>JAYDZK010000044.1:15665603-15737554 GCA_034509185.1 Euphonia xanthogaster | reverse complement strand
CCCCGGCGGCCCCCGGCTCCCCGCGCCGCCCGCCATCGCCCTCGCCATCGCCGTCCCGGCGCTGCGGCCGCTCACTGAACGAATCCTAAATCAAAAGGACGCCCGTGCGGCGCTGGAGCCGCTTCCTCGGCTTGGGCACGGCTCCGGATTTGGATTTAGCATCTACTGAGCCAAGTCCTCGGTGCATTCCGTGCTAAATAACTAAGGTTAATTTGATTTGATGCACCACTTCATTACCATAAACAGCTCACAGTGTGTCAGTCCTCTGTAATTATGGTTCCTTACAGCCGGCATCTTGTTCATTTTCCATCAGCGCTGGAGCTTCCCTGTGATCCCCTCCCAGCCAAGCCCTCCTGCCTGAACTCCCCCCAACAGTAATTAGGTGTCATTTATTCTGCAGTTGACAGTTACACTCATTTGCAAAAATAGGGGCAAGGATATAAAATTTACTTTTCACGGCAGCCACACTTGCCTCTGGTGGCTGGGACGAAGCTGTGCGTGCAGGGGCCGGCGGGGAGAGGGGATGCTCTGCTGAGGGTGTGCCACGGCAGGGAGCCCCAGCGGCGACGGGTCAGGCTCAGCAGTGCCCACAGAGAGGCAGAGGGCAAGATGTGATGCCTGTCACTGCCCAGGTGGGATTTCTGCCCCTGCTCCTGCTGCCAGGGAGGGAACTGCTTTGCCACCACCACCAGCACGAGAGCGGGTGCAGATCACAGCCCAGACAGAGCAAACGGAACACACAAACCCACCTGTCCCCACCTTGGCCCCTTGGGCACCAGTGCCTATGCCAAGGTGGGCACTGCCCCCCTCCTCCTCAGCTGTATCTTCCCGTGGGAGTGCAGCAACAGCTGGAATGAGGATGGGCACTCCAGGCTGTCCCTGTGCTGCTGGAGCAGGGAGTGGGGCTGCCCATGCTGATCTGTCCTCCAGAGCTGTTTCCTCATTGTCTCCCTCTTAGTTCCATCCTTGTGCTGGAGGTGCCATGCTGGAGACATTTGCCATCAATTTTGAGTGACAAATGACTCCAGCGCTTGGAATGTCCCTTACCTGCAGCTACAGACACGGAGCCACGCTGGCCCATCCCACAGCAAAGCAGCTGTGGGACAAGTTCCCCAGCTCCACGTGTTCAGAACTGAACACTGCTGCAACCCAGGAAAAACCCGGGAAGTGACCAAGGAGCAGCAGAGAGAAATCCAAAAGCATCCCACGGTGGCTGTGGGTGGAGCTGCAGAGGCCACGGCCAGCCTGGCACACAACGGCAAAGAGCCCAAAGGACACAGCAGCACCCTGCCCTGCTCCCTGCGCCAGCCCTAAGAGTGACACCGTGCAGGGTGAGGACATCTAGGACAGGAGAGGAATAAGAGGAATTCCTGGTAAATGACAGGAACACCCAGTATGCCCCAGGAGCACCCAAAACCTCAGCAGAAGAGCCAGTACACCAGAAGCCAGTACACAGAGGAATCCACCAGGACAGCCCTGGCTCCGGGCTGCAGCCTGGGCTCCATCTGCTCCTGCTGCCCAGAAGAGCTGCTGGTGGCTGTGGACCCATCCCTGGTGGGTTCCTGTGAAGCCCCCAGGCCGGTCAGCCTCCCCTGCTGCCCCAGACTGGGCACTGCTGAGGTTCCCACCCAGCTGAGCTCCCAGCAGGATGCTGGACATGCAGGCCCTGCTCCCCACAGAGCAAGCAGAGCTCAGCCATGCCTGTCCCACTCACGGATGATTTCTGGCCCTTTAGCTGCCACATCCCCGAGCTGGAGCGATGGTGTTTGCACAGACAGTGGCTGTACTGCAGCCCTGGGCTCTGACAGTATAAAACAGACATTGTTAAAAGCCACTTAAGCCTTTCCGTGGGAGGATTGTGGACCTCTGGAGCAGAGCCCAGGGGACAGCCCTTTATTGCCATTGTGACCAGGTCAGTTTCTCCAGAACCCAGCAAATTATTTATGGGCTGGTTGCCTGTTAAAACATTAACACATCCATCACCTTGCTGCAGATCCTGCTCCCGCCTTCACAGCACTGTGCTGGGCTTGGGAATTTCCTGGCAGTTGATTTGCTCCAAAGCTGCATTTGGAAGAAAATCCCCACACCCAGCTCTCACTGTGTCAGAGTTACAGCAGGACCTGCCAACTTCTCCAAAATCCCTGAGACTATTTTCCCTTCTGGTTCTGTTTCTGCTCCTGTTGCTTTGTTGCATGGTCCAAACAAAGGCACAATTTGGGTCTTTAGTTTGCAGAAATACCTTAGAGCAGTAAAAATCAAATTTAGCCATCACCATTGGAATCTGACCTGCCCTTTAAGCGAGTGCTGGCAGTGGGCGTGGGGATGAGCCAGCCCAGCCTCTCCTCTGAAAGTGACAAAGCATCGAATCCGGAGGACAAATGGGCTGTTAGGGCTGTGGGCACCCCGTGGTGACAATCCAGCAGGGAGAGGCAGATAGTGCTTCCCGGGAGTTGGGGGCATTCATTTCTGTCTGTCAAGACACAGGAAAGATGGAGAACATACAAGGAATGGGAATTAGTGTCTTAATCTACTGCATCTACTCTCGTCCCTGTTTCCAACGCCTTTGGCTACTCATTTTCCTGCATCTGATATTTTATTATCATGTCTTTTATGACATTTCCAGATACTTATTAAATCAAAAGGGAGAGCTCTGCTTTGTGTGCTGGGGATCCCAGAGACTTGGTGGAGTGGCTGGGGGTGCCTGGAGAGGGGTGTCTGGACCCAGCTGTGCCCTGGCTGGTGAGGGGGGAGCGGGTGCCCGGCCCTGCCCATTTGGGTGAGAGAAGCAGGAGAAGGAATAAACCCACAGCCCAAGGAGAGCTGGGCAGACAGAAACCCACGGTCCAAGGAGAGCTGGGCAGACCCTGGCAGCTCACCCCACTGCTCTTGCCCAGCCCCTCTGGCTGGGGTCCCATCCATCCCTGTCCCACACCGGGTCAAAGGCTGCAGGAACCGTCCCCAGACCCAGCTGCTGTCCCATCTGTGATGTACAGAGAGCTGCTGCAAAGGGGGAAGGAAGAGCTGCTCTCTGTGCCCACTGGGGACAGGTCAGGAGGCGGCTGGTGTGGCTCCCTGTGAGGATGCAGCTTGAGCAGAATGGGCTGTGCTGAACCTGGCAGTCCCTCGTGGTCCCTCTTCCTGAGGCAGGAGCCGGGGTCAGGCTGCCTCCGGGGGCTCCTTCCCCTGCTGGCAGCAGCCCGAAGGTGTCCTGCACGTCAGCCACAGAGGAACACACACAGCAGGGACAGCCTGCTCACCCCAGACCCGTCCCCTCTGGCCTCCCTGGGCTGCATGCAGCCAACTTGGTATTTGCTGGGGGTCTTAACCACTGATCATTTGTTTGCAGCCTCTGATGAGCTCGTTCTGAATTCTCTGAGCTGTCCATGGGGGCTCCCCTCTGCTTCCTTGACTCAAGCTTTAGCAAGGGCTGGGAAACTCAGGGTCCTGGACAGGTCTGTCAGCAGTCCTGGTGTCCTGCAGAGCTCAGCTCTCGTCTTTGAAGGTTAATGTGGGCAGCACGTGCAGCTCTGGAGCAAACTCAGAAGCAGAAGTGGCTGTGGAAGCCACACAGCACAAGGTCCATGGGGATGGAGCACCAGTGACAGCTGCAGAGGGACAGTCAGGAAGCTCCCATGGGAAGATTTTGAGGAAAGATCTGGTTCCTGATCCTGGTGGAAGGTCCCTGGTGCTGGAGGGAGGTCCTGGTGGAAGGTCCCTGGTGGTGACACCCAGCTGGCTGCTGGAGGGTGGCTGACCCCTCTCTTTGTATCAGGAATCTCCCCAGCTCTGCAGCTCCCAGTCCCTTAGGAGAGATCAGCACATGAACTGCCCTGGAAGCAGCAAGAGGGGCTGAAGGAGAAGCACCTGAGGACAGCCCTGAAGCTCCTGATCCTCAGGGAGCAGTGGGAGCAGAGCACAGGGTGGCAGGGCTGGGGCCAGCGCTGTCGGCCCCAGAGCTGGGAGAGAGTGATGGGAGCGAGGAGGAGGAGAAGGGAGGAAATCTCCCTGCCTGGGGTGGCTCTGCCTTTGTGGCTTGAGGAGCTGCTGCAGTGGGACGTGGCTGTTCCTCAGCCAGCACAGCTGGTGCCTGCCAGGAGCTGTGCCCCGGGCTGCAGGTGGGGATGCCGAGCTGGCACTGGGGTTTCCAGCACATTCTCTCCCTCATATTTAGCTCACCTCTACCACAGGGGAGCGTTCACAGGAGCAGGTTTTGACGGGAGCAGAATTCCTGCCATGAAACTATTACAGAGCCAATTAAACCCAATAAAAATCCAGAATGTGAGCGAAGAGCTGCAGAGAAGCGAGCGGGGGCTGGGGGCTGGCAGGTGAGCTCAGGGACAGCCGCCTGCCAGGCAGAGACAATCTGTGCGAGCAGCAGGGAAAATCATCCTCCAGCAGCGCCACCTCCATCCCGCCGATGGAATTAAACGGGAGCCGGATTTGGGAGCGGCAGCGAATGCGAGATCCGGGCAGGGCGGACTCTGGTGCCAATTAAAAGCCTGCGGAGCTCATTCCCCCAGATGGCAAATCCCGACTCCAAACACGAGCCCGTGTTCGCCCGAGCCGCCGCCGCGCGTTCCAGGCGTCCGGCCGGACCCCGGGCAGGGGGATGGCAGCCGCTTCCAGCAGCACCCAGAAATGCCCTTCTCTGCCTCTCCAGCGAGACCCTCAGAGATGCCTCTGCAGCGCATGGCTCCCTTCAGCGGCACAAAGGGCTCGCAGTGGCCCGGGAATGCTCCGAGTGTTAAACACGGGATCACAGCCGCGACAGCACCGCACGGGATCGGCAGCTCCTGTCGGTGTCGGCCCCAAAGAGCTTTTAGGAATCATTAGTTCAAGGACACAAAATACGGAATTGCTACGGGCGGCTGAGCCTGCGGCGGGTGCGGGCGGTGCGCGGGGCCGGTCACTGCCCGCCGTGCCCCGGGCGCTCTGCCCCGCTCCCCGTCCCTGCTGACAGCGGGAACAAAGGCCGAGGCGGCGGCACAGGGCAGTAATTCATCCCCAGCCCGGCACGCAGCTGCCCTCGCCCAGCCGCGATTCAGCCGGCCTCTGTTCCCATGGTCTCCAGGGAGATGGCGATGGACCTGCATCCTAATGATGGGCAGCGCCCGCAGCTCCCTCCGGCCCCGGCATCGCGGATTCAGCCCCACTCCCGCAGCAGCGCCGGGGAGAGCGGCTGGCCCCAGTCCGGCGGGGGATCCTCAGGGCATCGCTGGGGAGCGACAAGGCACCGGGTGAGCACTGAAACAGAGCCTGCGTTGTCCGAGAGCTGCCGCTTCCAGGCTGGCAGCCCGGCATCATCGCTGAGCGCCCGCACCGAGCGCCCTCGGAGGCAGAGAAGGGGAACCTCCAAACCCCCCCAGGCAGGACACGCCGCGGTTTGAGCCCTGGCACGGGGCAGCGAAGCCGGCGGAACGCCCTGACCGCCGCCCCGAGGGGCCCCTTGGAGCACCAGGACACTGCGGACGGACACTCGGACACCGGCCGGAGAAGCCACCCCACGCCTGAGCCGGCGGGGCCGGGGCCGCTCCGGGGGCGCGAGGAGCCCGCGCGTGCCCCGCATGCTAATGACATGCTAATGAAGCGCGCGGCAGCGCCGATTAATTGCTGGAAGGGTCTGCTCGCTCACTCACCGCATGGGGAGCCGCGCTGCCGGCGGCGGGCAGGGCCGGGCAGCGCCGCACGGAGCGGGCACGGCTCCGCACGGAGCGGGCAGGCGAGGGCAGGAGACAAACCCGCCGCCAGTTTTGCATTTAATTTCTTTCTTGTGCCCACGTAGCGTTTAGGGTCACATGCTGCCGCGAGCATCGGTGGCACCATCACGTGCGGGGGTCAGGGCTCGCGTGAGGAGCAAACCTGATGAAGTGCCACCACGACCCATTTTGCGTCAGCCCTAAAAAACTTAGTTGTAAAAACCTAATTTATAAAGGGGTTAATGAAATAACTAATTTTCGAAGCAAGCTTCTAACATTTAGGGCCAAATAATTTCAAGGGGAGGGGGCAGGAGAGCAAGAGATGGCAATGAAGTGCCAAGATTTTGATGAATATTTAATACACCCTCCACGCTCCTCAGCAGCTCCCGCGCTTGGAGTGGCGCCAGCGCCGTCTGAATCCGTCCTTTGTTAACAACCAAATCCTCACGGCTGCTGTGGGGTGGTGTTTGTGCCTCAATCAAGCTGGAATCTGTCACAGCAGGTTGGGAGGATAGGGAGGGAAACTGAAATAGTTCCATTTCTTGTGCCAAACACCCACCCTGGCTGTCTTCGTGTGGAACCAAGACCACCTTTAAAATCAGACTTCAAGCACCTCTTACCTGTTCCTCTCTGCTCCCAAGACCCCTGGTTGCATTTTCCTGGGCATGATTTGCCAATTCTTCCATGACCTACATGCAAACACAGCACAGGTGCACTTGGAGGGTCTCTCCTTGCTCTGCAGCCTGCAGGGCTCAGGGGGAGCAGAGCCCCCAGCCCCAGCGGCTGCCCCTGGGCTCAGATCCACAGACCCCCTTGCCCCTGGTGTCCAAGGCCAGGCTGGATGAGGTTTGGAGCACCCTGTTCTAGCAGAAGGTGTCCCTGCTCATGGCAGGGGACTGGAACTGGGTGGTCTGTAAGGTTTCTTCCAACCCCAACCAGTTTGTGATTCTCTGATCCCCTGCCAGGCCCTACAAGAATTAGCAATGCTAATGGAATGGATTTCACTCAATCTCCCTGAATTAGAAAGGTTTAGAAGCCAAGCAGTTTTGCACTTACCCTCGAGAGCAGCTCTGACATGGAGGTTCCTTTTCCCTCTCTTGGCACTCTACATGCCAGTGTCATGTGCTATGGCAGAAGAAGGGACACATTGAGATCCCTCTGGGGGACAGGGACATGCCCTGCACAGAGCTGGGTCCTGGCACCAGCACAGGGTGCTGGGCACAGCCCCTCTCCTGCCCACCCAGCACAGGCTGCACACAGCATCCATCTGTCTGTCCAGGACCCCCATCCCCACTCTCCCTGGTGTCAGTCACTGGAGCTGGGCACATGGAGACCCACTGCACCTAATTAAAACATTTATCCTGTTAATTACTGATAATCATGTGTTTTCCTCTCTAGTCCAGGCTCCAGCAAAGCTTGTGCTGAGGACAGCAAAGCAAAATGCTTTGTTTCCAGTATTTTTTTTTAATTAAAAAGCTCAATCTATCTTAACATGACACCAACAGGCAGCAGAGCATTCCTGGGCTCCAGCCTTCTCTCCCCAGCCACCCCTGCAGTCACAGACCAGGAGATTCAATTATCCAGCAGAACATGTCCCAGAGGCATCCAGATAATTGCAAACATAAGTACAAAATCTGCCACTAATTATTAAAGAAACACCAAATAAGGAAAGCAAGTGATGGAAAAGTTGCTGCTGGTGCAGAGACCACCCCCACACGCTGGAAGAGCAGCGTGTCCCAAGGGTGTCTCTGTCCTGGTGGGACCCTCAGACCCTGCAGGGCAAGGGGAGAGCCCTGAGCCCATCCTGGGCCCTTCCTTCCCAAGAAAGGCTGTTCCACTGTGGCCAGCAGCTCTCTGGCCACAGAGAGCAGCACACAACTTTCCCAGGCATCAGCCTGGGGAAGGCTGTGAGAAGAGCAGAGAAAAGAATGAGAAACAATTCTTATCTTCACTCGCTGCACCTGTTGTTGTGAACATGTGGAAGGTGTTATGGAGATTTGTTTACCAAAGGGTGGTTTCTTAATTAGCCAATAGTGAAGGTGTTTTAATTAGAGGACCAATTAGGTCCACCTGTATCATAACTGTCCATAAAAGCAATGGGTTTTTATTAAGTGTAGTACAATAAGGTGATTGATCAGCCTTCTGTGAATCATGCAGTCAATGCTTATTATTGCCTGGCTGGAGGTCTGTGATTGACATTGATCATCTAACACAGTGCCACAGGCTGAACACCCCCAGCCCTCCCAAACTGTCTCTATGGGATTTCACTGTGATCTAAAACATAAAAAATGAAGAAAATAAATGCACGAGAATCAGCTCCACAGGTGGATTGGGACTGAGGCTTCACCATTGTTGGTTGGTGCTGTCAGTATTCACCAATTGCTTCCATCCCTGGAGTTCAGCTCCCTTTTCTCCCCAGTTTTCCAAGCTCAGCTGATCATCCTGCCCGTGGATGAGATGCTCTTTGGATCCCTTCTCCCTCTGCCTCACAAACTTCTCGAGGAGCTGGCCCTCCTAGCTGCAGGAGGGTCACAGCCAAGCCCTTCAGCCCTGCCAGGCCCCCCAGGTGATGCTGGAGGTGTGTTTGGAAACACCCCCACAGCTCCTGTGTCCCTCCCTGTGCCCAGAGGGTCACCCCTGGCACGCAGTGCACTCCTGGCTGGGGCAGGAGGATGCTCCACACACTGCTGTGTGAGGGGCTGGGAAGGCAGCCCACATCTGAGGGCTCCTGAAGGGAAAGCAGCCTCTCCCTGACAACATTTTGGCAAAACCAGTGTTATTTAAACACAGCAGTTTATTCAGTCAAAGTAAATAATAATTAAATAAACCAAATTAAAATCAGGAATGCTCCAAAATATTCTCAGAAGCTTCTGAGCACTTAGCTCCTCGTGGGAGGAACATGGGCTAATTTCTGGGCTGGAGGGCTTGGTGGGCTGGGAATGTGGCCAGCAGCCACCAGGCAGTGGTGGGATGGGGTGGGATGGGGGTGTCTCTGCATCCTCCCCACCTCAGGCTGCTGGTGTCAGCCCAGCTCATCTTCCCAGTGCAGTTTGCTCCTGGTCCTCAGGGCCAAGGACACGTAACAGCCAGGGCCACAGCCCAGCCCTGGCTCCCAGCTTTTGGGCTCCCCCATGCCCGTGGGGCAGAGCAGAGCTGCCCTTGCCCCCACCCCTGCCCTGTGCCCTGGGTTAGAAACAGCTGGAAGAGATGTACAGGACTGGGATCCCCAAATCCTGTGATTCCAGACCCAAGCACATCCTCTCCCGGCAGGCTGTGGGGACAGGGGACACAGAGAGCACCCCAGCCCCGAGGCACAGCTCACCAGCAGGATGTGTGTCAAACAGGATTTAATTATATCTCCAGGGTGACTTCTCCTCCATGTCCTCATTTCCCTGCAGCCTTAGAACAGCGTGGAGTGTTCCCTGAGCTGAGGCCTCCCGTGCTGGGCAAGGCTCTCCCCTTCCATCAGCACCACCACAACAGTGACAAACCCAAGGAAAATGGAAAATGCTCTTTTTGAGAGCATCCTTAGGAAGGCCGGGATCCTGGAGGGCTGCCAGCTGCCCTCGGGGCAGGGCTGCAGGGAGGGAGTTCCCACCTCGGTCTCTGCTTCGGTTCTCAGCTGGCAGAGCATTGCTGAAGGCGGATGGCTGGGGAACCACAAATGTCACCCACGTTTGCACACATATTTATGTTTCCCTGTGAAACATCAGGATATGTCTGTGCTGCTGGCAACGCTCAAAACCAACAAAGCAAAACAAAGCAAAACAAAACAAAGCAAAGCAAAACATCCCCCCTCTGGCAGCTCCCAACTCAAGGAGCCGGGGGCGATGCCAAGGCTGCCGAGGCAGGGCTGACCCGCGTGGTCCCTTGGGGAGCACCGAGGGCACGGGCTGGCCCCAGCGGCCCCCGGGAGGCCGGTGCCCCTCACAGCCTCGCCCGTGGTGCTGCTGTGCACGGCCAGATCCCTCGCTCGTCGCTGGCCTCGTGTCACCAACCCAGCGCCAGCGAGCCCAACAAATAACTGTTTGCAGCTGTCATTAGCTGAAAACAAGGCGAATCTGCATATGCTTAGTCTTAATTAGGCAGCTTGGCAAGGAGCCCTCGCTCGCTGCTACCAAACAGCCATTTCGCTCACAAAAGGGCGACAGCAGCCCCGGCGTGTGCACACGCACACACGAACACACGGGGCGGATGGACAAACGGCGGCGAAGCCTCGTCCTGTCCCGGCCCCTCGCAGGGTGATGGGGCGGAGGGTGCCCAGCCCGAAGTGCCCCAGCCACAGCCACAGCGGAGCTATGGAAAAGAAACCCGAGGAATTTCGCCCCTCAATGCCCCATCGCTAATTACCCCAACTCTCATTTACCTCTCAAAGGCACGGGCGTTGGCAGAGCTCGCGAGGGCATTTCCAGGGAGGACGAGGAGGAGGAGGAGGAGGAGGAGGAGGAGGAGAGCCGGTTTGGGAGACCTGCCGGGGCGGGCTCTGGCACAGGCTGGCGCGGAGCGGCGCTGGATCAGAGCCGGGAATTGGCGAGCGCAGCCCTCGCTGGTGGAAGGGAAAGCGGGTCACGGGCTCGGCAGCGGCGCTGTCCCCCCGTGCCCGGCGCTGCCCGGGGCTCCGCACGGCTCCTTCCTCTCCATCACCATCCTCCTCCACCAGAGCCCTCCTGCCGCCGCCCAGAGGAGCCCGGCGGGGCCCAGCGGGCGCTGCTCCTCTGCCGTGCGCACCGACACAGCCGCGTCGGCTCTGCCAAGGTGCTGCCACTCGTCCCGGGGCCGGGGCTGTCCCCAGGGGCACCGCGGTTCACGCGGCACCCGCACTGCTCAGAGCAGGATCCTGCCTTTCCAGGCTGCCCTGTCCTGCCCCTTCTGAGCCCCACACACCACAGAGGGGTCAGGGCTGTCAGGTGTCACTGCCATGTCCAATACCGACCTAACAGTTCTGTTTAAAACATCAACACCCGGTGAGCAGCACTGGGAGAGAAAACGCAAATTACAGGGAGGTTAACCCTGAGCGCCAACGCGTGCTGCCAGATTCTGGACTGGTTTTGGCTGGAAGGGACCTCAATGAGCACAGAGCTCCAACCCCAATGGACAACAACAGCCTTCTAAACAAACCAGAACAAAGCAGCTCCGGGGCAGCTTCATGTGTGACCTCACCTGAAGCAGCCAGTGCCAGCGCCGAGAGGGGCTGCAGCTTTGGGGCCACATCCCAGGCTCTACCCTACAAACCCCGAGCTCCTTGGCACACAGAGCAGCACACACCACCCCCAGCACCTCCTCACTCCCCACCAGGGCAGGTCCTGCCAGTTTCCCCAAAATCAAACCCCTTTGTAAGTTATTTGTCCCACACAATAGTTCCCACCAAGCTTCTTCTCTGGCACTACTAGAATCCTGGAATGGTTTGGGTTGAAGGACCATAAAGGCCACCCCCAGTCCCACCTCTCTGCCACAGGCAGGGACACCTTTCACTACACCAGGCTGCTCCAAGCCCTGGCCAGCCTGGCCTTGGACACTTCCAGGAATGGGAAGGCTTGGGATGCTCCCTGCTCATGCGCAACTACCCCTGGAAATCTCACACTGGGTCATTTATTGAAAACTTTTTTTATTGTAATCAAAAAGTGACATAACAGGGCTGTAATGTATTCTGCATTTTATCCGCTGGTATTTCATAACTGGTACCAGCTGCTTCTGCCAGGCAATTAAAAAAAACCCGAATGTGAAAATCTTCACAGTACAGTAAACTCCACCCAAAATAATTAACGGTGGTTAAAAAGAAGATGCCCCAGCAAAACCTTTCATGTTACATGGTCACAACTCACAATTCTGTACAAAATGTTCACTTTTATAAAGCTCTGATGTAAAAATCAAATAATCAAGCAGCAATATTTTAAGTGCAGCACAGGGTCTTTCATGTCATTATTTACAACGCTTGAAGTCGTTTACATTTTAACAAAGATCATACAGATGACTTAGTAATTAAGTCATTTTTTCATTATCTGTCGGTTTATGTCGTGACAGATTTCACTTTTTGGTCGTCTTTCTCTTTATCTTTGCTCTTCTTCGATTTTTTCTTCTTGTGTTTGTGTTTTTGGCTCTTTTCCAATTCTGTTTCATTTCCCATGTGTTTCTTATGCTTCTTATGTTTCTTGTGCTTCTTGTGCTTCTTCTTCTCTTTCTTCTTTTTCTTTTTCTTGCTGTCCTGACTCTCCCCTGAGCTGGCACTGCTGCTGTGGCTCCGTGTCTGGCTCTCGGAGGGGCTGTGGCTGCGGCTGCGGCTGACGCTGGGGCTGCTCTGGCTCTGGCTCCTGCCCACCTCTGGCTGCTCGGCGGGAGCTGGGGCCGCCGCCTCCTCTTTCACCTTATCCACAGCCTTTTCCTTGGCCTCCTTGGGCGTTTTCCCTGCAGCCTCCTCGTCCTTTGCAGACACGTTGCTCTCGCTGTCGCTCTCGTTGTAGTCTGGCACGAAGGCGGCCTCGTCGGTCTCGCGGGTGAGGTCGGACGAGAGGCGCGCGGCGCTGCTCACCGGCGCCTTTGGCTTCGCCGCGCCTTTATCGCTCTGACCCGCCACGCTCTCCTTCTCCACTTTAACTTCTGGCGAGTCCTGTTTCACTGGTGGCTTATTTCCACCTGGCTCTTTCTCCTTATTGCTCTTGACTTCTGGGACATGCTTCTCCTTCTCCTTCTCTTTCTCCTTCTCTTTGCCCGGGTTTTTATCCGGGGGTTTGTGTTCCTCAGCGGGGCGCTTGGGCTCGTGCACAGCTTTGTGCTCGGCGGGCTTGCGCTCCCGCGGGGGGCTGTAGCTGCTCCGCTTGGCCTCCGCAGGGCCCTTCTTGGGTGGCTCCACACGCTCCTCTCTTGGTTTGCTCTTCTGCACTGCTGTGGAGTCTCTGATCCGGGATGGGGAGTCTTTCCTCCGTGCTGATTCACTCTTCTCATCTCTGCGCTTGGAACTCGAATGCTCCCTGCTGCCATCGTGGTCAGACTTCTTGTCTCGGTTGGGGGTGAAGTCCTTCGCAGCGGAGCCACGGCCACTGTCATGCTTCTCTGAAGATCTGCCATCTTTAGAAGACTGAGATACAGTTTTTCCATTTCCTTGCTCAGCTGCGCGTTCTGAGTGCTCTTTTTCTGGCTGAACACTGCTCTTCCTCTTCTCAGAGCTGTCCTTGTCTGACAAAGAATGATCCCGGTCTTTGGTTTTACCTTTTTCACTCGACATGGAACTTTTTGAACTCTTGGCATCGTGTTGGGTGCTTTCATAACTTGCCTCTTTTGCAGCTTTCTGTATTTTCTCCAGAGGCTCTGTCTCCTTTTCAGTGTGTTTGAGAGGGTTTGGTGCCTTTGCACTCACAGGTTTGATAACACTGGCAGGTTTTCCTACAGCTGGGGGCACCTGGGTGGTGGATTTGATGTCCTCCTCTTCAGACTCAAAGTCATCTTTATCCCACTTGGACTGAGGGACCTGGATCATGATAATGACATCCTCAGCAGGGGCTGTTATGTCGTTGTTATACTCCTCCAGGGTCTTAATGACAGTTCGTTTGGTGTCTGGCTTCTCCTCAGGCTTCCTGACAGGGCTTCCCCCAGTGGAACTCGTGCTGGGAGGAAAAACACGGACATTAGTAATGGGATGCACACACAGCCAGCTTTGGGAACATTTTATAAACTGGCTTGTGTTTCAATTCTAAATTCTCAGCATTTTCCTCAAGGATGTTCAATTAAGGGAATAGACAAGAGAAAGGCTGAGTCCACTGGCTGAGATTATGAGCAATCAATTAATTTAGTATCTTGCTACTATACATTTAATTAACAAAGACACAAGATTATCAGATTGGGGACTGTCTGATCTGGTAATTCCTTCATGTCCTATTTCTCCCAATGGCAGATAAATTAGATATCCATTCTTCTTTCAACATGAAAGCAAGCAATTTTGGAGAGGTACAGACAGGCAAAATTTTATCCTTACGTCCCAGTCCTTCCTTAGAAAAATGGACATTTTAAAAGCTTTTTAGATTACCAAGACACTATCTTAAGTCTTCAACAAATGTCTTAAATGTTTTGAGTTTGCATCACCAACGAATGAACCCAACCAGCTTCCTGGGCAGTACAAACTGCTCGTTTTCCTTAACAACAGCTGAGTTTGAGTATAAACCAAGTATAGTTTCCTAAATTTAGCTGTTCCTCTCCTTAAGCACCATAAAGAATTGGAGGGGGGGGGAGGAGGAAAGAAAGAAAAGGAAAAGAACTGCTGAGGTACCTGGTGTAATCCACAAGAGTCGAGCTAGCACCATCAGCTGCCGTCACTTTCCTCCTTGCTTTTCCCTTGGTCTTTTCCGCTTTAACTTTGCTGCTGCTGGGCTCAGGTTTCTCCACAGCTTCTTTTCCAGGTGGCACGTTTTCTCCACTCACAATCTTTTTTCCAGTTTCTCGGTTAAGTTTAATCTTTTTGGACGGGTTGTTAAGAAAAGCAGCTTTGTCCTTCTCCGGGGTCCGCTCTCCTTTCTCCCCCTCGGGCTCAGCCTTCCCCTTGGGTGATGCTTTCAATTCTGCACTTTCAGGTTTATAGGCCTTTGCAGAAGTGGCCTCATGTTCTTTATCAGCCTTTTCCTCTGCTTTTCTTTTCCTTTTCTCAAGTTTGGCATCAGAAAGCTTGCTTTTCTCAGCAGGTTTCTTTGACTTCTCCTCCTTGCTGGAGGGCTTCTCTGCCTTGGCTTCTTTAGGATGTTCTTTCTTTGCCTTCTCCTCCTTGGCTGGTCTGGTTTCTGGGTGGTCCTTTGTCACTTTGGGGTGAGCCTTCCGTGGTGTACCAAGAGCCTTCTCATCCTTCTGAGAGGAAGAGGTTTTAACACTGTCTGTCTTTGGCAGCTCTTCCTTGACTTTTTTCACAGGAGGTTCCGTTCGAGGAGATTTTTCGCGATCGGGGTCCACCTTTTCCTGGGAAGCTTTAGCTGGTTTTGCTACGCTGTCTTTCTTTGGAGCAGCTGCCACTTCTACTTTCCGCTTTGTTTTCTCAACCTTTGCTTTTGGCTTATCCTTCTCTTTTTTCTCCTTTTCAGACACTGGTTTGAAAGCAATGGAATCTGCTTCCATGGGCTCATCCCTTACAGGGGTGGCATCATCCCTGCTTGGCAGCATGAACAGAGAGTCTGTTTTAGCATCTTCTGTTGGAACTGACTCTCTTGGTTTTCTTGCCCCTTCTAACAGCTCAACGTTGGGAAATCCTTCATTCTCATCCCCTTTTCTTCTCTTCCGGTGTTTTTTATGTTTATTGCCTTTGCCATCTCCCAGTGGATTTTCCACCTCCTTCTCTTTTGATTTTGTAGGATCTTTGATGCCATGGCTCTCTCTCCCAGGCTTTTCAGGGTAGTTTCCAGCTACATTACGATTCCTGTGGCTCTGCCCAGCAGGATACTCCTCCCTCCGTCCCCGAGCATAGGGTGAATTCTCTCGTCTGGTCCCAGGTGGGCCAAACCGTTCTGGAGAGAAGTTCTCTCTGCTCACTGGAGGCCGTGGCTGAGCGCCCACGGCATAGCCCTTGTAAAACTTCTCGTACCACTCTCTGTAGTTCCTCTCCCACTCTCTGTACCTCTCCTTCTCAAAGGGGTCTCTGAAGTCCACCGAGCGGCCATAGTAAGCCTTCATGTCGTACGGGGGCACCTCTCGGTAGCGGTTGAAGTACTCGCGCTCGGCCTCGCCCTGCGGGACCGTCCGTTTGGTGGGGGACTGGCCCCGGAACACCGGAGACCTGGAGCGGGAGTGGTAGCGCCTGTAGGGGGGCGAGCGGGAGCGGGAGCGGTGATAGCCGTGCGAGCGGGAGCGCGAGCGGTAGTTCCGACTCTTCCCTTTGCCTCGTCTCTGATAGGGCGGCGACCGCGAGTAGGAGCGCGAGTGGGAGCGGCTGAAGGAGCGCGAGTAGGAGCGGGAGCGCGACGAACCTGAGCGTGACTTGGAGTAGGTGTATGAGCTTCTAGAGTAAGATGAAGCGCTATAGGGAGACTTGGACCTTAAAAAAACACAACAGAAAAACCAGATGAAGTTAATTCCAAACAGTCTTTCTCCTCAAATCTTTTCCTCCCACATTCATTTTTTCTTTCCTCTCCACATGCTTATGTCAAAGCTTCTTTCAGCTGCTGACATAAAGCTACTGCAAATTGAAGAACTTGATAACACGTAAAAGTTTCTGCTCACAAGACAGAACAGCTGCTGCTTTGTTAGTGTCAGAACACACAGAAGGGTCAGTCTACTTCCACTCACTCTATCACATGAGCTACCAGAGCTACGGACAGATTTCAGGTGGTTACACTGGCCTCTACTGGTACGGGAACACGCGCATTTGTCACTACTCGGCAACCACATGCAGTGCAAATCATTTCTGTTGCAGTAAGATGAAAAAAGAGCAAATCTGAGTGGCTACAGTGCAGAATCACACCGAGAAAACACGACATAGCCTGAAGACAGCAAAACCCAATGTTAAAACACCAGCTCAGTCTATTAACTGCACCCTGTTTTGGGAATTTGGACAGGATGCACATTCCTAATACTGCAAATGACCTGCAGACAGGCCTGTGGAATCCACACTGCCAGGCAGGTGTCCCAAAAACGTCCTGCACATCCCTCCAGCTCTAACCAAGGCAAGTGACTGCATTGCAAGAAAAATTCCATCTAAAAGCTTCTAACCTCAGTCTCTAATCACATGCCTCAGTGCCATGACTCTGGGAAAGCTCCTGACAGCACTGCTAACAACTGCTCCTGCCCAAGGAATTTTTGGGGACAGAAAACAGCAGCTACCCTCGGGTTTTTCTTCTACTGTTTTTTAATGAATCATTTCACATGATTCATATGTTCATTAGCATCATTCCTCTTCTCCAAGCCCCTCACCAATTTCAAATTTCCTTACAAATAAGTCTGAGCATTTAATTCCCAAGAAAAATTTAACAATGTCACCCAAAAAGTGAAAGCCCCCAGTCTGCAGTCCAGGTTCAAACATCTCATGTATCAACATGAGATGGACAAAAGCAGAAATGAGGACGATTTCTCTCACCTATCTCATCCAAACTGCTCGGACTGCTCAGTTACAATCAGAATAGCGAGACGCTGAAAATCCAGCCCTTACAGCTATTCTGTTCCTGGCCTCCTCAGGGCTGTCAGGCAGTGAAGGATACCACTGCAGAGATACCTTAGCAAGACAGATGCTTAGCGCTCCTTAGTGCCTGCTGCCCAGTGCCAATTCAGTCACCTGCAATCTCTACCACACTGGAGCCAATAACTTGCATATGACACTCCTGTCACTGCTCATCCCTCAATCATCCAATCCATCTAACGACAGGGAGGTGGAGTGGAACTCCTCCTGATTCCTCTAGACAATCTGCTTCTCCATTACGGACATGTAAAGCAGTTACCTGGAAAACGAACGCCTACGCTCCTTTTGAATCTTTTTATATTCCATCAATTCCTTAGCAAAATCATTTGTAAACTCATCAAGTTTGGACTTTTTCTTTTCCCTGTTAAAATAAGTTTGACCTTTATTACAATTATAGTTTGACCTTTATTACAAAAGACATCAAGAAACAAAACATGGCCAATATGAGAAAATGTTTACTGCATGCAATGCAAAAGGTGAACATCCTATTTAAGCAAAAACAGTTCCTACAAGTTTTAGGAAAAGTTCTAGAATTACATTTGTCTTGGTTTAGCTTTGCATATTTACCATCTGTGATGAAAAACTATATCGGAAGAAACACTATGTCACTTTTGCTAGGTCAGATGCACTTTAGTGTAACCGCAGTCCAATACGCTCCCCCGATACAGACACGAAAACAAGGCAACGTTAGCGAGCCAAATACTTACTCCTCTTTAAGCCTCCGTTGCTCTCTGTAAAACTCCTCCCTAGAGAGAGGAGGTGCTTGTGTCGTTGGGATGGTGTTTGAATGAGCCGCTGGCACTGCTGTTGGGACCCAAGCTGATGACATGTTTGCAGGAGCTGGGGGATATCCGGGAGGGGGGACAGTGTACCCAGCGGATGGAGGCTGCCCAGGTGGAAACTGAGGAGGAAACTGTGGTGGTGGTACCCCCGGAGGAAGAGGAAGAGCATGGGGTGGTGGAGGATACAAGGGAGGTGGAGGCACAGGCACAAAGACTGGTGCTGATGCTGGCAGTGATGGGGCCTGAGTCCTTTGGGCACGGTCACTGTGCGGGCGTCCTCGATTTGAACTTTAAAGAAACCCAAAAACACGTGTCACTGTTTGTCACAGCCTGCCCTGAGCGTACAGAGGAAAGCCAAGCGGCAGCACGGCGGGAGCACTCCTGGTTCTCACTGGTCTCCGGCTCTCTGTTCACTCGAGACTACACTCAGTCCTGGAGCCTCGTACTTGCCTCGCGCATCCTCGCCCCAGCAGCTCCCTCAGCCTTCTCTCCTTACACTCAGCTTTGGGACTGCGGGCGAGGCTGCCATGAGACCCCCATCTCCCATGAGCCAACACCCACTGCTCCTCTGCCCCTCCTGGACACACCTTGAGCTCTGCACTCCCGGGCTTCCAAGCACTGTGCAGGAATTAACTCACCTCTCAGAACTCTTCTAACCTCTCCCACATTTGTTTCCTGAGCTCCTGCCTCACGATGCATTGGCCTGTTCTTGTCCCTGAATTGTTTTTTTTCTTGTTTACTGGATTTGAGATTTTAGATAATCTGGGGGACAGATGCTGGATTTTGTTTTGATTTATCTTTCAGACTTTATAAAAACAATGACCCTTGCAGCCTGGCTGTAACAAATCTCTAATGAATGAAGGACTAATTTGATGCTGTGATAACAGATAAACAGGCTCCTCTCTCTAATGAGAAAAAGCAGCTGGGCACTTTGAGATGGCTAAACTGCAGAAATACAAAACTGTCATAAAAATAACAGCCTCTAATTTTTCAATAATTTGCTCAATCAGTATCAACTACGTTGTTAAAGAAAGAATGTTGGAGGGTGATTTCTACTGGGAAATCAATTTTTTCAGCCCTATTCAGTCAGCAATCAAAAGGGTGCTTTTCCATTTGATTTTTTAATTACATTTAATTTTTATATGTAATTTAGGCTTCCCAAAAAGTGTTCATTATTCAGAATCTTCTTTTCAATTATGTACTGGAGTTTTATTTTTCAATAATCTTACTGTAAGCACAGGTCCCCTTTGTTAAAGTTAATTTAAATTAAGCCACTTGAAAATTAATTACCACTTGAATTCTCCAAAACTATTATTTCATTATAAATCAGCTGTTGTCTAAGTGATGTATTACAGATTAATTTACAACCAGTTACAACTAGTAATACATTCAATTTCTGTTGAATACTTACAGCTCCCAGCCTGGCCTGCGAAGTGCACCAGCTCTCATTGGATGACCTTTTGCAGCAGGGACAGGAAAAAAAAATCCCAGTAAGTTTATCTGAAGACAACTTTTTTGATGAAATTCTAAAGTTCTAGTTTCTTACCAGTTGTAGGTATTGATTGTCCTTGAGGGCCCAGAAGACTTGGTATCGCTGGCTGTCTCAGTACAGGAACCTGATAGCCCTTGGGAATAAATGCAAACAGTCACAAAACAAGCTCTACTAGAATGTAAGAATAATTGTATGTGTTGAAATAAAATCTACCTTCTCTTCCAACAAACTGCTGATTGACAAAGGGGAAGATTTGGAAAGCTCAGCAGCACTCATCAGAGCAGGAGGCAAAACAGCATCGGCATCACTACAAAAACAACACATTTTTATTATTGAAATACTGCTTTGAAGTGTAATACATATTTTTAAATATAAAGTCCAAGGTGAGAAAAGGCTGGTTTCACTAAATAAAAAGGATATTTTAAAATAATCTTCACCAGATTTACACCTGTGAAGTTGGCAGGCTCCAGAGGAAGCACTGCTGAGGAGTCTGTTTGGATGTTGGCATTTAGAGAGGAAGCTCTCTGGAAAAATATTTGATTAAGCAGCACTTGAAAGGATGAGAATCCATATAACCCATGCACTGAACCTCAGCTTTGGAAGATGCAAGAACTGAAATTCCATTTGAAAATGTTTCTGTGCTCCTTTGAATCGTGATCCTTGTACTGATGGCACAGCTGATCCTGGCAGCCCTCTGGACACACTGGTTCTGCGCATCCAAGGCAGCAGGATTAAAGAATGTAACCCTAAACACTGGTAACAGATTTTTACATGAAAATATTATTTCCTCAGTAATAAAGAGAAATTAATGAGACACTAAGGTCTGATGGAAATAAATGGCTACTCTAGGAACGGCTGGCCACTTTAAATCAAAACCAGTCCCTCCTTCAGGGCAAACCTGAGCTGAATGACTGGTAGGGGAACCAAACAGAAATACTGCCAAGAAAATTCTTGCATGAGGTACACGTTCTACTTACTGAAGTGTCCTCATTCCAAGCAAAAACAGAACCACAACTTCCACAATGACCTGCAGCTGTCACTAATGATACGTAGCTGCAAAGCTCAAAAAAAATCTAACCTAAGCATTGTGATTTCTTTTGTATTGCTGTTGATCTCCAGATCTCCTTACCGAAAAGGTCCATCTGGCTTTTCCCCACGGAGAGAGAGGGACACTGCTGGAGGGAGATCGGAGACAACCACAGAAGACGGATTGACCGGCAGCCCAGCTGCCATGGACGGCCCGGGGCCCAGGGAGGAGAGGGCGGAGCGGGAGGCCAGCGAGGCCAGCGGGATCATGAGCGGGTCCTGCTGCCGGGCCATGGCCGGCCGCATCAGCGGCTGCAGCGTGCGCGTGATCGTCTGCCGCATCAGGGGCGGCGGCGGCGGCGGCGGCGGCGGCAGCTGCTGCTGCTGCTGCTGCTGAATCTTACGGAGCCTTTTTGTGTAACCCGTTTCATTTTTGAAGTTGTTGACAGCCTAGAGGTAGGGAAACATGTTTGAAAAGGTGATAATAAACTTCAGTAGACATATGAACAAAAGCATTTCTACAGGAAATACCAACTAACACACAGCTATGAACACGTGCCATGGAACTCTGGTATCAATGATTGGTACCTCAGAGTCTCTGCATTAAAAGTACTTTGCTGTTAACACCCAATTTGAAAGTGAGGACATCCCATTAAACACAAGTGTGTCCTGAATTTGCCATTGTCTCTAATGAGCAGTAGGCTTCTGTAAAACAGATAATGTATTTGAGAAGTAAATTTAGCTTTGTTGAGTTCAGCCTTGCTTAAGGAGAGCTAAATTAATATTTTCATCCCTTTCAGCTCTTTACAAATAGATTTTTCTAACAAAGAGTTCAGGCTAAAGTCACCACATTACCTGGCGCAGAAACTTGTTGGCGATTAAAGCGTCAGGAGAAACATCTGTCTGATGGCAGGTAGGGCATGTGTGTTCCTCGGACTCCAGCAGTGCTGTTCTAATACCTGGGAATAATTAGAATATTTAAGTAGTTTACAACCAAACCAACTAAACTTTTCTGGTTCTCATTAATTACAAAAACAAGCATATGATTAATGGTGAAATATGGTCTTAAACGGAAAGCACTAAGCTGTTCATGTTCTATAGTGGAAAAAACTGGCAGAGGAACAAGTTGTCCAGAGGAGCTGTGGCATCCCTGGAAGAGTTCAAGACCAGTCTGGATGGGGCTTGGAGCAAGCTGGTCTAGGGGAAGGCCAACTCAAACCATTCTGAAATTCTACAACAATTTCTAGCATACAGCAGGGGGTCAATGTTTCACTGTGGTAATATGTAAAGATGCAGAGCAGACTGGCATGTGACAACTCAACTGGTCTTTTTTCCACTCTAGTGCAGCAAAAAGTCATTCCATGGTAATGAATAAAACACATTTCAAAAAACCATGAGGCTTGATTCCTGAAGGTTTTAACCAGCTCTAGGGAAGCGTGTGGATGAAATGCCTCAATATCAGTTTTTTGTAGTCTGCAGTAAGTGCCCAAAGTTGGAGACATAATTGTGTGTGAGGGAAAGGGCTGTGGACAAAATAAATGCATTCTACATCTAATACTGTAACCACCTGCACTAATATGCACTCCCCTCATCCTCTTCTGCAGGTAAAGAGGATTTAACTAGAAACTTAAGGAGGGAAAAAAGCTTTCTGCCTTTTTTCCACCATCTACACAAGAAGAGTCTTTCCCTGCTCACGACACGCTGAAGTATTCAACAGAACTAACACAGCAATTTCCTTATCTCCTATTTCTGCTCTCAGAAGATCAAATTTGATGTCTGGAATTAACAAATTTGGCAGTAACACTTACATTCATCACAGTAACTATTTCCACAGCAGGGAATAACAACCGCATCTGTCATTATATCCTTACAAATGAGACACAACAGCTCATCTGGAATAGGATCATCTTCTTCTGAGGAGGAGGATGGCTCCTCAGGTAGGAAGGGAGGCTTCTCCTTCTTTCCTATAGCATAAGCTTCCCTGAAAGTAGAGTGGGGAAAGCAAAATAAAGAAGTTAAAGGGAAAACTCTTCCAAGCTTTGAATTTTAACTAAAAAAGGTAATATGTGGTATTCTTCTCCCTCTCCACTGGCCTCCCTAAACGCAGCTGTTTAGTTTGAACTACTTTTCCATAGCCCTAACACAAGAAGAGGGAGGGAGGAATTCTCCTGCAGAACTATCCAGTTCATTGGATCAACTAAGAAATCAGTTCAGACTAGAAAAACATTTGACAGCTCGTATCAGGTGACATGAATCCAAGCTCTCCTTTGCCAGAGGCTAAATGTAAATTGGAGGCTCAGGATAAAGCTGGTCTCCCAGTAATGACATTTTCCAACTGAAAGAATTCTGTATTACAGCTTCCAAAAAAGGACATCCAGCTGAGAAAACCAGAAGGGTTTTCAAGAAAACAAGAGTATTTTAGAACAGCCACTGTGCTCAGCACACACATGTGTTTTCCTAGTTTATAGCAACAGGAAAACTTAAGCCTGCTTCACATCTGAGGGAGGGAGTCACAGTCCAACAGCTGCTTTATTACATTTTACATGAAACCTTTGAAAGACAAACTAGAATCAAAAGGAGCTCCAAGAGAGAACAACCCCAATTACAAATGCTGCTGGAATGTTCTGCAGAAATAGTCTCAGCACACCCCACGTTTAACCAGCTCCCAGGGGTGTGAGCAGCAGGACCCACACTTTAATGTTAGGCAGCAGCATGGACTTTAAAGCTGAGATCCAGTGCCAGTGCTTCCTCCCCACAACTCCAGGTGCTGGCCAATGTGGCTGCACCACCACTCGTGCATCTCCATCTGGTTTCTCCCATTCCCTTTTGGGATCAGTCCAACCAATCCCATACTTACGCATCTATGGTTGGAATTGCGTATTTCCCAGTGTTGGTCAGCATGGCACCCTTTGTGTTGGGGTCCTTCACCTCCATCATAAAACTTCTTGGAATTCCTGTGCTTTTTTTAATTCTGGGAACAGACTCGAAATTTTTGTCCTGTTAAGAAAGGCAGATGTATCTCAAGCACCACACTGAAAATGAGATTTCAGTGACTATTTTAAGCACAAAAACCTTTAACCCTCTCCTCTTACCTAGGGTAAGGGCTGTTGGACTAAAATACTCTTTTTCCCTAAATGAATGCAGCCAGGGTGTTCCAGAGGCTGGAACAATGTTTTGAACTCACTGACATTCTTTGGCTTAACTACAGGCTCCTTAAGGGTGAAATCCCTCAAACCGGCTCCTCCTCCAAAGGGAAATTCACAGGGAGCTGTACTCAGGGCTTGGAGAAACTTGTTTTGAGATATATCAAGCACAGGAGTTCACAGAAAAGATCTATGGGAATATTTAGTGCCTCTGACCTAGCGAAAAGAAAATTTTACAATTCCAGTTTTTTCTTAAATCCAAAGTGTTTTGCAACACTGCCACGTAACCTCTGTATTTCACACCAAAAGACACAATTCTTACTGTGAGTATTCACATTTGTTATGTAACTCTTCAGATAAAAATTAAAAACTGAGCACCCCCCAAGTCCCCCAAGTCTTACCCCATTTGTTGGACAGTTCTTTATGTAGTGCCCAGGTTTGCCACAGCGAAAACAGGTGTAGGAGGGTGGAGGTGGCCCCACGGGTTTCTTCATGTAACTGCAAGTTTTTGGGGAAAAAAAGGAAAAGAGATTCATGTGTCTCTCTTGTTTAAAATAAACCATCTCTACAATTTTTACATCAACTTCAAAGAACAAGTTTCATGTTAGCAACACTTACTTGACTGGATCATATTCATGGCCAGACTGTGTCATCATAGCTTTTATTTTATCCTCCTCGGAAGCATTGGCTTCAGCCAGATTGGCAGTCTGTGCAACAGGTAATTATTTGACACACACATTAGAAACACATTTAAGCCCACGCAGCCCAAGACAACACCACTCATCCAATCCTGTAAAGAGCAGCACTACACTTGCTGAGCTTGCATGAGAGCAGCTGCTTATATCAAACAGATTTGTGCTGAAGATGGTCTGGGGAGTCCTTATGCCATGACATGATGTTTATGTGCCTGAGAACCTACTAGAAAAGAGCACTCTTGGGCACTCAAACCTTAGGCTCTGTTTGTACCTTACAGCAAGACTTGTGTAACCAATCCAATTTCCTTCAGATGACTGAAGCTATGTGTAGATAAACAACAATATCCAGTATTTTTATGCTGATTTTTAAGCTCCAGACTATATTCAGGAGAAGCTCTCCACTGGACAAGGAATTAAGATGGATACAAGCAGCATTATTTACATTTTGTAGTATTAAAAGGACACAGAACTGCAGAGGTGGGGCAGTTAGGTTTGTTTGCTGAAACTCAGCTTCAGACACACAAGTATTAAAAGGACTAAAAGATTTTACAATCCCTCAGCAAGGCAAAATTCTTTTCAGCAGAGATTTGCCCAGCAGGAGCTGCAGGCAGTGCAAACTGCATGCTCCCCCTCCTAACTTCTTCCTGTGAAGTCATTTAACTACAGTGAAGACTATCTCAGTTTTTTTTCCAGTTGACTATGTCCTTTTAACACACAAATTGTAATATAAACCTTCTGCACAACTAGACCTTCAAATTACTGAAGTCAGCTGATTATTAAGTCATATTTGTTCAAATGTTTTTATTACACACTAGTCCAGATACAAGCAGGGTCTAAGGGAGTGACTGTAAATGACTTGGGCCTTCAAGCACCTATCACTCAGCTCAAGCACTCGTGGTTCGGTTTTGTATGCATTCATTCACAAAAGCAACCAACTAGTTTCAACATTTTATTAAATGGTTGTTTCATATACACAGTTTCTCCACAGTAACAGAATCCGGATCGCCAACTATGAAACCATTTCCATTAACAGTTACAGAAAGCTTTACAGATAATACTTGACTAATTTGTTTGAACCCAAACGGTTTACAAAACACATCCAAAAGCCACAAAACATTAGTAGGAATAGACCAAAATTCAAATATGGCATTTCATACATAGTAATAATCACCAGAGAACTGTTAACACATTGCCTCCGTGCTGAGCCGGGCTGCACTAGAGCCATTAGAGGGAGTAACAGCGCTGAGACACTTGGTGTCATCTTCCTGCATTTTTCTGAACTACTTAAATATCCTCAAAAGCTCAAATGTGTACCCCCACCCCTTGGAGCTTTGCACACTTTAGAGTAAAACTTCACATGAGGTTACAGACCCGAGGACACATTTAGGGACAGCACTAATGGGGACCAACTCTTTGGGTGGCTACCTTCCAAACTAGAGATATTTGTATATAATGGGGTTTTTTTTGGCCAAATGTATACAATTTAATTTCTGTAGTGAAGAGGGGAAAAGTTACCAGTGGGAAGAGATTTCTTTTTATTAGAAATGAACTCCAGCCTTTATCTTGATGACAAAGAACTAGCTGCTCTGCCTCTGGCCCTGCCTACTCTACTGCCTGTAGCTTTAGGGACTGGTGGTTGAGCACTCGGCTGTCCACACAGTGCAGTCACTAGTGCTTTCCCAGACAAATTACACATTGGTGAGCAAAAATGCAAGCAGTTCCCGAGCAAACATGGCATTACAACAGTTTCAAAAGGTCACAGCTGCTCAGATGCCACACATACACATTGGTATATTCCTATAAACAATGAGGTACATTTACACAATTTACACAGTCTGCGTTCAAACAAATTAGATCGGGTTGTCCACTGTATAGATCCCACAATTTATGGAATTGTGCAGCATTCAGAGAATGGGTCTGTAACTATGACTAGGGATTCAAAAATAGCCATGCAATTGTCCATGGTACAGAACCGCTTCTCTTGTGGCTGGTCACACCCCCCTGGAATGTCCGTAACTTACAGCCAATTAAATTCTTCTGTACAAACTGGGTTAGTTTCCAACGCAAAATTAATGAAACGTATGAAAAACGGTAAAACAGCTTCTGAAGAGCTTCTTCTTTGTGTCTTGAGGATGAGTAATACTGCAACATTATGCTGAGGCTGATAAGGTACTCCCCTTCTATCTTCCCAAACTGGGAACTACTCTTTACAGGATAGTATCAAAATATACACACATTTTAAAGTTAAAATAAATGCTTTAAGTTAATAAAAATTAAAGGGGGCTTTCAATTACAACAGTTATTCACCTATAGATGACAGTATCAATTTAAAAATAGGAAGCAAACACTTTTTAAGTATTTGACAAGAATATATATATATATATATACCTTAGTAAGCTGGGCCAGAGAAATAGATGCAGAAGAGTCATCAATCTGTTCACAAAAAATTAAACACATATTCAAGTTCTACAGTCAAAACACAACAACAGTTAACCTCTACTATAGTCTGAATGCCTACACTACATCCCCCCGAGTGTCACCCAAAGGAAATCCCAACCCAGTGTAATTTGTATTTATGCAAAACAAACTCCAAATCTATGATGGTTTAAGAGTATCTACGTGCTTATGAGAAGAAATTAAAATAACCAATCCCACTGGAGATCTACTTATTGCTCAAAATATCTCAGAAAGGGACCTCTTTCAAAAGGGTAATGTGAAGCTGTCAGTTTTCAGCTAAAAAGGAGTTAAAAATTATTTAAGTTTAATTGAGGAAGAAGTATCACTCCAGGTAACACAGTATTAGTGTAGTTTGCAAATGAATCAGTGAATGTCTCATCATTTCTATATGCACACAGTGATGATTCTGGGAACCCACATCTGCCTGTCAGAATGAAGGCCATCCCCAGCAGCCCCAAAACACACACTCTGCCCCTCCTGTCAATACCCAAATAAACCCAAATAAAAGCCAATCTAGAACAGCAGCCATAACCTGCCACTTCTTCTGAAGAAAAACCAACTGCTTAAAACATTTAAATAAAGGTGTTTGTAATGACAGAGTAGACTATAAAAATTGAAAAACTGATTTCTTGTATGTTACTAAACCACAGGCCCTACCACCCAAATCAGTGAGAATTTAGATGATTCCTTGCAATCAGACCAAACTTGATCTTTAATAGCAGCCCAGTGCTAAATGAACAAAGGAAAGTGCAAAGCATACTCTTGATGATAAAAACATGGATTCAGAGCACAAGCCTGGAATTTTTGTCTCCATTTCTCTCGTCCCAGCTGCCTATGGAACAGCTCTCAGGAATGACATCCTCAGGCTAGAAGCCAGACAACTAGTGCTGAAGAGCAGTTATGCCACAAGTGAAAAGGTTAACTTGATCTAGTTCCCTCTGCAATACATTGAATTGTATCATGCCATGAGCAGCACTTGAGCTAGCACGACAGTACCGAAAGATACCTGAATCACTGCTTATTACATCTAACTTGCTCAAAAACATAGAATAACATTTCACAATGTGAACTGAACAGCTCTCCAAGAAGTCACTAAACAGGTCAGCAAAGAGATTAAAACCCTTCCTTTAAAAAGGTCTTGTCCTTTACTACCTAATGTAGAAGAGAATTCGAGGGAACAGTTTTAGCAGACTGGGAAAAAGTATTTCCATGCACAAGATGATTCCTCACACCTCTAAGTTGTTCCTGTTCTGTTTTCAGGAAAGTACACACAGCATTCCTGCATTACTGACTAAAGAGCTCTTGATGCCTTGAGACTAAAGTCCTCTTCCTTTGAAGAGGAACACAGTGATCTAGACAAAAGACCTTAATTCCACTGCAAGTTGTATCACAGGATTCACCTCTCCTTCCTTCCTTCCAGAATGCTCTGTACCTAGTTCTGTTCAAAAGGAGGTCTGCACAAGCATTTTGAAGCTTCATGCTCCATATGCCACTCTTTTACACATGAAAAAGCAGACCAGTGTTCTCTCAGGGCAAGCACAGCTATAATTTTGTGCTTTTCAGAAACAACCAAGAAATTAGGAAAGCTCTAGCATTAAATGGTCTAGTATTGACCAGGAACTGAAACACAAACAGTTCATAAACTATTAATTCTTCCCTCTATTTTTTTCAGGAAGCTGCTATTATACAGCCTGCAGACAACAGATTAATTTCTTAAAGGAGGTGATTGATACTGAACATTTACCAGTAGCAGCAAACAGATAGTTACCGTACTCATCAGTGCCTTTGCCCATGGCCATCCTTCAACCATCCTATATTTTTTGAATTTTTTTTCCTTTTAGATTTCTACTGAAGTATTTCCTGGCAGTCCCTCAAAAAGGTCAAATAGAAAAAACATCTCCATGAATTTGCAGGCAGCCCTAAGATAACACTGCAGAAGTATTGTAAAAAAAACCAAAACACAACCCAGAAAAAGCAAGCCCCAATCCCTAAACTCAACAGCTGGTGTTTTAACTCCCATGTCCTGCAGCAGACTGAACAGAAACTAACAGGAAGCAAGTGGGCAAGAGGACAGAAAAGAGGAGGAAAAGGCTGATCTCACTGCTGGAGTGCTACACTGAAATGACAGGGCTTTCCCCAAAGCCAGGCTTGGCTACACAGCTCAGCCAGGGAGGCTCCTGCTGTGCCCCTGGTACTCACACCACGAGCTGTGAGCGCAGCTCGGCCCTTCCGCAGCCTCCAAGGAGCCCCAGACACCGACCCTGCAGCAGAAAGGCCCCACGCCCTGGCTTTGGCTAGGCCAAGGCTGGCATGGCAGCTGGCACAACAGTATGACAATGAAAAAGTGCTAAAAAGAAGCAGCTTTTGTGCATCCATTAAAAAAAGAAAACTGATTTTAACTTTGCAGCTTTACTCTCCATCAATAACTGACAAGATTCCTAGTGATTTAGCCCAACTGCACAAGACCCAGCTTCTGCTCTGAAACACATGCAGAAATATCTGTGTTAAAAAAAAAAAAAGGGCAAACAATCCCCCCACACCAAGACCTGAATTAACTTTAAGAATAAACTCTGTGTTTCTAGCCCCAGAAGCTGCTGAGGCTGCAGGGCTTTTCCAGTGAGAGAGGGCCTGTACAGAGGGATGCAAGGCTTCCACCCTCCCAGACCAGGGACAGTCAGAGCCCACCAGAGAATGGCTTTGCTTTTCCTTTCCTGCTGTTAGTTCTCACTCACACTGTTTTCCCTCCCACTCTGGGATTTCTCCTTTTTTCTTTTTGACACATCTACGTTAGCTTATGGTAAGATGCTACTGAGCAATGTAATACAGACATGCCAGGGAACACACGAGGCTAAAAGAATGTTAACTTTATTTATGAACATGTGGTTTGTGTTTATACACATGCTAGCAAACAAAAAGAAAAAGAACTGTTTTCAAGAAATAAAAACCCATCTGAATTAGATCAAATACTATAAACGTGGTTTACATAAATGCATTACATTAACTACTAGGGTCACTGGGCCAGTGCAACTAACTCCAACCCACAATGAGAGGCATTCATCTCCAAAAGGAATTGCAATCAATCAGCAACAGAATTATGGATGTTACATTTAGTGGTTTTAGACCTACACACAGTAAGTTTGCAATTTGAAGTTGATTGTTTCCATGGGAACCAGAGGCTGCATTCTTCCCAGAACACAGCCCCAGAGTTCAGGAATTTCTAGATTAAGTTGTCTTAATAGCTGATCAAGTGATCAGAACCAATGATCCAGGGTTAGTGTAATGCCTCACACCAGTCTAGTGAAGGAGAAGCAGTTATACTTAAAATAAAGATAAAAAACAAACCCCACCAAATAGTACTTTGATACTCTAAGGACTATTGGAAAAGCACAGTTGCACACAGTACTGACCCAAGTGGCACACCAAGACCTAGCCCATCACCAGGCACGGGTTTCCGTGTGAGATTATATGTTAGCAGCAGTATAAGTGTTTGCAAACCTGAAGGAAAGTGCTGCCCCTTTTGCAAATGTGAATTCCAAGTGGTGGTATACTAAAGAAAGGCTTAACCTCTGGGAATTACAGCAGCAGCCAGCCCTGGAGCTGCCCAGACCCAAAAATGTGCTGCAGGCAGAAGTTAAGAAAAGTGACAGGGATTTGACTCCCAAATGCCCCAGGCTCTAACTTGGTGCCAAAATTTGTGTTACGTATTGTCATTGCAGACAAACTGTTGAACTAAACTGCTTTTCCAGATAAAGGGGAGAGATCAAATGCAGAACTTTAGAATACCACTCTGCGTAGCAGCGATACTGAAATTCACGTCAGGCTATTAAAGACATTTCTGTACTCAGGAGGGCCCAAACAATATCACTTCAATTACACAGTTTCAGGAACAAACACCCAAGTATTTAAGGACATAAGAAGGAATCATTGAGCTGCACAGAACTGTCCTGAAATCATCTGGGATATGCTGGGTTTGGTATTTGTTTGAACCCCCAAGTCAAAAGTAAGGAACAGCACCAAGTTTCACAATAATGATTTCTCAGTGGTTTTTGATAACATTTTCAAAAACCATTAGGCAAAAAAAAGGTATTTAAAAACAAAAGCTAAGTGATACAATGTGAAAATGGCAAAAAATACACTCCAAACAGTTTTTATTGCAAGAAACAAAAAGCACACAACAACCTATACAAACATACATATCACTAGCTATAGACAGACAGATGTAGAACATGGCACCATGTTCAGTGTGCAAACCTCGAGCCTACAGGATCTGGAAACGATCATACATTATCTGTACAACACAGAGTCATACAGGAGAGATTCTGGCATATTCAATATGAAATACAATGCATTACTAGGCACAAATACCGATATTCACATTAGAACTCTGCAAATGATGGCATTACCCAGTCTTTACTATGCTGAATCAAATACAATGTATTTACAACATACACTAGGTTTTACTGGAAAATATATTAAGTTAACGTTTGGCAAATTAAAGAAAGGCTGCATTGTTTAGAACTAAGTGCAGTGTGTAGGAAAAAAAGTGTGAGATTGTGTTTTTACATACTGCTTTTGATGTTCCACTCACTGGCTCACTTCGACTTCTAGAAGAAGAAATAAAGGTGATCAGAATTTAAAACAAACCACTTGTACCCGACGCAGATTCCAGAACCTGAACATCACATTATGCTCCAATACTCTAGTGAACATAGACATTCATTTGTAACATAAACTGTTCTCTCTTGGTACATTTGGTGCAACTAAAAAACTCCCCAAAATCACATTTCTACATTGTCACAAATTACTCAAGACTTACAGATCTAGAACACAACAGTGCAAGAGGAAGTCATGAGACATTTTGTCTCTGCTCTCTAAGTATCAAATCCATGAAGTCTGTACTAGAATTCTGTGTTCTCAAATAATCATCACCAAAGCATGGGGCAGCTTTGGCCAACAGGTGCATCCCTGGTAAGGCACACAGGTACCAGGTACAGGGCTTCAGTTTCTGTGAAAGAACAGTGATAATCTACAAGTGCAAGTTTGCTCAAGTGAAAAACAGAGTCATGTGACAAAGGGGCAACATAACAGTGTCAGCAGCACTGAACAGTGCTAGAACAGTGTTCCTCTGTGGAAGCCCAAGCACTGTGTTCAGAGATCTACTATACTTAGCCATCAAAGTGCCAAAATATTAAACATGTTACATATGCTATATTGACTAAAAGTAGTAGTAGAAATGTCACCTGAAAGTAGTTTCTAGGATTTTGTGCGATTTAGGAGTCCTGTGACAAAAAAAAAGGTCTTAATTGCCAGAATTTGCTATAAGATAATCTTGAATACGTTACAATATTTTAGGAAATACGTATTACATTTGAAAACTTGCTGAGATTCCACATACTTGGTGGTATGGACCTGCATGCTCCTCATCATGAACCACACATGCAGCCACTGAGAGAGCTAACAAACAATCCACGCATCATCCAAAGAGTCCCATGAGCAAAAGCAATGCAAAGGCTGCTGGGGAATTCACATGCCAATGGAGAGGCTCAGCTTCCTGCCACTGCTGAACACCCCCAGGCTCCCAATTATACCTCCTGAAGGTGAGGAGGTACACGGAAATACTTTGGATTACCACACAATAGTTGCTTCAGCCATTTACTACAAGGTGAGTAATGCCTTTTTGAAGGCCTCTCACCATTCCAGCAGACATTCCCCATCCCCAAACATGAACCACCCTACCAGTGGCTTCTGCAGTGTTTCCAGCTGGGGAACAGAAAGCTCATCTGGTTAATTTTCAACTCTACCACAGCAGTGCTGTTCTTTGCTGATCCCCCCACACCAGCAGTGACAGAATCTTTGATGCCAACTTTGATTCTCTGGAGGGCTTTACAGCACCAGGCAAGGTGCACTGGCAGGACAGCACTCAGCTGAAATGAACCCCAAAGCAAGGCTGTGTTTACAGGCACAAAGCTGTGGGGGCAGAATCCCGAGGGAGAGCTGGGAAGCACTGCACCAACTCCTGCAGTAACATGCCCCAAGGTTACATGCAGAGCCACATCCATTCAGGGTTTTTTGCTTGCAAATGGTTCATGGGTACCAGGATGTTGCTGTATTGTTTGTTCAAGACACACTGTAACTCCTCAGGGTACTTTCCTGAGAACCAACATTAGAAAGACATGGCAAAACCACAAGCCAATAATATCTCCTGCTGGTGGTGAAGAGGCATGGCTTTAAGGCTGAAAAACATGCCTGTTCCAACAGAGCTGATGCAGCTATTATAGATCTGGACTGTATGAAAACATCAATGCAGCCATAATCCTGGAGTCAGGACTGCATTTGAGTATCTGTGATTTTAATCAATACTGAGGACAGAGAATCAGGTGTAAACCTCAGAAATACAGAAGTAAAACATGGAGCATAGATCCCAGCTTGGGTACAGATAGAAAGGTAACCAGTACATTTGGTAATGTGCTAAACTGCTTCTGAGATTTGACTTTGGACAGGATTAACTGTTTATTCAGGGTACTTGCACAAAAGCCAATACCCTTTAGGGTATGCTTCTTTTTCTCTTGCCTCAAGCAGACACTGTGTGTTTAGGAAACGCACAGGAATCACTTAGGAATGAAACTCCTTGTTTGCATGGTTCACCAGCTGGCAGCCCTTGGTTTTTCCTCCACAACTACTATACAACCACTCCATGTCTGAGGCAGAAAAATACCTGTCATATCCTGCCCCACCTCCCCCAAATGCAGGTGACAGTCCGACACCCAGAATCAAACTCTTTTGAAACATGAACAAATGCTAAGTTCATAAATGTGTACTTGTCTTTGTTAAAAAGGCAGACACATATTACAAGGAATCTCCCCATGAAGAGGAAAAGGAATCTCAGAAAAATAAACTCCAAACCAAGCTCAACAGAATCATCTCCAAAGTTACCACTGCTGGTGTCTGAACACCAAAATCTAAGTCTTCTTTGGGACAGACACACTGAAAGCTAGCCCATGACAACAAACACCAGCAGCAGTTTTAACAAGCAAGTTACAACCCCAGTGCCTCTGCAAGTGCTGCCAATAACAAGGTGGGCACACTGACCCCTCCCAAACAAGAGAATGCTTGCAGTACTTACATAACGTATGTTTTGCTGGTAGCTTTAACTCCTCCAATGGGGATTCTCCTCACAATCACCGATGAGTTCTTGGGAATCAGAGCACTATCATCAGTGTATTCTGGAAACAACATCAATACAGAAAAAAACATTAGTTAATTTGTAAGAATGTATTAAATATGTAATTACAGAGCACTTCTGAAAATCCCTTTACACATCTAAAAGCAAAATTTTATACATAACATCAAGCTTTCATCCTCTCAACACACCAGCAGCACCTGTCAAGGAATCTTCAGGTTTGATTATCAAGCACAAGCAGCAAAATCAATTTCAGTTTTTAAAGTTAATTTGAATGCCAGGAGCAAAATGGTTTCAAATTACACTAAAGCAGAGTCTGATAACGCATGAGGTTTTTCCCTGATCTGTTTTAAGCTGGTTTTGCTTCTGTCTGGCTACGAAACCAAGAGATCCCTGGTTTCAACAAACCAAAGCTGAGCCTCACCTGCATAAAACAGATTGCAAAGTCTGTGAGTACTTGTCCTGAACAAACCAGGCACCAGCTAAAGCAGGGAAATTCTGCAGCACTCTTAACATGCTTTCAGCTTGTTAAGTACACCCGACTCCCCTCTGCTGCCCTGCTCAGGCCTGACAGAACAGCAGAGCCACCAGCTCTGTGCTTGGAGCTGCACCATCCATACCCAGGCTGGGCAGCTGCTCAGGGCCTGACAGAGAAATGCAACTGAAACTGACAGCACTGGAGTTTGGAGCACAAAAACTTGGGGGTTTCTGAGCCTGCTTTCACAAGTAGGGCAGAAGTGGCTCAAACTAAAGTGGTAGCTCCTCCCTTAAGCTCACAATCCAGTCTGAATTAACCAAAGGGACACAAGTTCTTTCCACTCACTCTCTGTAGGGAAGAGAAACTCAAACAAAATGACTGCTGAAGTCTTGAAAAGCCTTTGGAAAACAGCATGTGCCTGGAGCCATCCCTGCTCTGCCTGGGCCTATACTGTGCTGGTTGTCTGAAAAGAAGAAAAGCCCCCTGACCTTTTACATAAGGCCCAAACAAAAATCCAATTCTCAGACACACTTCGAATAAACTTAAAATGCAAAGCCCTCTCTGTAAGAATGGTTTTCATATGGAACTTATACAGGCTGTATATGACTAAATATTGCAAAGCACCATGAGAAGTCCTTCCCTGTGATGTGCCTGCAGTTATTCCAATCCCTGTGATGTGCCTGTTAGTTATTCCAATCCCTTACCTTTGCAGACTGATTCAGAGCACTGGTCTGAAACCCAGTGCTGTTACGTATCTAGTCAAGCTTTGTCAGAATGAGTTTGCTCAGTGATCACACACAAAATACGAGTATCTCACAATTTATGCTCAATTTTCCAGTATATTATTCCTACAGGCAGGAACCTCCCTTAGACCAAAACATACCTAGCAGAAGACATCATTTCAACCATGAAATTAAAGTTTTACTTATATTTTCAACTAACAGAACATTTCTTCAGAAAACTGAGAAATCATTTAGCTGAAACTAGTTCCTGATCATCCCCCCCAGGGAATCAAACAGCGAGACTCCTCTGGACTGCAGAGCAGTTTAAAACTGAGTGAAAGGACTAGCAGTGACAGAAACAGCAGCTCTTGCAGAAGCCACATCCTGACACAAGCCCTGGAGCTCTGCTCCTCACACAGCCACCTGTCAAAGAGGCCACACTGGGACTTTCTGATGGAGGAGCTCAAGCAGTGCTGAGGCCGAGACAAACACCTGGAAGATGGTGCCAGCTGCAGTTCTAGAAGCCTAGAGCAGCTGTTTCTACTTGTGCCTGTCACTGTCTCTCCATGACTCCACACCTCAAGGTGAGCAGTGAGGCCAACTCCACACAGCTACTTCTCACAGGTGTCGAAGCAGAGCTCCAAGAGAAACGCTCCAAGCTGGAGGCAGCAGCATTGTTCATTCCCACTCCCATATAGCACAAACTTTTTTTACCACCAGTAATGGCTGGGAAGCGGCTACTGGAATTTCTCAATGTGAGCTGTGATTAAAAGTACCCAACTAACCCAAAATGCCTGTAAAAACAAAGAAAGATCTGGATATTAAAGCTTAGAGCAGAAGAGACACAAGAGTCTAAAACCTGCTGTTTATCCTATGAGAAAATAGTAGCTTGAAAGAGTCCAGATAAAGAAGTATTTCAAGGCATGAATGGAGGCAAACTAGTTAGTTAGTCAGCTGACTGCTGCCTCACACTGACACAGAAATCTGACATCAACTACTGCATTAGTGTCCACAACCTTCTTACAGCTAAGTGCAAAGAGCTCAGATTTGCTGGCAAGTTTATGCTGCTTCACATTGAATGAGCAACTTAAAAACACCACTTTTAAATTTATCTATTATAAGAATTTCTGCTAGTCTTAATAATTTGTGTTTATGTATCCTATAAATAAGTTATTGACAAAGGTTCCCATGTTATTTTATGGCCTGTTTTCATCCACAGTTTCATCTGCCAGCATTGCCCAAGCAGCTCTGAGCACTGAGAGGTTTTTCACTCAGGTGGAGTACAGAACTCACCAGGAGTCCTTGGAAAGCAAGCCGAGGTGCAGCAGGGCAGGAAAAAGCCTTGCTAAGCAGCTGCTGGGGGAAGGATGTGCAGGTAAGAGCTGCAATGCCTGCCAATATGCCAGGCTGTCCCCACCAGAACACAGGGAATTCCCTGGAACACCTTTTCTCTCTAGACAGGATTTAATTCTGTTCTGATCACCACCACTTGCTCCCTTTGGGACAAGCCACTGCTGTAGCTGGCTACAAAAGCAGCCTTGAAAGCTCCAGAGTAACAGATGGGGCCACTCGTGTTGGATTTTCTGCTTCCCCCAGAACAGGAATCCCTGATCTGGAACAAGCCGGCTCAGGAGGTCAAACAGCCCAGGGAATCTCCACGGCACTGTTTCCACAGCACTGTGCCCCACAAGAGCCCCTGCCCTGCTCCAAAGGGATGAGTCCATCAAATCCACCCAACTCCCAATCATTAATCGCATTACACCACCTGCCCCTGCTTTAAGGCCCTCTGGGCTCTGGTGTGGTGTCAGCGTGGGGCTGAAGTGCCAGAGCACTGTTCTGCCTCAAAACCATTCAGCCATCCCACACCAGTTCACAGCAAACTTTTGGGTTTTTCTTTGTATTTGCCCTGTAAGTATGGCACATTTCCCAAGTGCTCTGTTTCAGAATGTCACAGAACAAGAAAGAGCACTCAAGAAACCTCAGTTGTGGAGCTTGCAGCTCATCCACAATATTCTAGGAACACCTGTTATAGAAGACAAGTAAAAAAATCCAGATCCAATGAAATGGAGGTAAGTCAAAAGCACCAATCTCGAGCACAGGCTTTAGAGAACATGCCTTGATAGCAGGTATGGAATAGGAACCCCCTACATAAAACAGGTCCCACCCACTCACTCTGAATTCCCAGAATCTTCCACAGTCCATCAGATCTTTTTTTCCCACCGATATTTAAAATCCTGTGTACTTTTGGCCTATATTAGCAGTTCTACTATTACTAGCTTTCCATCAGGAAAAGTAACAGCTTCAGAACCGTAAAAGCTTCCAGGATCTTGGACAAATCTGAATACGCAGCGCATCTCCATTCATGGCTCACTTTGTTCTTTCCAAAGATCATTTTAACATTTACTCAGGACTCCTGAATACACAAAGTTATAAAAGCCCAATACTTATGTCCACACATAAGAATTCCTAGCATTCCACTTAGGGAGAATATCCTGGTCTAGTTGTTATTTTAATTTCTGCAGGTTAATTTAAGCATCTACCTCTGATTAATAAAAACCGAGATTCACATTTATTCAAATGAACCAAAGATTGACAGACATAGATTTTGGAAATACATTCTCTAGCTATGCTCTGCAAACCACGAGGGATTTTTGCCTTTACACATGGAAAACACCTTTAGGAAAGCTTCAATAAGCATCTGTATCACTAATACAGAATTTAAAATTATGTATTTTACATAGTTATATATTTATAATTTGATACTCATTTTGCAGAGGTTAAAGCACAACACAACCTGCCTAGAGGACCCAGAACAATCCTTTTTTAACTCCACCTTGAAGCAACACCAGCTTCTAGTGAGGCAAACCCCTTTCCTTCCCTGGACTCTGGTTACATATGAAAACAAAGTAACACCCTGGTAAATCTGGTACCACGGATGCTGCAGTAATACTTTATGATGGGACATTCACAAGCATCTTTTCTCTCTTACAGCTTTTAAAGAAAAAAAAAAAAGGTTTAACGTTGCAGGAATGAAAATACAATTCTTTTTATTTCTGAAAAGTCATACTCTGAAGTCTTTAATCACATTCAAACTTATCAGGATGGCAGATTACCAAAAGTGAAGCATCATAGTAACACAAGCCCATATTCACATCACAGAATCAAGCACTATTTATTAAAGAGAATGTATGACTTCCCGAAGAACATTTCTTACATATATTCACTGTAAATGTTCTGCCATAAAACTTCAGGACTGCCCTGATACAGCAAACACTAAGTGCCAGGAAGAAGAAAAAAAAAAAAAAGCATTAGACAAGAATGACGAAATGATGCTCAGCAACTACGATGTCTTTTGTTTGGAAAACTTGTAATTTTGCTACACAGCACGCTGATTGTGCGAGAGGCTTTAAGGGTCTGCAGAAATTGTAACTCAGTAATACACTCGATACAAATTGTTGCTTACTGCAAGGGGCACTTGCTTTCAATGAAAGGCGGTTAAAAAAAGCAGCAAAGCACCTTCCAATGAAGGGGGGCAAAGAGAAATTGATGACAAAATTCAGTCATCAAACACACTTTTCTTCCCTCATTGAAATTAGCCATGTGCTATACTCCTTGTGATAACCTTCACATTTCTCTGCCACATTTCAAAGAAAGCTGGAAGGTTTGTTATGGTCACCCATCCTGCCCCCCACCTCCCCCATTTTACCTACAACTCCAGGAAACCCAAACTTTTTCAGCACCGCCGCATACGAACCCGTGCCCTGCACGTAGAACTGCTCGGACGGTGCTGTGAGAGCAGCAGCTACAAAGGAACAGCTCCGAGCCCAGAGCAGCCACCGCTCCATCACCGCTGCCCCCGAACCCCACGCACCTTCTTTGGTCTGCGCGTTGGTGATCTGCAGGTCGCAGTCGGCCGCCTTCAGCTTCTCCCGGCCCATGATCTGGCGCTTGAGGTCGCTCAGGGAGATGTGCAGCCCGTCGAAGGTGACCGTGTCATAGTTGAGCTTGGAGGAGAACTTGTAATGCACGCACGACATGGCGGGGCGCGGGCGGCGCCTCTCCCGCGGGGCCGCGGCCTCAGCGGCAGCCGGAGCTGCGGGGAAAGCGCGGCCCCTTCCCCTTCGGCGGCTTGAAAGCAGAAGTCGCGCTGTCACATGGCCCCCGGCCGGCGCGGCAGGCAGGCAGGCAGGCAGGGAAGGAGGGGCAGGAGCCCAGCCCCACCTGGATTCGCCTCAGCGCTGCCGCTTCCCCGAGCGCCTGTTTCAAAACTCCTCGAAAAGCGCTTTAGCGTAGAAAACTTGGGTTCGAGACCAGAAAGTCGTGAGGCCGGTGCAGAATGACAGCCGGTGAGTGTGCTGGCGATGTCTCAATCAGAAGTGTTTTCAACAGCGTATGCTCTTCAATGTAGCAACGGTCCAGGTGCTCCTCTATATTAAAAAATAAACAAACAAAACCCCAAGAAATTTTCCGGGTACATAGGCCAAAGCAAATAACTGAAGTTCAAACCCAGCGTGACTCAGCGGGAATGAGGATATTGACATGTAAAATAATTTTACCTTATTTTGAAGAGATTCTGGGCCCTGAAGCTGAAAGTTCTAGGGATTTTTTTTGTGAGATGGGGTTACAATCCTTGGAGAATAACCTGAAAACATTTAGATATAAAAGTATCTTTATGATGCACTGGGAATGCAGTGAGTGAAGGTGGTGGGTGTAAAAAGACGAGCAGAGTTAAAGGTAGATGTCCCAAAACTGAGGGATCAGGTAGTTCTGCATCCCCCCAGCTTGGTAGGCATAGAAATGCTCCATGCGTAAACCTCGGGATTTTGGCTTTGGAAACTCCTTTACTTCAGAGAGCTAGAGAAGAAATGAAGTGAAAAGAAAGGATTTTTCCATCTGAAAAGTCTGAGTTGCAAAGAAGAGCAGATATTTTGATTCTTAGACAAGTGGCAACACATTCACCCTCGTGTGGTCATAAAAAAGGCTAAGAATTATGGCCACAGCTGTTGCGTGAGACACGTAGCAATCCAAAGCATTCAAAAATGAGTCAGCCATAATAAGAAATATTTTGAAACAATATTAATGCTACAAAAATAGGCATTGTTTCTCAGCATGGAGAAAGGACTTATGCTGCGCGTACGTGCTTTTCCCACAGTAACTCTGAATGTCTTCATCAGCTGCTGCTGGCAACACCCTGACAAAATATCTGCTACGCAGAAAACTGCATACTGTAAGTGTCTGTACCTGTGACTCACAGCTGCCCTGCCCATTTGAGATGTGAGTAAAGCACACCTGCTGCTGCTGGCCATTCAATACACCCCTCGGTTGCTGATCTGTTAGTTCTGCTTCCTTCCTTTCTCCCAGCCTGCTGCCTGAACTTGCTCAAACTGCTATCAGGGCAGTTTGTCTGGAAGGTTAAGCTTGGTGTCCATCACATCATTATTGTGCCCTGCCTGCTGGATTCAGGTGTCCCACAGCCTTTTGGTTTTCTGTCCTCAGCTTGGCACATCAGTCTTGCCTCTGCACTTGATTTAATCTCTCCTGTGGGATGCAAGAGCTTGGCAGAGTTCCCTCTCGTGCTTTGTGCCAACCGCAGTGGAAAAATAACAGTTTGGGAGATAACTGTTTCTCAGCTTCCTTACACACAAGCAGGCAGCTCCACGTGCCCCCAGTGAAGAGAGAGAACGTTGCAGTGTGAGCTCACATGTTAGCAAAGCCAGATAATTCGAACAGAAAGCAGAACTTAAAATGCATTAGCAAAGAAAAGGCTTCTATGAGCCCTGAAGTACAAATCTCGAAGTGTATAGGACACGGGGCACTTGTTGTAGGTGACCACGAGTATTTAAATGAGTTTTCCTTTTGTAACAAATTGGAAAACTTCAAAAGCAAACTGAGATCGTAGCTGAATAAATGCATCTACAGTAATTGAGACATTAAGAAAATCCTATTGCAAGATCTGTAATAAGAGCAGGGTGGATTGTAAGGATAGGGTAATGGTAACAAATTAACATGAAAATACTTCAAGTCCTCTTACATTTTGCAGAGGCAATTATGATGGTCAGTTAGCTAAGAGCACACATTTGACTGGTGGGTCTAGTTTCCTGTCCAGCCTCTGCTCTCCTAATGAACAGCTCACAGGAATCCTTGGGGAATGGCAGTTACACTGAGCTGACTGTGAGAGTATTTTCAACACGGGTGTTGTACTCTTCCACTGGCACCTACAAAACATCAACCACTAAACCTCAGAACACCTCAGTGGTGCCAATCAGCACCTCGTCTGCTCCATGTGGAGCCTGTCTGCCAGCCCTGCTTGTAGGTAGGTTGTACTTTTACACACCACATGCTGAAAGTAGTGCAAGTGTCTCCAGAGGTATTTTAAATGTTGGGGTTCCCACTGTAAAATGTCAGTACTTTCTGAAGCCACCTGGGTGTTGGTTCACTTCTGTTGTGCAGCAAGCACTGGTTCTCTCAGGTAAATTTTGCACTTTGTGAAAATGTATTTATTTTAATCTTTTTAATCTTGCTATACAAGAAAAAGTTATCCACTTCTTTTGACCAAGTTACAGCTGATCACATTTATTTATATTATTTTAATATGTATTTCTATTATGTCTTCAACTTACTTTTAGTCTCACTTTAGAGATTATTTTGGTGACAGTAATACACTCATTATTATTTCAGTGCACATATTTTCTCTTCTGCAGTCTATTTTAACAAGAGGAAATGCAGTAAAAGTTTTAAATGTCAACATTTACAGAGGAATGGAACAAAATAATAAACTTCCCCTAAATTTACATCTGTATTATTAACATTTATTTTTAGAAACAGACAAATCTTGTCTGGGAGATGATTACCGCAGGAATGCATATTCATCAAAATGGTCTCTCATTTTCACTTGTAATTGTTTCAGCTGTTGTAAGAGACTGCTTTCATTTGAGCAGTGCCTTAAAAGCTAAAGGAGTTTGAATTCATTTTGTAAATAGATTCATACAACTGCCTGTGGTATTGATGACAACAAAAAAACTAATGGATCAAATGAAATATTTCACTCTATAAAGTACCCATTAGTGGCACCCAAGCAATATTAGATCTAGTACTTGCTTTTCTGATCTTCAATCAGTTCAGTTAATGATATGCTTGGTACATACATGCATTTACTTACTGAAGACTTACTGATATTCCAACAGAAAAAAAACCCTCACAGTTAAATGAAGTTATCTCCAAAAGCTAGAGGGGAGGTTTTTGCCAAATGTGAAATGCAGTTGAATTGTGTTATCAAATACTCTTCACTGTAAAGGAAGAATGATTCCTTTTTAAAATCAAGTAATATAGAAAATTGTACTAATTCATAAACAGAGAAAATTGCTCCACAGAATGATTGAATGATACAAAGCAAATCATGTCTGTCAGTTTCATGAAGTCAATAAATCAAAAAGTATCATATTTCTCATCCACTGCTTTTCAAAAAGCCTGCAGAAATTAATTGGGCATATGAGTATTCAGTCCTGTAATTGAATTATAGCAGCTAAGAACTCTTGGTACAGATGATTTGTTTTAGTCTTTCTCAGTATTGAGTTAAGGAGGTATTTGTAAATCTAGAAGTAAATCTAAATAAAAACAACAAATTTCACGTGTTTTGGAGATTGTTCAAGGCCATTCCAGAAAGTGGGATGAGAGATGAGAACTAAGAGGAGAAATTTTGATTAGACCAAGCTTTTTCATAAACTCCATCTTCAGTAGCTGGAGTATGTACATACAAGATACTACTAGGCTTATATAAAATGCAAAATGTTTTTTAAATGATCTGTACTGACATTAGAACTGAGATTTCTAGGTGTGGAATCCACATCCTGGGGGGTTTTCAGCCAAGTGACATTCTCTCTTCTGAAAGGATACCTGTGAGTAGAATTGGCCTGTAGTATATTATTATAAGCTAAAACACACAGAGTATGCAAACATAAACCAGTTTGTTGAAAACCAGAAATGGAATGAGAACCACAGAAATTGCAAAAGGATGTGACTGTTCAGCCACTGCTTAAAAATAAACTGGGAAAGTACCCATACAGTCCTAATAATTAGAGTCTGAAGCAACACAAAAGAAAAATTCTGTCAGTTTATAAATAGAATACACTGTAATACTTTGTTGCACTAGAAAGATTTACAAGCAAGATGGGACTCTGGTGTGTTTGGAATTGTAAGTCATCATGTGGATGTTTGGAAAGATTTCTTTCCAGCCACTTGGCAAATTCTTTGCTGGCATCTGCTAACTGCCTTTGGCACAACAGCCATGTAAAATGCTGGTTTAAAACCAGTTTGTCTCAAACCTGCTTAGCTTGGACTTTGCAAGCAGCTACCCCAGATGGAAGGCTGCCTTTCTCTGACTTTATACATAATTTATCTGAAATTCTGGAACTGTTCAAGTAAGGAGAGATCTGAATGCAGCAGACAAACCTGTACGTGTAGCTGAGTGACCTTAAATCTGATTTATAAACCAAAATTTTCTGAAAGTTACATTTCAAATCTGTTATGAGAAATGTAGTAGAAATACTTTTTAAGCACAACTCTGATGTACAATGCCCTTTTATTCGACTTTGTCTTAAGAGGAATTTTATTTGCTCAGAATGTACATAAAATAAAATATTCAGCAAGCAACAGTCTAATAAATTAGACACTGCCAGTGCATGATAAATAATAAAATAGTGTAATTACAGCTCACAGAGGAGCACTCTGTGGTCTGTTTTGGAGACCCCTAAAACAAAAATATTCTAAATTAGGTGATTTCTGCAAAAATCAGTACAAAAATCTAACCCGTATGTTTAGAATTAGTTTACATATTATGTTTGTAGGGAAATGCAAATAGTTAAGTGCTACTCAGTTCTGCATTTGTATTATTATTGGCCACGAAGTTTTCTGTAATCATTTGTGATAAGGGTTTGCATCTGGGTTCTTTGGCCCTCACATCAGAAGTTTCCTTCCCAAAGAACAGGTATCTGTGGGATGCAGATGGGGCATGTAACTGCCCAGGAACTGGGAAATGCAAGATAGGGTTTAAACATGACTTTACACAAAGGTCACATATCCTTAAATAAACCCTGGGCTAAGTGTTGTTGAACTTTTATCCTTAAATAAACTCCAGGCTAGGTGTTGCTGAACTGCAGCTTTCCCTGTCCCCACATTATCCCCCATCTTCTCTTTGTTTTACAAGTGTATTTTCCAAGTCTCTCCTTTGACAAGTGTCAGTGAAAGTGTCCAACCTCCAACCCGAGTTGATTTGTACACGGGGATTCCTAGTGACCATTTACAGCCCAAATAAACTTTCTCTGTGTTCCTTGCCTAGTGCTAAGTAAGCAGAGTTGGCAAGAAGTCCAACAGAGAATTTTCTCATTCCCCTGTAGAAACTTAAACTTTCACTGGGAGTGGGAATTGTTTTATTATTTTTATCCAATCTGCCTGTGTAGAATGGCTGTGGCCAGTCCTGTGTTGTATTTATGTTTTCACTGTTTGGATGGTCAGATGTTGGAATGGGCTGTCCAGGGAGGTGGTGGAATCACCTGGAGGTGTTCCCGGTGTGTCTGGGTCTGAGGGATGTGGCTGTGTGGCTTAGGGGTTACAGGGCAGTGCTGGCGTCCTGGGGGACTGGATGATCCTGAAGGTCTCTTCCAAACTTGATGCTTCCATGATTCTTTATGAAAAACTTCTTCACAACTTCCTCTTTCCAAAAAGCCTACCTAAACTATCAGCTATGGGAATCTGCAGTCGGTTGCATCTCCCATCTTTTTTATTTCTTTTCCTTTGGGCAGAATCAGCTCATTTCCTGTGTGGTGGGGCGGGCAGTGCCGGCCGCTCCGCTCCGCTCCGCTCCGCTCCGCTCCGCCGGTGCCGCCGCTGCCGCTCTCCCCGCTCGGGGCCGGGCCGGGGTTATGTAAAGAGCCGAGTTACGCAAGGAATGCAGATTTTCCCTTACGTAACCGCCCGCCCCTGTCGGAGCCTTCCCTGTTCGTGCCGGCGCTGCCTAAACATTAAGGGAGGGAAAAGCGGTGCTGGCGGGCTTGGAGCATCTCTGGCTCCATCTACACTGACCTCTTCGCTGCGATGGCTCTTTCCACTCGCGTTTCGTGAAAGTCCCGCCTCTTCCTTAACCTGCAGGACATTCCCTTCCATTAAAATAAACAGCACACATACCTAAGTCGTATTTGTGCCCTTTCCTGAGTCTAGGAAAGACTTTATTAATTCCCAGTTATTACACGGAGTGAAGTTAATCCAGTGTGGACAAAGGGAAGTTACAAAGTTCTGTGTGCCTCGAGCTCTATGTTCCAGCTGCAGCCACAATTGAAGGACCAGATTCCAATGCCTGTGTCCAAAGACAGATTTCCAAGTCACTTCAGTGCCAACAGGGTTAGAAAAAAGAGCCCCATAGCTCAGAACTCTGTCTTTAGCAGATATGAGGGAAGACTGCAGAGGTGCTGGGGCCTGTTGCTGTTTGCTTGTCCCCACATGTGCAGGCAGAGCATCATCAGCTGGGATCATCACTTGGGATGCTTTCATGGAGCAGTAGATGCTGTCAGGGTTTCTGTGCTTGATGCCTTACTCAACTCCCTCTACACTAATTTCTGATCCTGCAGCTTTGCACAACTTTGCTTTCAGATTTAGTCACCCTGGAAAGTTGGGGTGGGTGGTTTGCTCAGGGGTATTTTGGTTGGTTGGGTTTATGTTGGTTTCAGGGCTTTTCCCCCTTTTCCTTGCCCTTGTTTCTCCATGGAAAGACCTTGAATTTCATGGACACCTTGAAGGATTGGTGTAAAGGAGTGCTCTGCTCAGGGCTTTGTTCTACTTGGACATTTTTGACCATACACCTTCATACCCCTTTCCTTTTTCCTGTGTTCCTAAAGCCCAGGGTCTGTGGGGAGGGTCTCTGTACGTAATAAACTCTTTGCTGGAACATGTGGTGGAAAAGAAGGGATTTCCACAGGAGCAGCTCCAGCATGGACAAATCTCTTGGAGTGTCAGGTAGCAATGGAGGCTGGAGCAGATGGCAGAAGGTGTGGAATGGAAGGTGACCTGCTGGATTAGTCAGTGATTGAGTGGCTTATTCCTATCATCTCCTGTACAATTAGCTGATAGCAGGGAAACAGCCAGGCTTCTCAAATCTACACTAAAGTGGAAGAAAAGGTGTTGAACTCAATGCCTGCCTTCCCTAATATTTCATTTCTGAGTTTCAACAACATTTTGTTTAAAAAACAGAAGTATCAGAGGAATTTAGAACTTAAATGAGTACACAATTAAAAAATAAACCATCACGTTGGCATTTCAACTTCGTTTTTTTCAGATCAATTTAGTTTTTCTTCAAAACTCATATGAATGAAGTATAAATTTTAAAGTTATATGTGCTACCCCAAAACAATGGGGAAAGGTAAATTTGCTGTGTAGAAACATTCATTTAGTAATCTGGTGCTGAAACTGAATATTTGCTAAGAGAGCAAGAGAAACTTCACCATCCCTCAAAATAACTTGTCAGCATTTTGCAGTGCAGCAGGAAGGAACGGGTGCTGCCATGACTTTTCCTTGTGCCAGTGTGACACAGATAGGTGCAAAAGGTTGGAAGAGCATATCAACCAGCTTAAAACCACTTTTGCCAACTTTCTCCATGCAAGGGGCCAGAACCCTTTGTTTTCCATCCTTAGGCATCTGCAGGCATCCTGCAGACAAAATTAACTGTGAAAATTCAGTATAATACAGGGGAGAAGCTGAAAGCCTTTTTGCCTCTTGTGCTGGCTATCAGTTCCACATTGCTCAAAGGATGAAGACAATTATTTTTTTCTTTTTCCTTTTTTTTAGTGGTATCTGTGACTGTCAATGGAACACACTCTGAATGGTATTTACTTTTCAAAGCTCTGTGCAAGCTTGGGAAATGCTGCATTTAAAAAGCCAATGGAGCCATCTAGTGTTTCAAAATTACAGTTCCATGGTGTTTGGACTTGGGTGTGCAAGACAACAGGTTCAATCTTCATGGTCAGAGAGGGAAAACAACTCATAATGTTTCATATTAATCCCTGACAGCCCTTGATTCTTACAAAATGTACCGTTATGGGTGCCAGAATTGACAGTGTTAAATTGCATGTGGTGATTTCCATTACTTCACTAGAGACACCCAGATCTAGACAAAAAGGTTTTCTTATATTTATGCTCAGCCACTTTCATATATCATCATTTTCAGTTATGTTTTTTCATTTCTGTTTGGCATTTAGACCCTTCCAATACCTGTGCCACTCCCTTGCTGTTTCAGGGCATACACACAAGACACAACCACACCGCTCACATTTTACGTTGATTTTTTTCCTCATAATTTCTTGTGCTGAGCTCAGATCAAGTTGCTCGACATTTGTCATCCGCAGTCCTTTCCCCCATTACATATTCACATGGTCATTTTCCACATTTGTGGATAACTCCTAGAGACAAAGAAACACGATTTTTATAGTTACTGTTTAAATAATTGGGCTGACTTTATTCTCTTAATGTAAGCTAGGAAGGTGATTGCAGGTCAACTACTCAACAAAAAGGCAAAAGAGAATTTTGCTGCCCTGTGGAGAAAAAATTGGGATCAAAGCAGAGACTGAGCCAACCTATCAGCTTCTGCTGGCGTGGCAGATGTAGGACAGAGGACAGGAGGTGTCACACCAGGGAGAGCCACTGATGTTTCTGAGGCAAGCCACATCTTCCTGGGTCCATGGCAGAAGCCAGTGTCCCATAATAATTTTTTTTCTTTTTTCTTTTTTATTCCTGTCCAAGTCTAGTCTAATCATGCAGATTTGGTAGACATAATGCAGTGACTGATTTAAATCCTAATGTCCATTTAGCAATATAAAATATGTATAATTCAAAGGTAGGGCAGACTTTGGCCATGGGAGCTGACCTGACCTAGGTTTGGATGTTTAAAAAATAGTGGCTAAATTTAAGCTGGTGTTCTAAGATTCTTTATAGTCCCTTAGAGGAAGGAAAAAAGGATTTATTCAGATCTCCACATAGGTGCCTAAGAATTCTGGAGCCAATCCCACATGGCCAGCAGTAACTACTGAAAATCAGCTGCTTACCAGGAATCTCAGAGTGAGTCAGAGTTATCATAGTTCATTTTGGAAGCTGCTTCTGGATGGCCATCTTAGGGAGGAGAGGCATGATTCTAAGAATCACTTAACAGATGGATTCCTTTTGGTGGTTGCCCACTGTGGTCAGGAAAGGAAACTGGGTCTTGTGCTTTGTAAACCTCTTTTGGTTACTATTGGTGGTTCTTCTGTCCACTATACATTTTAAGTTTTTAAAAACAGTGTTTCCTCGCTGATAATTTTGCCAAAAAGTCAAAATTAAGGCCCTGATAATACCACAGTGCACTACTGCTGTATTGTATTCACTGAATCCCTTCAAAGGGACTATCATATTATCACTGTGACCTCAAAAAAATGTTAGTCTTGTTTAATCATTAAAACAAAGAGCTGGAGGCCAGAAAGTTCATAATACAACAATTAGGGACAGAGGAGAGCCAACAGTGTGGTTTACAGAAAGGAGACCAGAAAAGACCTGTCTGAGTCAGTGGAGTGTTTCCATTTTCCCCAGCTGATGTAGTGCACAAACCCATGATATATCCAGTTTCTCCAGACTTTTCAGTTTACACTAAAGCAGGTCCTATGCCAAGCTGTCCTGTTTACAAAGCTTCTGTCTACACAAGGAAATCAACTGATAGAGCTCTCATGGCATAAACTGAGCTTTTCTAAAAGTTGTAACTAATTATTTAAAATCAACTCTTGTGGAATAGCTTAAGCTAGAGTGGTTACACCCATCACCCTCCCTGGAGAGAAGAAAATCCATTACAATATTCTAAATATGAACTCATCGTACACTTTTGCAGCATTTTCTTCAGGGCTCTACAAATAGGCAACTTGAAATAACATTCTGAATGACATTAGTTATCTTTGAACAGTTAACCCTAAAATCCAATTACATGACTTGGAATGCTTAGCAAAACTTTGGTTGGAGGCAATTAGATTTAGGAATGAGAAGAAAGAGGAATTATCAGAGGGAGGACCACTCCAAATGAAAGGGAATGAATAGCAACAGAAGGAAAACTGTAAAGGAGAAAATCAAAGCCCAGAATTAACAGTCAAGATGGGAATGTTTCCTCAGCTGAGAAATGATGGTGGTTGTAAGCCTGGGTGAGCTACAGCAGTACAAAAGGATAGGACATCCTCTAGATCTTAATGCCTGGACCCCACTGGTATCAGTGTGCACCTTGCTGGTTTAAGTGCATCACAGACTCCTCAATTCAGGCACGCAGTCATTGAACGTGGAATCTGGCCTTCTCTGCAGAATGACTTCTCATATCCCCAATGCCAAAGCAGTATTTTCCCCACGTCATGCCCATGTTTGTTCTGCCAGCCTTTTCATTGCTTGCTTCACTTATTCCCAATATGTCAGAGCCCAACTCTGACATTTCACTCGGAGCATCTTATAAAGGAACTGGGGTTTTGGGTCTGTTTTGAACAGGACAGAGCAACTTGCTGGTTGTTTCCCTCCCTGTGGCAGGCACTTCTGTCCTCTAAGCAGACTTAAATACTGTGACAGACTGAAGGAAAAGTGAGTTATTTCCAGATGTGTGGCAGGAGCTGTGGAGCAGGGGAAATGACAAGGACCCGAGCTGTGCAACAGGAACCAACAAGGACAAAACAGGGCAGCAGATCCTCCTCTCTCAAAGCTGCCCTGAGAGACTGAGCTGGTGTGCACGAGTCTGTCAGTTTCCCACACAGTCCACGGACAGGATTTTCAATCTTGAAGGACCAGGAGCTAAAGTGATTTTACAGAGATGTTGCTTCTTTGATTTTCCTAATTCAGGAGGAGATAAAAGGTTACCCTGATCAGAAAAATATAATCGTGTTTGTGATATTTGAGGCAATGTTATCTATGTAATGGAAAATACACAGATATAAATTTTCTCCCTGTTTTTAGTGTTCAGGTGTGTTTTTAATACCTGTGCATGAATATGTATCCACATCTGCTAGGAAAGCCTTTCTTTCTGAGATTAGGAATGAAAGGGAGCCCTTTATTTTAAATCTTAGTTTGACCAAGTTAGACAAGGAAGTTAGATGAGTGGTTTACTCCAAATGTTTCTTCAGGGGAGCAAAACTTCAAAAAACTGGAAACATGGGACAGGAAGTCTGAATTAGCTGCAGGAAGTGAGACCTGAGCAAGTGGACTGGACAGGAGAGGCTCTGCCTGGAGACTCTGACCTGCCTTTCAGAGCCAGGCTCCAGACAATGTGAAATGCTAAATGTATCTGCTTGAAACAAGTGACTTGGGGGGTGTCAAGAAAATGCACAGTGTGTTTCTTGGGTTATCCACATGAAGAGCAGTAAAGTGCTACAATGAAATCCAGCACAGCACTTGGGGGGCACACCTTGGTGCAGTTTGGAGAGATCTGTGCACCAAGGGTGAGGAGATTGCTCCACAAAGAGTTCCTTTGTGTGAAGTTATCACAACATGGGGACTCTTCAATAATGTGGAAAGAGGTAAAAATGAGAGCCAAGGGCAGTAGGGGGAAAGCAGCAAATTCAAATGAGAAATTTGTGTGCTATTTGACAGTGTGTGTGATTAATAGGTGCCAAGGAAGGTGCTGATTTTCCACCTCTTGATGTTCTCACTCCAAAGCAGTGTGCCCTTCTGGAAGCAGTGCTTCAGCTGAGCAGAGCTGTGGATCTCAGCATAGTAATGAATGGGTAAAATGGAATTGCCTTCACAAACAGGAGTCAAACTCAGAAACTCAGAGAGCTGTCGTTTCATCCTGCCCTTAAATTGTCTCAGTCTGTGAAATTTCTTAGACAGTTTTGACTTCCTCACCCATGATTTCATATTGCTTCTTTCTGCATGTAGTTCAATGTTCTAAATTTGTGCCTGAAGGCCAGAGGTGCTTTTTTGTTCTTGTTCCTTAAACACTAATTTGAAGGCTGAAAACATTCCTGTTTTTCCAAATCTGGAAAAATGCAAAATGGTCATATTACCAAAGGGAGAGAGGGGAAGGGAAAAAAAAAGAAAAGGAATACTGTGTACCCAACAAAATAGAGGCAAGAATGCAAGAATGCAGGAATGTAAATGTGTTACAGGCTGTTATTAGGATTTTGGATGCAAAATAAAACTTAGAAAAGACCAAGGATTTGAAAACGCATAATACAATCCAATTTTTTTAGACTAGAAATTGCCCTCCCTCGATTGCTAAGGTGGCAGGAAAAATTATTAAAAGAAGATAATCATATTTGTTTTAAGTCTTGCAATTTCCACTGAAATGCCTCTCTATAATAGTTTTTTTGAAGGAAGTGCCTTGGGGAATTACTAGAAAAATGATCTTTATTAAGTGTTCATGGCCATCTGAACTATCCACCCATCCAGTATAAATGTGTTCTGGCAAAACAAGTGTTTGTGTTGCCATGGCCTTTCCCATGATGTTATTTTCTTAAGCAAAAGCATTTTTCTAGCTGAGATCTTAACAAGGACGCAGGCAGGGCGCCATGATTCAGTCCTTGAAGAGAAAAATAATGATTTGGAAGGAATGGTGAAGGAAAAATATGGTCTCAGAGGGGGTAGAACACAAGACTTAGATATCTGGTGTCTCTTCTGCCCAACAGAAGCAGTGATTCCTTTCCCTAATCACCCCAGTTGTGCAGGAGAGCAGCGCAGCCTCCAGCGGCCCTGCAAAAACGCTGATGAGCCCAGCGCTGAGATTCTCCTGAGGCATCCTCAGGATAGGGAAAATCTTCCTTTAAAATAGCAGCTCAATTATTATTTGCTGAGCAAATCACATGCCTCAGATACAGGCTCCCAAAAATCAGGTCATAGGGCCCCGTGCTGTGCAAAGGTACAGGGATTCTGCACAAAAAATATTTTCCCAAGGTCTGTGTGGATCTGTGTGTTGTGTTTGCAAGGTTTTAACTGTTCTGTGTGCTTGGGTTTGGGGTTTTTTCTGCCTTTGTCCTGCAAAATCTCTTTGAGAAGGTGCTGCCTAGGGGTTTCAGGGGTGCTGCCTAAGGATTTCATTTGCCAAGGTGCTGCCTTGGTTTCTGTTCTCTGATGAATATCTCTGCAAGTCAGTGATTGTGAATTTTACTTTGTTTATGGATTTATGCTCTGGGTTTAGATTCATGTCAAAGTGTTTTAGCATAAAACACGTGCTAAAGTGATCTCATAAGCATCTCATAAGATCTCATAAGCATTGAATAATGTTATTATAAAGTCACAGTGATTAAAGCAAAACTAATGGGTGTTTACACAAAGTGAACAAGGACAAGGCAGGTATTGAGCCTCCCTTTCTCTGCATATCTTCCCAAATTCCAGTAATCATCACTTTCTGAGGCAGAGGTCATCTCTGAATCCATTGGCTTCCCATTCCCCAAGTGGCCACAAATTCCTTTCAGAAGGAATAAAATCCGAAAAATGAAGAACAGCAGGACCAAAGGCTGGGGCTTAGCTCTCATGGGATTTTGATGAGATTTGGGCTTTTTCCTTCCTTCTGCTCCTGTGAGACACCTCTCTCAAACTGCTTTCGTAGCCCTGTAGCTCCACAAGTCCCATCAGAATATTGATCTCAACAGAAAATATAAAGGGAATAAGGTCCATGAGTACTGAATGTAGGTCCAAATCCAGTTATGTATCCATTTGTAGAAGAGAACAAATTACCAAAAAAACAAACCAAAACAAACAGAAAAAACCCCAACAAGTAACAAAAAATAAAAATAGAGTGGGCCTGTAAAAATCGAATAAGCAGGGTCATCATGAGAGGGTGAGTTCACATCTCACTGATACCTGAACACAGCACCATTTTAGCAAGCAGATCAATTACAGAACTATGGCAAAACAAACAAAGCAACACAGATAATTTTATTTGCCATTAAATGAAATTTATTAGTGTGACACAAAGGCAGCAAATAGCATTTGATATAAAGAATAGAATATGTTAGAACTTTGCTCCAGTGTGTAATGTGTTCCCCTGACTACTGAGACCCTTTCACTCTCATGCTCCTGCACTGAAATTACCTTTAGAAATCCCAGGAGCAGAGCTCTGCTCCATCCTCTGGGAAGCAGTTCCTCAGCCTTCCTCACAATAAGTTCTTCCTGTTCAACTCAACACTTTCCTGCCATCTCACTGATATTGCTGAAGTATCTTCAATAACACGTACTTGGCATCTTTCATATTCATACTCACTGAGAAAAATCACAAGATATCTAAAGCTAAAAATCCACAGAAACAGCATGAGGAGCATGAGCTAAATCCAGTTTGCTTTAAGCAACTAATTCCAATGAAATTAAAAGGGTATTTAGGGGGGGAAACAAACTCACAGCATTACATAACACCAGCCATATCTTTTTTTAATACAACCTTTTGAAATTAGATTAGAGAGAAAAATCCAAGTTAAAATTGACTCGATTGATTCTCTTGCTCTTGCAGTTCAAGAGGGACATATCTGATGCATGGAGCAATAATGGAGCTGTGTGCTGTAGGATGGATCTGCCTCATAACTAAATCCCAAGTGGATTTAGTCATCACAGTGAGGTGCAGGGAACTTGCAAGCTCCATTCAGCAAGAAAAGGGTTGACCTGGATAGTGATTCTGGAACAGAGGGAAAGGGAATGGGCTGCAGGGGATGTCAAGGCTGCCAGGAGAGCAGCAAAGATCACCCAGAATGTATCACTTAAAGGGAGGCAGTCCAAAGTTGGTGCTGACAGGAATTCAGAGATGTGGGTGAACCAAAAAAATCTGCAGGCTAGAGATAGGGCTCTAAATTGAGTTTACTGGTGCTAATCTGCTGCTACAAACAGTAACAGTAGTTTATAGGTGTGCCTATAATTTATAGTTGTCAGGAAAAATGAGTTAAAATAACCTATGAAAAATGAAAGCTTATGAAATAGACCACCTTCAACAAAAGGTGGAGAACACAATGTAATTACAATTTACTTCCAAGTATGTACTTTATTTTTATGAAAATTAGTAATGCATTTATTTAATACAGAATCGTTAGGAATGACATGTTTTACTGAGGAAATAATTATGAATTTCTGAATATTAGATATGTTATGTGCTTCCTACGATAAAATATTTTAGCTGTTTCTCTTATGAAACTATTGAGAATTGTCCCAGTTTCTTTACTGGTAAATAATTTATTTCATTAAATACTTTAAAACTGTTCTTCCATAACTTGTGGAGAGCACACCAGATCTCAACCCACCTCCCTGCTCACTCATCAAGTCCCCACTTCCTGAGTTTGCCTACGAGGATGTTGTAAGAGACAGTGTCCAAAGCCTTGCTGAAGAGAAGGCAAACAAAATCCACTGCTCTCCCCTCACCCCTCCAGGCAGTTGTTTCATCACAAAAGGAAATCAGGTTGGCCAAGCGTGATTAACCCATAGTGAATCCACCTGATTCCACCTTCTTGTGTTCCCTGTGGACAGAGATGGCCTCCAGAATGAGGCTCCATCTTCTTCCCAGGGATTGAGGTGAGGATGACTGGCTGGTAGTTCTCTGGCTCCTCCTTCTTGCCCTTTTTGAAGACTGGGGTGTCATTTCTTCCAGTCCTCAGCCACCTGTCCTGATCATGGCACCTTTCAGAGATGATCGTGGGCAGCCTCACTATGAGGTGTGCCAGCTCTCAGCACTTTTGGATGCATCCCATCAGGGCCCATGGATTTGTGGATGTCAGGTTTGCCTAGATGTTCTCTAACCCAATCCTCCTTGAGAATGGGAAGGTCTGCTTTCCAACATTCCTTTACCCTGATCTCAATATTCTATGAGCTTTGCAATTTAAATTAAAATTAAAAATTTAAATTCAAAATTCTCTTACTTTGCAATGTGTTAGCTTCTTCCCGGTATGCATGTGGCCCTAATCAAACCCCCAGTTCTCTTCATATTTCCAAATAAGCTATGTGATTCAAAATTTAGAGTAGGATTTGAGCCAGAACCTTGTTTATTATGTAAATGAGCAGTAAAATAACTCTTTTGCTTAGGACTTGAGGATGGGCAGTGGAAGACGTGGATTCTAGTTTACAACCTGAATGTTAATCATGAGAAAGCTGTTAAGGACCAACATTTATTTGGTGTCCTGCTAGTTTGTCTGTCAGTTAATAAGCTGTCCTTTATGGTCTACTATCATGGCCCTTCTGATGCAAGCAGAATTGCAATACTCCAGTTGTATATCTCTTATGTTTTAGATAAGAACGATCTGGTAATGTATTTCACTTTTAATTAGCAATTGAACAGCACAAGTTCATTTTCCACTGCTTTTTAAATGCCAGTGCATGGTGCAAATTGCTTAAGAATGACTGTCATCATAGGTCTGCCACAGGGAAGTATTATTCATGTCCTGAGTCCTTGGAGGAACTAAATTCTCTGTTGAGATTCATGAACAATAAGTTGTTAACTTCTTGCATGGAAATTAAGACAGCTGTGAACACCCAATTGACACAGTGGGATTCAGAGGCAAGGAAAGGCCTTCCCAATGCCTATGGCTTGCTTCTTCCAAAAATTCTCACCTCTGCTGTAGGTGTCCCCAGTCACCACATTCTGTAGCACAAAATCGGTGTTTTTAGAGTAGAACAGCTTAGAAACCATAGAATCATAAAATGACTTAAGTTGAGAAGGTACCTTAAAGGTACCTTCATCTGGTTCCAACCCCTCACCATGGGCAGGGACACTTCACTAGACCAGGTTGCTCAGAACTCCACCCAGCCTGGCCTTGAACACTTGCAGGGATGGATGGATTATTCCATTTCCCTGTTGTGGGATGGATTATTCCATTTCCCTGTTGTGTGAAAGAGCAAAGGACAATCATAGAGACAGGCAGCTGAAGGCCACCATCAGTTAAATCTGCCAACTGCTACATGTACTGAATCCCTGCTTTCCAGAAAGTGGCTGGGCATGGCCTGCTGTTGGGAAGTAGAAAATTAAACTTTTGATTTTCCTTTGCACACAGCCTTTGGTTTTGCTTTATTAATTTGCCTTTGCCTTGATCCACAAGTTCTGTCCTGTCTTTACTTTCTCCTCCTCTGTCCTGATGAGGAGAGGGGTAATAGAGCAGCTTGGTGGGCACCTGGCTGCCAGACAAGGTCAAACTCCTGCACTATCTGATAGATTTTTTGCAAATGTTGTCATGGATTTTTTTTTTGGTTGGATGCATTTTTATACCTGTAAATATTGTGATAAGACCAAGAAATGGAAGTGCATTCTTGTCCAAATTCTGTGTTTATCCTCTGTGTTTGGAAGACTGAATGACATTTGCCCAGCTATTCAGTTGTTGGTCAAAAGTTGGAGGAGCTACCAGAATGTGTTCTTCTAATAGTTAGGAACCATATGGTTTCAAGCATCTTGTTGCCAGGGCTTGAAATAATGCTAAGGTCTCTAAATCTCTGGTATAATCCAGAAATTAACTAATTGTGAATCTAATCAGTTCCAGAAGGAGATCACCTACCTTAGAACACTGAGACCCCTCATTGATGTTACTGAGAAGATGTTTGTGGCAAGTGGTCTCTGATTTGAGACTCCTAGAAAGGATTTGAGAACAGAGAACACAGATGTCTGGCACAGTGGTGGAATGGGTGAAGGGGGCATTTCTTTGGGGGTTTCTTAAGTTATTCTTGCCCTAAACCAAATTAGCTATCAAGGTGTTACCAATTTTGTGAAACAATGAAACCTCTTGTTCTGGTCTCTGGGATTTCCTGTAGTTGCATGAATGGAAGACAAAGGACAGGGCTGTGTACATTGGAGCCTTCAGAAGGGACTGAGGACAGTGGTGGTGTCTCTTCCTTTCAGGAGGTTGTGATGTGGTGATGAGCCCTGGGGACTGGTTTGAGTTCCCGTGCTATCTAAGAGACAGCCATTACAAAATTAAGCCACTCGAGGTGGTGTCAGTGTTGGTAGGCACTAGACAGCCAGGCTGCTTGGTGTTGGGCCATTCTGCAGAGCCTGCCCTGGGAGATATCCCAAGGATACCCACGGAGTATGAAAGGAGCAATCAGCCAAGAAAAGCAGGAGAAAATTGTTCTTCTGAAGTGGGGGAAGGGATGCTGTTTGTTTTCTGATTTTAATCTGCACAAGTCCAAGAAAGGGAACCAAAAAATTACAGAGTGGGAGGACTGAACTGGAGGGGAGTAAAAGTATCTTTTTGCATCAAGAATAGCCAGACCACTGTTTAAGCCTTGGAACTTCATTATTCTTCATCCAGCTGGCAGTCTGTTAGAAGAATCCTCCTGACTCCTGGGTATACAGATTTTGGAGAAATGCAGGTTTTCCCATTTCCACTGTTGCAAGAGTAACAATTTCCTTTCCAGAAACACCAACATGGGGAAAGCTATGTATCTGGAACCCCAGAGTAAGGTCAGAGAGAGCTCAGCTGCTGCTCCAGGAGCCCAGAGGGGACCTCCAGGACAAGGCCAAGAACAGTCAGTGTTGGTGTTAAAGACAGGTAGCCAACTGCCCTGTGTCTCTGTGCACAGAGATTCCCTCAAAGTGCCATATTAGCCAAAGCCTCTGCTGTACTGTCCAAAGGTTAACTGCTCTCTGCCAGGAGAAGCTGATTTGTGTCTCCTGGTTTCCTACAGAGCGTTCAGAAGCAGAACATAAGCGTGTCACCGGAGCCGCAGGAAGCCTGTGGTTCCTCCTGCCTGGCAGCCCCTGAAAACCCACATCTTCCCTGATGCTTTTTGGCCTAAGTGTTTGAAAACATGTCACTGAAAGGTGCTTGCAGGCAATGGACATTTCTCTTTACTGCTCCAGTAAAAATGTCCATCCTGGCAAACTGCACTGAGACAAGCTGTGGTGCTGCCTGAAGAAGGAGTACCAGCCATGGCTTTGTTCTGTGGTCAGGGACAAGGGGAGCAGAAATTAGAGCTCTCAAGGTAAAGTGTCTGGATCTTCCTTGACACAGCTGATCCAAGCTGAAGTGTGCCTTGATATTGCTGTGTGACCAGGAAATCTTTCTCTTTATTGTCTGTGTCCTTTTCAGTGCCTTGTGGTGACCAAAAAGACAGATGAGAGATCCATCCAGTGCCATATGATAGAGAGAAAGAGAAATGTGGGGCAGAAGAAATGTTTCTGGAGAAAAACTGGGGACTGGGGGAGATAAACTGAGCTTGATTTTGGTATTGTGTTGAGTTCAGCAACATAAACCACAAGCCTGTAACTTTCAAGTGTAGTTCTCTCTATTGTGATATAAAATAGTCTTTATGAAGTCTCTTACCACTTTGTGTTTCAAGGCATTTTGAATTTTAAAGTCTTCAGCCCAAGCAAGAGCATGTCCACATGCACTATCTAACCCATTTAACCATGCATATATGCAACTTTTTAAAGAATTGTATATAGAGGGGAACTAACCAAAATAGAAACAGATAGTCCTGAAAACTTAACACAATAGATTCAAAATTGATGCATTTGCCATTTTCTTAAATTCCCAGCCAGCTTTTTCCAAAGTAAAAGGGAAACATCTTGGCACTGCCTTACACAAGTAGCTTTCATTTGGAATTTTCAAAGATCAGTGCAGAGCAACTATGTACTTTGGAAACCCATTTAGGAGCACAGATACTATTCTTAGATGAAAAACCTTACTTTTACTGGCCTTGGTGACACTGTTTCCTTTCCACTGGGCTTGGTGACATTGTTTCCTTTATAAGTTTGTGGAATGCTCAGCTAGAGGCATGGAAGTGCATGCCTCACTGCCTCTAGCTGAACATTTCACAAACTTATAAAGAAGTCCAGACCTAAATATATCTGATACTACATATTGTGGTATTCTGGGATTCTATATATTTTATCACTTCTTATATACATTTAGTTCATTCTTGTTATCAATAAAAGGTGTCCTTAGTCAGATATGCCATTTCCCAGCTACTCAGATCTTCTGGGATAGGCATCGTTGTCCATAGTGTGTGCTGTTACTTGCACTTGGTTTTTTTGGGACAGCTTTTATTGCACAAGGAAGCTGAATTGTTGTTTTGTGAAGTGTACACAAGAGTAAAAGGAACAGGAAACAATGTCACCAAGCCCAGTAAAAGTAAGGTTTTGTTAAAAGAAGTAACTTAATTCAGAGACAGTGATGTCCCCACATGCTCTCAGACAGGAGGGCCCCCATACCAGCTCATCTTTGTGATTCTGTAGTTTGTGAAATTTTCATCAAATATAGCTGTGTTGAAGATTGGTACCTCAATCCCTAGGTCATCTGTGTAGCCACATTCTTCATAGGTAGCAGTGAGGCAGGAAAGTAATTGTAATTTAGCCTTTGGGAAGTTGGCACACGCTTTTATGTCAGCTTCCCTTTTTAGCTAAATGCTGTTTCAAAACTCTTCCAAGTTAGACATGGATAAAAATAACTCAAAGATTGGAGGAGCTTTTCAGACAGGAGTCAACAAAACAAAAAATCCTGCTCTATCTCTGCCCAGGACAAGCAATATTTGAATATTCCAGGCATTTTCACAACAGTTGAAGTTGCAGAAATTCTGTACTGAACACAGACCATAATCCCTCTAATGGCATGTTAAATTTGTTGAGCACTCTGGCAGAGAGCCAGTTGTCTGGTAATGTTAGGAAGGGGTTAGGTCAGAATGACCTGGACACATGCAGAGAAACCATTACCTTCCTAAGGCATTCTGCTTGGGATAATCATTCTGAAACCTCCAACAAGGAATGCCATAGCAGTGAACTTAGGAAGGAACATCTGGGCTAATGAATGCTACAAAAGAGACAAAAGCCCTCTGCTCTGAGGGTTTCTGATATATTTACTTTTTTTCCCTCCTGTTTCTGTGGCACTAAATATTTGAGAGAAGTCCCAGGAAATCCAGAACAAAACACTAAATGTGTCATGGCAAGCAAAAATATTTTTCTCCTCCTCTTGATTCCAAGGCTGTGAGCTAAATCAGGATATTTGCTTTCCTCTACCATCCATTTCCAACACATAAATAAAGCAACCAGTCCTCTGTTGCAATGTCTCTGAGGTAGCTGTAATCACCCTGTTGACTGACAGTAATTGGTATTTGCTTCGGTCATCTTTAAAGTCATGCTAATTAAAACTGATCATCCTACTCACATATTGAAAGAAACCAGTATCTGGAGGCAAGATCATCTGGGGAAAATGTTAATAAATCCTCAGGCACCAAGGTCTGCCTCCCTCAGAGCTGGCAGCAGTGGTGTTCCTGTTCCCAAAGAAGGCTTTGTCACGGTGCCGTGGTTTCACCCCAGCCAGCCACCCAGCTCCAGGCAGCCACTCGCTCACTGTCCCATGGGGTCAGGGAGAGAGCCAGAAGGGGGAAAACTCAACTCATGGGGCTGAAATAAAGACAGTTTAATAGGAAAAGCAAAAGCCATGCAAAACACGAGCAAAGAGAAACAAGGAATGAATCCCCTTCCTCCTGTGGGCAGGCAGGTGTTCAGCCATCTCCAGGAGAGCAGGGCCCCCTCACGGTGCCAGTGACTTGGGAGAAAAAGGCCATTGCTCCAAATGTCCCCCCGCTCCCTCCTTCTTCCCCCTCTTTATATACCAAGCGTGATGCCATACAACATGGAATATCCTTTGGTCACCTGGGGTCACACAGCCCTGGGCTGTGTCCCCTGCCAGCTGCTCGTGCATCTGCAGCTCCCTCACCAGCAGGGCCTATGGAAAGCAGAGAAAGCCTTGGCTCTGTGCAAGCCCTGCTCAGCAATAACAAAAACATCTCTATGTTATCAACTTTGTGTTGATAATCAGCACAAATCCAAAGCCCAGCTCCATTCCAGCCACTGTGCAGAAAATTACCTCATCCCCAGAGCAGCACACATCTTCTCTAGGCTCTTGTCCTCTCCATGTGCATCAGTGATTCCACCACTAGGACCAGGAAAGCTTATTATGCTGGGGAGCAAACCAGCTCATATTGATGGCCATGTGAAAGCCAAAGATCTTCACTTTTTTTCCTGAAGTTTCCTTTCTCCGGTTCTTCACTGGAGCACTTCTTGACCATCCCCAGACACCTGCAGAACAGGGAGCAGAAAACACAGAGGAGGAAGAACTAGGGAATACAGTGTGCAATTCCTCAGGTGTGGGCTTTAGTCGGGACACTGGGATCAGTACCAAATGCAAAATAAACTCTTTAATTATGGCATGGTTTAGCACTGCCTTGAGGTACCTTCAGCAGCGTGTGGCAATCCCAGCTAAGCTGGTTTGTTATGGAGGCAGCAGGAAGGGCTCACCTTGGAGCCCAGCCCACGGCCGGCTGTGCTGGTTCAGCTGGATGCTGCCCAGCCGGTCACTCGCTGGCCACTCACGCTGGGTCCGAGGAGGCTGCACAGCAAGAGCATCTCCTTGTTCTCTAGCCTCTGTACAGGCTTCAAGGTGGTTTGAAATCAAGCAAAATAGTTTTCAGAGGATGCCTTGCAGTTTCATAAGATGTTACGTGCTTTCCCTTACAAAAATGCGAAACAGCTGCCAGGAAAACTGAAATAAAGAACTTGAAAACCAGATTAAATAGATACCAGTGAATTTTCCAGGACTCTTCCATCCTTCTTTTTCTAACTTGTTAATACAAATGCATTGCAAGTAGGTCAGCACTAACAAGAAAGTTATAGTGTTTGCATTTTGTCCAGTTTTAGCTAATGCTATGTTACTTCATCAGTGTTTTTTGTAAACCACTGATAAAACTAAAGATATACTTGCTTTAACATCCTCCATAAGATGTTGCCAAGCTCACATTAAGTATATACAAAGATTTTGTAACTAAAGATACATGTGCATCATTTTATGTATGTTATCATTTGACAGCATTGTCATAAAATGCTATTTTTAGTGCCGCTGTTGTCTCCTTTAGTGATTTTATTTTTTGTTATTCTGGCAAATGCAAAACTTGTCAGAAAATACACAAAGAACCACAAAAATTGTAGGTTCCAAATGACAATAAAAGCTACAAGTTGTCATGATTAATCCAGATTTACAGCATGAATGTTAGCTTTTCATTACTCTGTAGTAGAGGACCATACAAAGAAAATAAACTTATCATGTTGGTGTCAGACATTTTGACAGCTTAGTAGACATTGCATTCCTATTTTCTTTCCTGTCTCATGTGGCACTGCTGTCTTCCATACCATTTAGCAGTTGCATAATTGTTCCCTTTCAAGCATACAAACAATGAGGTCAATTTGAGTCATGTCAAATAACTGAAGCAAATACCACATATGAAACCATTTAAGATAACAAGTCATGTAATCACATATATTACCCCTTGCCTGGATTTTCTGGATCATGCTAGAAGTGTGCTAGAATGCACAAAAGCAACAGAGCTCACCAACTGGCTGTTTTGCCTATGATAGGCAACTAATGAGCAGTTTATTGCAAAGTATTTAATACAGACAAGCTAGAATTGGAAGTTACCTTCCTCTACATCACCATGCTGCTTCTTTGCTCTGACCTTTTCAAGGCAAAACCTGTGTTTTCCTGCAGAAAAAAAAAATATGAATATATGACAGGGATGAAGGTTTAATTTTATTTTAGTGGTTTTAATAACATTCAGCTATGTTACATTTTAAAGCTGCCTAATTATCAGATGTAACATCTGGGATACAGTATCTATCAGACTGTGTTTTATCCAAACTGGGCACAGATACAAGAAAGTGTTATTTGTGTTTATTAACTGGAACATAGAGAGAAAGGTCAACACTTTCCCTATTCATCCTTCATCAGCAGAGAGGCTGGTAAGAAAGCAGGGTAAAAGTAAAACCCTTAATCAACAAAAACTTGTGCCTTCAAAAATATGCAAGACATATGAAAGCAAAGAAGAAGCTTCTCACCTGTGCCTTTTTTCTTTTATTGAATCATTCAGTTAAGCTACAGAGCACATCACAGGTCTCTTCTGTTCTCAGCTGAACCGAAAGAAGTGGTTTCTCTCTTGGGACAGTGGTTGACAAGAAGCACTGACACACTGTTCATGAGCAATCAGCAATTAAGAGATAGCAGAACATGGCTAGAACAGTTCCTATTCATGTGTTTTATTCCACTCTGCAGCGCTTTTGATGCAGTTAAACAGTTGTTTCTATAATCCTCCCAAGTACTTGTGACAGCAGGAACAATTACTGACTCTCCAATGGGAGTTGTTCTGCCTCCAGAGACTTTGAGTCTCTCTCTATCTGCACTGCAAGGCCTCACTGAGAACAGGTAACTTTCCTCAAACCTTTCAGTCCTAGAGAGTTTCAGGCTACTGCTGGAGGGTGTGTGGGCACACAGACTGAGCAGCCCTGCTGCTGTCTGTTCTGGTGTGTGTATTTCTAACCCACACACCCTCCTCAGCCAGTTTCCAGTCATCTGCTGCAGCCCAGCCAGCATTCACATTCTCAGTACAGCACAGCAGAGCGGCTTTTCCTGCGTGGAGGGGATGCTCAGCACAGGGACTTTATTCACAGCAACACAGAAGTGCTGTTAGACACTTCTGGCTGGATTAGAACCCCAGCCTGGCTGGGCCAATGTGCTGGGCCAGTTTCCTGCAGTGAAAGGAGGTACCGTTCAGGGACATTGTGTGAACCTGGTCACTTCCTGCGGCCTCATACTCTCCCAGCATCCCTGGATTATGAGGCACACCTCTGCCCTTTGCTTTGATACTGTTATCTGTGATACCATTCCCCTGCCAGTTTCAGTGGCTGCCTTCTCCACCTCCCAGCTCCATTGTAATATTGGGGGGTTTGATGAGTGACACTTTGCATTCCTTCACCTCATCTACCACCTTAGTGATCCTCAGTGCCTGTCCTGATGATGTCCAACATACTGGCTTCTGGCTGCTGCTGGACACTGAGCTGGAAGGTCACTTTTCTCCCTCAGCATCTCTGATGTGGCCTCACACAACTCTGGTCCCCTTTCTCCATCATAGATTTTTTTTTCTCTCCACTTCCATTTACACAGAATACATGAGAGCTGTCAGGGTTAAAATCCAGTCTAATTTAGTAACTGGTAACTTCAAAGTGCTGTGGTTTTAGTCAGAAAATAAAATGGAATCCTAACTGGAAAACAAAACAAGACCTGGAACAGACATTTTGAAACCCTTTCTGGCCATACTTATATATAAAACTACTATTTCAAAGTACTAATTTGACTGAAATCTGAGTCTCCTAGCAACTATTTTTGCAGTAGAAGGACTGCTTAGACTGGGTTTTGCACAGGCCTCTCTTTCAGGACTGAGGGAAGGGTGCCCTGGCTGCTGAGTGCTGCTCTTTAGGTTCTCAGTGGGCTTGTTCACTTGGGGGCCTCCTCCAGTGACCTCCAGGCTTTGATGGAAGAGGGCTGACATGTGTGTGGGTTGCATGGTTATTACTGATGCCGTGCCCTGGAGGTGACAGCAGGCCTGTTTCTCAAGCCTGGGCAGGTGTGTTTACTTGTCTGTGTTTCTGTGCTTCCATGATGTATATGAAGTCCATGGAGTAATGTCCTGGCTGAAGGTTCATGGTGTGCCCTAACTAGTGAATCCCTGTGTGTCCTGGAGAGAGCAAAGGTAACCAGCACTGATTCCAAACCATTTCAGCTACTGATTTTAAACCCATTATGAATAAAGGGTTGAATCTTCTATATCCTACAGAATATAATTTTTGAAGAAACTCTGCAGTCATAGAGATTAAAAGAATTATGTTGATGGAAGGTCCATTTTTCAATGCCTGGTTGAGTTACTAGGCAGGACTAAAAATAAAATTTAAAAATCCCTCATAACAGCCAAGAGATCTTTACAATCTTTTAAAAGCCATTTCTGCTGTCTCTAGCTCCGTCAGGTAGAATTCAAAGCAGCCTTTCTTACCAAATGTGATACTTCCTTCTTGTGTGTTTTTGGATTATATGTTGTAATGAAAATATTTTGCAACATGCCATTCATTAAAATAAGAGAACTTGTATAATATTAACTGTGTATAAGTTACATGATTATGTAGGGTAAATACAACTGTGATTTCAATCCAGCATAACTTTTTTTCTGAAATTAATCCCTTCTGTTTATAACAGATGTACAACTTCAGTTCTTTGTGGAAGCTGACAGCTCATACCTGACTACTGCTGAGATGATGTTGTTTATGCCTGAGGCAGAGAAACAGGTCAGTCTGACTCAGCACCCTGTCCTGGCTCCTGCCTTTCAAAGAGCTCTGTGTGTAGAAATGAAGAGCATGTGCACACCTCTCCGACTGTGGGTTCTCCTGAAAAGGCACTTCTGGTCTTTTCTAACTTCAGCCTTCTTTGCTCTTCAGTAAATAGGTCCTTCCTACAGCACAGGAGCCAGTGTTCTCCTTTTATCTCTTCATGTCACACCTTGAAAACAGTATTTTCTCAAAACATGCTGCTACTGTTCTCTTGGTAGCCCAGAGTGGCAAAAGTGGTATCAGGGTAGTTCCTTTCTCCATCTCCTCGGAATATGTAAAGGTATTGTGCTGTTCCTGCTTTTTTTGAGTAAAGTTCAGGAGGAATGAAAAATCTGAGTCTCTGCCTCACTCAGTATATTGAGTAACCAGCCCAGGGCAGCTATAAAACACTTTTAAAGCCAGGCCTCCCTCCCCACTGGCAGCAGCTCCGTGCCACTGGCAGCCAGCTCTCATTTTAGAGTGCTTTGTTTGTCTTCAGGAGGCAGCAGATGGCAGCAAAGTTGTACAGATGCACCAGGAGCAGGAAAATATCTTTGTGCACACACTCTAACAACATTCCATGGAAAAAACGTATCATTTGTTTCTGTCTGTCTTGCAGTGTGGTTAAGACAATAAATCAGGTTTATTGGCCCTCATGCACTTGTAACATAAGGGGTTGTTTTTCCCCCATTACCAGGAGTTAATTAAATCAGGTTGGGGTGAGAGGATGTGAGCTATTTCTCAGTAAATCATCTTCCTCTCTGTAGGACTCACTTCTTTGTGCAAATCTCTTTATATCCTTCATGAAACAGATACTGATGGCCTTGTGCAAATATTATAACAAAGTGCTGGTTTGTGCACTTTGATTGACTGCCAGTCTCTGCTGTGAGCTATGGAATTCCTCTCTCACTTGAGCTGTCCAGATACATCCTTTTCCAACACTTCAAAATAGGTAGCAAGATTTTTTTTTTTTCCAAGCATAAAGAGAAGAAAGAGGAGGAAGGAAATGCTACTGTATAAAGTCTTACTGTTTAAAACACTCCAAAGTCCTACTGCATTAAATAAAAAATGAAGTCTGGGTTTTGGACAAGAGCACTGGAAGTTTCTGGGATTCCACCCCTGCTCATGAACACATTTAGTGACACACTTGACACATGTATGTTTGCCGAAGTTGTCACTGCCAGCAGCACCACATCCACTTAGAGCAGCAGCAATAAGCATACTTTGCTGAACTCATTTCAGATTAAATGGAGAATCTGGATTTGTGTTCCTTCTTTTTGACGGGGATCCCATTCCTTACTTGTATCTTTTAGCAGTTTCTTCAGTGTTCAAAACCAGAAATTGGGAATAAATGGAGTATAAAGCAAAATTTACAATACAGTCTTCTGGTATAAAAATAGATGTTTTTGAAAGAAAGCTGGAGCTTAGATTTTCTTCCTGCTGAAGTCGGTAGAAGTTTTGTTTCAATTAGATGGGATCAGTCTCGGGCCTGGGATTTGTTGCTAAGATTCCTCTCTGGCTCGCCAGTCCATCACACCAGCATGTCTGATGTCTGTAGGCAGCAAGGGGACTAATGATATATGCCAGTTGCATATTTTTCACGTTGTTTATCAATGAAGGCCAGACTACGAATGTGTTCCTTACGCAGAATGAGATGCAGGGCTGCACAGCCTCGGGAAAAAAAAATTACTTAGGAAAAGGGACTTAAAAATCGCTCACTTTTTCCTTGTCTCTAAAGAGAACAGGAATATTTTAGAAGGTGCAGCTGTCCTCCTCCAGTGTGCAGCTCAGACCTGATCCTGAGCCCTCATGGGCAGGCAGGGAAGTGTGCTGGCCTCTGAGAGTTTGGTGCTTTCCAGCAGAGAGACACCAGAGCTGGGTCTCACCAGGGGAAGTGAGGAGCGCACACACCCTCCTGTGCTGGGCTGTAACAGCAGGGGGATGGATTACACGGTGCCTTTCAGTCTTGGAGTGATTCAGCGTCATGGAACTCCTGTCACAGTAAGCACCTCTTAAAAGGACAATAAGCATGTTTGTTTGATGAACTGCTCAGTGTGCTCCTGAACTAACAGATAAGATCCGGTTTGTTTGTTCTCCCATTTCTGCCCATACTGCTGGACATCAGAGATTAAGACCCAGACATCTGTTTGTTTGTTTTTTACACCATGTTAAAAAAGTATGAAGAAAATAAAACCTTTTTATAACTGATGGAAAAGTTGCATGTAATTTTCAAAGAAGTGTCAACTTACAGAAAGTATTGGAAGAATACTTATTTTGCAAACCTATTCTCAGAGTCAGAATTTATTACAAAATATGTGCCTTCAGTGGGTAGAACAGATCTTTCTTGACTTTGGAAAACCCCAGGATTTTGTAAGTGGGTGAGAGACTCAAGGAGGTCTAGTTAAATATTTTGTAAAAGTTATCACAGAATCAAAAAAAGTTGAAAAATTCATTTGGCACCCTCATTGCTGTTGTGTTTGCCGGGAATGTTGCATGCAAAACACTCCAGCCTTATCAAATCATTAACAGTGATTCTAGTCTTAATGGGACCATTTGTTTTTCATTTGGAGGCATTACCAAGCATTTTGACTAGTGTACATAGCTTGTAGTAAAAAGGCTTTTGCATAGCAAAGTTTTTTACCTCATGAACAAATTATGCTCCTTCTTCTCATGAAGGATACATGGCCTCACTCCAAAGAATTGAGTATTTAAAATTTAAAACAATTTCAAAGCTGACACAAATTATTTAGTGAAAAAAGCCCTGTTCCTTACAAAATATTTGGATAATAAAAGCAAACCCTTGTGAATGCAATAAATAGATTTTAATTAGGCCTAATTGGATTTACTTATTGGTTGTACTCAGTCATGCTGGAATTCTTTCTCCTGATGCCTGTGTGCTCCACACTACTTAAGTATGATGTGAGATAATATGAAACGGTGAATTGACGGCACAAGGAAACTATTTGGATGGCTGTCTGGAGTTGCCATTATTGGCTTTAATTATGACTTGCTGTCCTTTGGGTACTCAATGAGCCAGAAAAGGCTTCGTATGTGCCAAAGTATTCATTAGTATTCCCCCTTCTGTCATTGTGCTTGCAGAAAGAGTTTCTATCTGGCACCTGACTGCAGTTCTTCTTAGCACAGACCGAGATGCTTTGCAGATTTTGATAATCATCTGAAAGTACACCAGTGTCTCTACTTTTTGGATGCAGTAGAAGTTGTTCCTAGGTAACAGCAGAAGAACTCTGACTCTTTCTGATGTAACTGGAGAACAAACAATTTTTGCGGTTGGTCACGTGACATGGCTGCTTAAATTTTGTGGTACCAGCTGGAGAAAGAAAAATAATTCCTTGTTTTCCTCTTCCAGGTTAGGGCACCTGCGCTAGGGCTTCATGGGGAAGTCCTTGTACATATCAGCATTTTAGGCACTTCGCCATCATTCCATGAAGAACTAATAATGAAGCCCAAAAAACTTTCTGAAATAAAAATAGCCTTTGGAATCCATTTTGGTAATGAAAAATTGTCTATAGTGAAGAATTTTGGATAGAAAAGAATGGATTAATTAAATAGAATAGATTTTTTTGTCTGCCATAGGGTGTCCCTAGGGTAGGTACAAAACACAGAAATCACTCCTAAAGAATATTCCATGAACTCTTCTGTGCTGAGAATGGTGACCACTCCTTTGGCATCTGGTCTTGAACAGACTGGTGGACAAGGATGAATTCCTGCTCCAATACATATTTACCATTGCAAAACTTAATTTTAATTTAGAACCTTGTTTGAACTTCGAGTCATGTTTTTAGCAGCCTTTGAAATACTGTCCTGTGGGACACCAGACTGTTCTTAGAAACGAGTATTTTAACTAAGGTGGTGTGTAAACAGATACTCCTGATTTGGGAGGCATTTGATGACATCCTCCTCTTCTCATCTGATACATTACAGCATAAGCTGGCTTTGACCAAAGTACAGAGTTCTTCTTGAACTTCTACTGCTGCAGGAGGATGCTCTCTTTCACGTGCTGTCTCACAGTCTTGCTCTCCCTGAAACCCCAAATCCTTACACTTGTCAGAGATTTTAATCTAGATCATGGATGAATTTCAGCCACTATTTAAGCATTCATGCCCAACATTTTGCTGTATGGGATGAAGTGAAAAGATGCTTCACCAGGGTTTTTCAGTATCATCCCCTGCTTGGGCAGAAGGAAGAGCTTTCACCTGGGCAGGTTACACCTGGGGCTGGTGCACGAATGGATGAGAAGAGAGGATGCTGTCTTGATATATTCTACCCTTTTTAAACCCATTCCCTGAAACATAGAGCTGAGGCTGGGGTATGGGAAAGAGTCCCTGCCTGCCATTCTCCTGCTCTGCCATTCTCCTCCAGCTTATCTAGCCTAGGTTAGCCAAAATCCACTGACATCGTGTTTCCAGGGTTTCCTTGTCTGCTCTTTACACTCAAAGAGTGTGCCATCTTTGGGCTGCTCACTACTTTCTGGCGTCTCTCCTTCAGCAGTGTTTGTGCTTTGAAACACATGGTTTCAAAGATTGGTGGGGGAATGGAGGGAACTAAAAAAACCCAATCTCTCTTTTCTTTGGTTGTGTTTATTGCAGAGAGTTTTGCTTCTCCTTACAGGTGCAGCAGGTGGTGCTCTTGGTCCTTCCAAACACAAGCTGCACTTCCTAAACTCCAGTCAGGTCAGAATTGTGCCATCCTGCACCAGCTGGCTGGTTTGAGCCCTGTCTGGTTCTGGGCAGGGTCTTTCAGCTTGGAGTGAAGTGTCTTCCACCAGTGAAGAGGAAAGGAGGGAAGAAAAGGTAATCTATGCAGAGTTTTGGCAGGAAATGAAGAAAAGATCAGTACAAACAAAAACAACTAGTTGGCATTTACATACTTAACCACACTGTAGCCCAATCCAGCCTTCTGTCCCAAATTGAGGTGGTAAAAGTACTAACTGTGGAACTTATAAGGAAAACTTTGTAGCTATTAAACGGGATGGTTCTGTTGCCGTCGTTTTCTTGTGCTGTGTACATTGAGTAGGATCATGCTTTCACCTACATGGTGTAATTTCTCACTGCAAGCACCACAAAACTTGTAACAGCAACAATTCCAATTTCCAGGTTCCACTTGCTTGTTTCTCAGCTGGCAGCTATACCTTGCCCATGCATTTGTGTCATCCCTTACATCTTGCAAAATCTGGATCAGAAAGGCCAAGGGCAGGAGACAGGTAAATTCTCTTCCAGCTGTTAACAAACAGGTAATTAAAACTGGCAAAGTGTCATTATCTTTGATTTTCTTTCTTTTTAAAATAATGTTTCAAGTGGAAAACTCACCTCTCAGGATTTCAAAAATCTTAGTTGAAAGTGCTTAGAAAGTAACTAAAAATAGGCAATTCTGAGCAGAACTTCAAAGTTTGGGGAAAAAAAAAATCATTAATACCAGCCAACTATCTCATCAATAGATCCCTACCCAAGGTTTTTACAGCAGTTTCCTGGAAAGGTGTCATTGCCAGTTCTTTTCAATTTTTCTCATAAACATATGTTCTTGAGGAATTTAATATTAGGCTAAAAAAAAAAATTAAATCCCCACTTCATTTATTCTAAAGGCATTGAGTTCTGCTGTTCCCCAGTCCTCTCCTGTATATGTTAACTATGTCCAGAGATATGGTAAAATAGAGGAAATGCTTCATTTCACCCAAGAACTTATTCAAATACACTTGTTCAGGTTTTAGGTTTGTTTTCTGGGAGTGCAAGGAGTAGACACCAATAGATGGTGCTGGTGGTGCATTAATAAGGTTCAGTTTCACATTTGTTTTCTGGTCTGTGCTTGGAATTTGTTAAAAAAAAAGAGAGAGAGAGAACAAAACAAAACAACAAAAAAGAACAAAACAACAAAATCCCTCATGCTAAGCTTTTATCCAAAATGTTCTCCTTACACTGAACCGGTCATCATTTAACTTTAACCTGAACTGTGGCCCAGGAAATCCTTCAACATAAATAACCTTGGAAGCTGCCATGACCATTTTTGGAACGTGCTGCCTCAATAAATCTGTTACTTTGTTGTGCAATGTTGAAGTGTGCAGTTGTTTCTCTGATTAATTAGGGCAAAAAATAAACTTGCACGATCAATCCAAGCCGTGACACGTTTCAGCCCTGGCTTGGGCAGAAAAGAGCCTTAGAGCCTTCTCCACAGACCTGCCCTGGAATTTTAGGATGCGTTGCTGGCTCGGAGTTCACTCCGTTTCATGAGATAAGGTGGCTGCTAACAAAGTTTGGAAGGGAAGAGTTTTGGTCTGTCCCAGGACTGCCATTCTAGCTTAGCATGAGTAGGACTGAACACAGTGAGAAATGATTCATCTTGACCACTGCTCCCACTAAAGACAACATAACTGAAGTGTTTTATGTAATTGTGTTTATTTTATTTCACATATTACCCATGGAGAACAGCTGATACATTCTCTATATCTTTCACCAGTCTGGAATGCAAGATAAAAAAAGGTATGGAAAAAGAGTTTAACGTTTGACATTCACGATATGAAAAATAGAGGGGGATACAATGTTTTAAAATGCCCTTATGCAATATATATATATATATATATAAACCGTATAAAAATAAAATATATTTTTTTCCAAAAAAAAAAAAAAGACATGGCACAGAACAATCTTAAATACCGATGCATATCTCGCGATCCACACACACCGCACTTATAATTAACAAAAACCACGTACAATTGCACTTTTCCTCTCTGTGACGTTCAAGTATATCGCAGTCCCCGCAGGGACTAATGAGTGTCCGATTCCCTGCCGGGTGCACATAACGCAGAGGGTAGAGCAGATGTGGGCGGCCTGGCCTTGCCCACGGCTGACGCGCACCCTCCAACCCTCGGGGGCAGAGGGCGAGGCCGGGGCCCGTCGCCCACCGGCGGGGTCCCCCCCTGAGCATCGCCTCCTCGGGGCGGCGGGGGCGCGGGAGGGCGGCCAGGGCCGTCCGGCCCCCCGGGAGCAGCGGCGGCGCCTTCGCGTCGCGGGCGG
>JAYDZK010000044.1:15653233-15663705 GCA_034509185.1 Euphonia xanthogaster | reverse complement strand
AACTCATCCTTTCCCACCCCCTGCTATGGGCAGGGACACCTCCCACTGTCCCAGGGCTCCAAGCCCTGCCCAGCCTGGCCTTGGACCCTGCCAGGGATCCAGGGGCAGCCCCAGCTGCTCTGGGCACCCTGTGCCAGGGCCTGCCCACCCTCCCTGGGAACAATTCCTTTCCAGAATCCCATCTAACCCTGCCCTCTGGCCATCTAAGGCATTTGTTCTCAAGCCTTGGACTGAGGCTGACACAGAAATGTCCCTGTTGTACAACTGGAGTGTACAAAGAGGAACAAACAAAACTTCAATCTGAACAGGACAAATCAGGTCTGGCGCCTTCCCAGCCACGCGGGCAGGTCTCCTGGATGAGCAGGCTGACAAGGTGGCAGGGTGTAGAATTGAATTTCCTTCTCCAGTTTGTTCTGTCAGCAGCAATGACTCCATTTGTTTTCATTCTGTGACTCCAGCTGCGAGCTTTGCAAGAGGAAAGGAACTCACCTTGCCCTGAGCACTCGGGGCTTGGGTGACCCAAGGTCCCAGCCCAGCTCAGGAGCTGCTGAGGCTGAGCCCACGGGGCCAGTTCTGCTGGAACATCCAGGCTGCTCCCTCAGCCCCAGCCCGGTGTCATCACCCCACCCCAGTGCTGGGAGCAGGCACTGGCTAAAGCTAAGCTTTAGTTAAGAGTGACTGATGGCTTCCCAGAGTTCCTACCAGCCTGCAATCAATCCATGAATGTTTGCCAGCTCCCTGAGGCTCGAGGGACTCAGAATTGAGGGAAACTGAAAGAGTTGTGCTGGAACGCTGAACCAAATCCAGAAAGCTGCTTTTAGGTCATAGGTAAGGAACAAACAAGGAAGCAAACAAGCAAATCCAGTCTGTAATTACCCAGAGTCCAGGGAGATGCTCCTCCTTGGCTTTGCTTACACCCTCCAGCACACCACTGACCCTGCTCACCCATGTGTGCTGCTGGAAGGTGCTGACCCCATTTTCAGAGGGTCCCAACTCTGGACAGCCCCACTGCAGCCTGACTTTAATACCCTCTGGACTAAGGAGAACATTTACTCTATCAATGAGTCAGAAAGAAGATGAGAACTTATTCCTCATCACAGAATGAATCAGGAGAGGTATAAACGCCTCCCTGCGTGAACAGCGTAAGTTACTATCAGAGAGAAAGGAACTCTTCCATGATAATCAGAGCTAATTTACTCAGGAAGCCCTAAAGGCCATCCAGAGAGCTCCAGCAGTGTCCCCAAGGAGCCCGTGCCAGAGCAGGGCTGCTCCCACCTGAGGATCCTGGCTCCAGCAGCCCACAGTGAACCCATCCTCTCGGCGCCAGTGCCCTCCATGGGTGGTGACCCCAAATGAGAGCAAGATCTCCTCTGCAGAGGGCTTTCCTTTGGTCCCACTCCCCAAGGATGCCCAGAGATGAGCTTGGGTCTGGTCTGGCACTGCCCACGGAGCCCTGTGCCCTGGCAGGGAGGGCTGGGAGCCTGCAGCATCTCCTGTCCTGCTGCTCCTTGTGCCCGAACTGTGGGCCCAGAGGGGGATTGCGCTGCTGGCGGGCACATCTCGCCTTCTTCCCGGCAATCCAGAGGCTCTGGGAAGAGCCGGCTCCTTATCTCGGCATCACCGACACTGCCGGGCATCACCTCCCAGCCTGATCCCCCTCGGTGCGGCAGCACCAGGGTGACCTTGCTGCTTGAATTTCGAGTCACTAATTAGGCTGCTCGGAGAATGAAAAGAGAAAATTAACTGACCATTGCTATCTCGGGAGAGAAGGAGCCCGACGCAATTTGCTTTTTATTTTAGCTTAGGTTTGTTTTTGTTTTTTTTTCAAGGAAAGAGAACCTGCCGCCCCCGTCCCCGCCTGCCACTAGAGGTCATTTGAGCACCGGGATAGAGACCGGCGGCGGCTCCTGCCAGGGCAGGGACACCTCCCGCTGTCCCAGGCTGCTCCAAGCCCCTCCAGCCTGGCCTGGGACACTTCCAGGGATCCAGGGGCAGCCACAGCTGCTCTAGGCACCCTGTGCCAGGCTTCCCCACCCTCCCAGGGAGGAATTTTTTCCTAATATCTAATCTAAGAGTTTGGAGCCATTCATCCTTGTCATGTAAAAAGTCCTTTTCAGCTCTCTTGGAGTCCCTTTAGGCACAGAAAGGGCCTCTGAGGAGACCTCAGAGCCTTCTCTTCTCCAGGCTGAGCAACCTTACAGCTGAAAAAAGCTCTGGTGCCTGTTTTGGGTGGTTGTTTCTGTTCAGAAGGGCAGGAAATGTCCAGTCATGGACATACAACTCAGACATGTCCCGTGGAAAATCAGCAATGGTTCCTGCCCAGCACAGCCCCGTGGCTGTTCCCAGAGTCCTGGCTCAAGCAGCCCCAGAGGCTCCCAGGGGCACAGAGCAGCTGGGGCCGTGCTGTGCAGCCCTCTGGGGAGAGCAAACACCTCTGGGCACCACTGGGCACCCACCAGGCACTGGGCAGCTCCTGCGCTGATCCCAGTGCCAGCAGCTCCTGTAGCAGCACCAGCGTGTCCATCCCTGTCAGCACTCTCACCCCTTCTGCCCAAGCTCCTTGCCTTCAACCTTTCTTGCTTCTGCAATCTCTGCCCTCTGTGCAGCCTCCTGTCTGCATCCATCCTCTCACACACAACAAAGCAGCCCCAGCTTCCCTCCTCATTCTCAACTCCTCAATAGGTTTCAAACCAGAATTAATTAGAGGGATCAAAGGGCCCTTCTTGCTGTGGCCTGGAGCCCTCCCTTCCCAGCCAGGCTGGCTGCACAGAGCAGCTATCACCGGCTGCAGATGCCGAGGATCAGCAGACGGAGGGCCAAACCCGAGCACTGCTCCTCTGCAGCTCCCTGCGTGCCTGCACTAATCGCTCAGCAGACGCTGCTGAGTTTGTGGAATTGGCTGGTGATGGGACCAGGCTTGACTTTATCCCTGGATCCTGTCTGTCTTTGAGTCATCTTGGTTGTGAGTCACATCGCTGTTAATCCCTTGGAGATAAGGGCCTCATCCAGCTCTCTCCACGCAGGTACTGCTGCCTCTGCCTGCTCTTCAAACCAGGAATAAATCAGTGTGAGCTGAGGTTGTGGTGGGAGCACTCCAGGACACACTTGTGGGGTGTGCCAGCTCTGTGCCACCTTGGGAGCTGGCCTCCCCAGAGCCAGGGCTCTCAGCCGCTCCTGCTCAGCAGTCCTGGGGGCTCCTGCCTTGCCAGAACCATTCCCCACACTGCCTGTTCCTCCAAGGCCCTGGGATCTCCTCCCTTCCCCAGCACAGCTCTGCATCCCCAGCAGCAGGACCAGCAGGACCCCCTGTGCCTGGTACAGCTCCCTCAGCTGGGGTGAGCTGAAGTCCAGCTCGTTTGTGTCCTTCATTCTAACACCTTCTATGTGTCTGTCAGTACATTGTTCCTACTTTCATTTCTCCCTTTGTTAAAATGTGTTTTATCCCAGCTTAAATCTCTCTCAGTTACACAGCTGCTTGTGCCATCCATCACCAACTTCCCTCAAGGCAACTGGAGACCACAACTGAGTGATCTTTAACCCCCTCAACTCACCTCTTTAATCTTTCAACCCATGGCAGATTTCCAGCCCTCAAGCAGCTCTCAGAGCTCCTGCCAGCACTCTGCAGCTTCTCAGCCTTGCTGGGAGCAGAGACACTAGCACTGCCTCCAGGATGTTACTGGGGTGGCTGCTGCTGTGCAGGGAAAACTTCCCCTCTGAGAATTGTTTTGGCATTTCCCTGTGGATACCCAGGGAGGAACCAGGTCATCACACTGGGCTCGTGTGTGCTGGTGCCTACCCTGTCCCTCGAGCCTGTCCAGTGTTCCCCACCTCTCCCCCCTTTGCCCCTGCTCTTTCCTGGCCATGCCCTCGCCCTCTGCTGCCCCCACTGCCATCTCAGGCAGGGCCCAGCGTGGGGCTGAAGGGCATCAACCCCTGGGAATCCCCCTATGATTCCCACTTTTCTATTTCCTTTTTGTTCCTGCAGTGATTCGTGACGCCTCTGCTGTTTCCAGAAGCAGCATGCCTGTTCCCAACCTCACCTAAAAGCCCCAGGAGCAGGAGGAAAGGCCCATCCTCTCCTGCAATGAGGCACAGGTGAGTGTTGGGTGCTGCCTGTCCTGATCCAGCCCACCTACACTCCCACAGAACCCCCCCTGGCAGTGAGCTCAGCCCCAGCAACGCTGCTCTGCTCTTCCAGCTTCTCCACCCACCCACAGGTGGGACACCCTGCTCTGCTGGCCTCACCCATGTCACCAGGGATGATGTTCTCCTCCTCTGTTGTTCTCTCCAGCCCAGGGAGTGGAAGCCACATTTGTATGCAGAGTTTGAGAGCAATTAAATTGAATTCTAATTATTGTATATCGCAAATTAGCATTTTCTACCATGCTAATATTAATTGCTAACACGATGATAAGGCATATCAGGCAGTCAGGATGGAGCAGGAGTTTGCTGGCTCTGGGAGATGTGTGAAAGCAGAAATTGCTGCAGACATGGATATCTCACAGCAGGGAGAGGTTCCTGGGCCGGGGACAGTGAGGTTGGGATTCAGGCTCCAACCTTGCCAGGGCTGGAGCTCAGAGCAGGCTGGAACTGCCAGTGCTCAGCCTGGCCTCCTCAGGAAGGGCCAGAGGGCACCTGAACCACAGGGCAGGTGTGATGCAGATGTGCCTGCTCCCTCCTCCCCAGCTCAGGGAGTTTGGGTGTACCTTGTTGCATTTGTGGAAAATTCAATAAAAAAGCCAATGACAGGTTGGTTCTTGAGAGACAGCTCCGTAATATCTGCCTGGAGCTGCTCTCCCAATAGCCCTGGGTGTGCTTTGAGCTTGTCACAGGTGCCGTGGCAGGTGCTGGCTCTGAGAAGCCCTCACCCTGTCAGAGCCAACACGTCCAACATCCTTACATCACACGGGAGATCCGAGGAGATCAAAGCATGCTGTGCATAAGCACTTCCCCTCGGAGAGCAAATCAAGGACACAACAACCCCTGCAGCTGTGGAATGAACCCCGACAGAGCCTGGAGCTGGCACCTTGCAAGGAAGCCCCTCCCGAGGAGGTTGCTGCAGGTCCCTCAGTGCCCCTGGCAGTGGCTGGGCTCGTGGGGGCTGCCAGGAGGGAAGCCAGGAGTGCAGGGATGCCCCTGGCAGCTGGAGTGGCAGCTGGGATAAGTCCTCAGCACGGTTCTGTGCCGGGAGGGAGCAGGGGGGCAGATGGAGAGGGCTGTGGGGCTGGGAAGGCTGGTGGCACACGAGCAGAGCTGGGTGAGGCTCAGCAGGCACAGGAAGAGCAGCGAGCATCCCCCAGGATGGGCATTTCCCATCACTCGTCCCCCTGGGACTGGCATTCCCCCAGGAGCTTGTCCCAAGCAGGCTCTGCTCACCTGCAACTATAGTGATTTAATATCAATGAGGTAATTTTGTCCCAAGGGTTATTTATCTGTCTATTGAAAAACCCCAGCCCTGTATGAGTCACCGGGCTGCACTACAGCCCTGTGATGAATTACACTTGGACACATGCTAAATGACATTTACCAATAAATTTATGCAGATTTCTCCTGTAATCCTTCTCCTCATCAGAAGTAGTAATGCTTTCTCTAATGCAAATGCACTGCGAGAGCCTTGCCACATCAAACGGGAGCTGGGCTGAGTAGTTGGGAATGCAGAACGATCATCTTCCTTGTGCTCATGAATAACCATTTCCTACAGATGAATATTCAACAAAGCCCCGGCAGAGCCTGGCGCTCCTGCCAGAGTCCCCTCCGAGGCCTGTCCCAGTGCCCAGCAGCTCTGGCCAGCCCTGCAGGCAGATTTCACACTCCCTGATTTCACACTCCCTGATTTCACACTCCCTGATTTCACACTCCCTGATTTCACTCCTCTCCCTCTGTGCTTGGAGCCCCAGAGCTCATGGGCTCCACTAAGGAGCTCGGGGTGGGTGCAGAGCAGTGCCAGACTGGCAGCTTTGTGGGTGCTGTGCTGAGCTCTCCTCTCCATCCAGACCTTTCCATTCCATGCCCACAGGCTCTCCTGGCATCCTCAGCCCAGGCTGTGGGCTCCACGTGGGTCCCATCGTGGGGTCACACCATTGTTGAAACCAGGAGGGTCCAGCACCCTGCTCACCCTGTGCCCTTGGCACTCACCCAAGCTCTTGACCAACACTTCGCTGGCACAGGGTGCCCAGAGCAGCTGGGGCTGCCCCTGGATCCCTGGCAGTGTCCCAGGCCAGGCTGGACAGGGCTTGGAGCAGCCTGGCACAGTGGGAGGTGTCCCAGCCCATAGCAGGGGGTGGAATGACACGGTCTTTAAGGTCCCCTGCAACCCAAACTGGTTTGGGATTCTCTGATTCTCTCTCTGAAGACCCTGCAAAAACCTGGCAGCATCTGCTCCTTCAGCTCCAGTATGATCCTGTGCTCCTCGCTGTGTTACAAGGAAGGCTCCAGGTTCCCAGCTGCTGCTCTGGAGAGGGCAGGAGAAGCAGGGAAAGGTTGAGGCACCAGGACAGGTCTGCTGTGTGACTGCCCAGCAGCCAGGCAGGAAGCACTTACCCCATAATGCCCCAGCAGGGATCACTGAACACCCCCGGGGTGCTGGCGGGGGGATGCTGAACGTGTAGAGCCCTCAGCAACCTCTGATCAGTGGGGTTCACATTTTTGTTAATTTTAAAGATGATTACATTCTGAGCAGTGATGATCCAAGCTAACGAACCGCCTGCACTTTGTGGCTTGGCAGGAAGAGTTGTGGGCTTTTTCCTTCAGTCCAAAACACAGACAATATGGAAATAAATGATTTCTTTCACAGTTGTTTAATATAATTTTCTCTGTTCTGGGTTTTATGCCCTGCCATCCTGGCAGTCTCAGTTAACCCAGGGCAGGGGCAGCTCCAGCACTCCAGAGTTCCCTGCCAGCTGGATCAGCAGGGAGGAATGGGAGAAGAGCCAGGAGAGGCTGCAGCTGAGGCTGCTGAAGGGGCTGGCTGGGAGAGGGGCAGCTGTGCAGGGCACCCACTCTAGCTCTGCTGAGAAAAACTGACCCAGAGGCTTCTTTCAGAGCCCAACAGCACCAGCTGCAGGGTTTCCATATCTGGGAGGTTAAAAGGCACTTTTAAAAGGCACCTATTAACCAAGGTGACACTCTGAGAGTGATTTATGGCTTCTCCACTCACGCAGAGCCAGCTCAATGCCCTTCTTCTACTTCTATTTATTTTTCTTCTTATCACTGTGAAATAAATATGAAGAGGATCTAAATTCAGACTCTGAACCCAGACTTTGCTGCTGCAGGACCAACAAAGGGGAGCTTGGGGTTGTGATTGTACAACTTCCAAATCAGGAGATGTTTTTATAACACCTGCTCTGCATGGGAAGTTCCTACCTGCCATAACTGGAGGGAAAACAAGCTTGGAATTGCACAAAAACACCCCAAGAGGACTGGGGGGTGCTGAGGAAGGCAGCAGCCCAACAGGTACTTGCCAGGAGCCACTCCAGCCACCCTGGTTGTGCCTGGCAGTGGTGTGGCCAAGCATCACCAGGGGAGGAGCTGCATCCCCTGCTGCCCTCCTGCAGCCCCTGGGCACAGTGCCTGCGTGGGGGCTTTTGTTCTGCAAAGCTTGTGGGGCTGCTCCAGGTGTGCTGGACATGGTTCCCCACATCCCCAGTGCCCAGCATTGCCTGGAGCTCAGCTCCCACCTGTCCTGTGCCAGCCTCATCTGTGCCACTGCTGCTTCACTATGATTTCTGAAGGTTCAGGCTATGAAATCCTGCCCTTGGTATAAACATTTTAATTACAAGTTTCCGGGACTTCTTTCCTAAGATAAACACATTTTAATTGCAAATTGCTTCTGCTGTCTTTACCCACCCCCCAACACTGCCAGCAGCTGCTGGATTTAATATTTAATGAAACTGCCTCTGGGCTGGGCTGGATGCAGCAGCGGGGCTGGGGGACACTGGAGCACCCTGAGAGTGCCTGGAGTGAGGCACAGGGACAGCCTGGGCTGCAGGAGAGGGGCAGCTCCTTGGTCCTGCAAAGCCACCACAGCTGGGGGTGACCCTGGCCCCAGGACCTTGTGCTTGGAGCACAGCAGCTGTGACATGTGGCCCTGCCAAAAGGGACAGAGTCACCTGTGGTGAGCGTAGCCCACTCAGCAGGGAGGGTTCAGGGGGGCTCTGGGCACTTTCTGGGCTTGGCCCCCATGCCAGAGGGTCCTGCCGTGGCCACCTGCCTGTCACTTGCCATCAGCCACATGGTGGTGGCACAGCCACGAGCTCAGGCTCCGTGTCCCCAGAGCCACCCCGTGACGAGGGAATGCCACTGGCTGTTCCTGTGGCATCTCCTGTGCCACCAGCTGTAGGTCAGGGCTCTGGGTGTGAGTCACCACGTGTCAGCCCTGCAGCACTGAGCTACCAGAGCAGTGCCAGCAGCTCCTGCAGGGCTGCGGGTTTGTCACCTGGGTGGTGGCTGTGTGGCTTTTCCAGTGGCACCCTGGCTGAGGCCAGAGCTGGCAGAGCTCAGGGAACACCTGCACGGGGCTCCCTCAGTGCTGTGCCATGGGGGGCTCGGGGTGCCCCAGGACCATGCTCTGGCATGTGTGCTCAGCTGCCACCCCCCAGCCTGAGTGGCACCCCACGTGCTGCCCTTCCCAGGCATGGCTGTCGCTGTGACTGTCACCTCAGCTGTCACCTCGGCTGTCACTGCAGCTCCTGGGGAGCCAGCTCTGCCCGGGCTGTGGGGTCTGGCTCCAGCACAGGGACTGTGATCAGCCTCACACAGGCCCTTGGTGTGTTTGAAGCCCATGCTGCACCACCAGAATCTCACACAGGGAACCGACTGAGAGCTCCCACTGCTCTGCCTTTTATTCCTTCACTTTTTTTCCCCTTTTCTCTCTTCAAATCTTCCTTTGAAACCCAAACTTCCTGCAGTTTGAAATGGACAATCAGGCCGCCCCGGCAGCTGCAGCCCAAGAGCTTCAGCTCTTGGCAGGAGGATCAGAACTACAAAACTATTTCTTTGAGGCAAATTATGCATTCATCCAGCTCATTTGAAACAAAATATGATTTGCAATTTAACTTTCCATAATGAGCTCCTGCTATTATACCGTTTCCATAATGGCTGGTTTCATTGGAACAGATTGTTGGTGCACATGGTTTACAAAACATTTTCAATGCAAGCCCCGTTTTTTCTTATTTTAAATAGCAACAGCTGCTAAGCATGATAATTATTGTATTTCATCAAAATAAACTTACCAAGTTGCTTCTTGATGCCACTCGTCACAATTTTCCAGGGGACCTGCAGGTTATTAAAGAAGCTGAAACTTTAATTCAGCAAAGTGAGAGCAGCACCTCGTCCAACTCCCTGCCATGGGCAGGGACACCTTCCACTATCCCAGGCTGCTCCAAGCCTGGCCTTGGACATTGCCAGGGATGCAGCAGCCACAGCTTCTCTGGGCAACCTGTGCCAGGGCCTCAGCACCCCAAGAAAGGGCTTTTCCCCAATATCTGATCTCAGCCTACTCCCTGGCATTTCTCTCTGTCCCGTCACTATGTGCTCTGCTAGGTAGTCTCCCTCCACCTTTCCTGTAGGCTCCCTTTGGGTGCTGGAGCACCAGGAGCAGGCAATGAGAAGCTGTGGTCATTAATTCCTAATTGCATTTACCTGCATCACTGTTTCCCATGGTGTTCCCAGGGCACCTGTCAGGGCTCCCCAACGTGGAACAGCCCCAGAGCTGCAGCTGCAGGCACAGAGCTCCCGTCCCCAAACACCCCCAGCTCCTGCTGACCTTCTCCAACAGCAGCTCAGGTGCTGAAGGAGGATTTTCTCCTCTAGTGGCTGGAGGGACGATAATGGCAGAGGGACAGGAGTTTATTACTGAAGAGCAGGTGAATGTCTTATTTGTTGAAAATTTTCCAGGGAACTTTTGAGAGCTGTGTTTAGTGGCTGTGGTCGGCCAGGGATTTATGGATGTGCAGGATAACGATGCTGGAGAAGCTACTCCAGCCCCCAGTGAAAGGCTGCCCTTTGCAGCACCTCAGCGTTTGGATTTAGATGACAGGTAGTAATGGCACCACAGCAACCATTACTGTCCATCAAGTAAACGATATAAACGGTTTGGCCTTACCCAGACTCTCATGAGCTACGGCAAACTCTAAAAATCCCCAAAAAAATCAAACACAGGAAGGACAAAAGATGCTTTTGAGGAAGGAACAGTCTGCAGGAATAGGGACTAGGGAGCCTCCCTTGCAGCAAACAGCGGAGAGGGCAGTGCGTTTGTCCTGATGTGGTTGTGGAATTAGGGAAAAGAGGGTGAAAGGCAAAGCCCTGCGCTGCAGCCGGGACCCAGCTGCCATTTCCCCTCGGCGGGCTCCGTGCCAGCAGCAGCTCCCGCAGGCTGACAGCGCTCCGCCGCCGGGTTTGTCATCCCAGCACCAACACAGCAATTAAACCCCTCCCTGGGGAGGCAAACGGGAGCGGCAGCCCCGGGCCCGGCT
>JAYDZK010000044.1:15626880-15636938 GCA_034509185.1 Euphonia xanthogaster | reverse complement strand
CCCAGGCCAGGCTGGACAGGGCTTGGAGCAGCCTGGGACAGTGGGAGGTGTCCCTGCCCATGGCAGGGGTGGCACTGAATATCTTGGAAGTCCCTTCCAACACAAACCATTCCACAGTTCCATGGTTCTGCCCTCCCCGATACACAGGCGGGTAGGGCAGCACTGCAGAGATGCAGATCACGAGCATCTGCTTGCTTTGGGTGCTCAGCTGGAGCCGGGGATTTCACAGCCCTGGCACAGGCTCTGCGCGGGAGGTGACGCTGCTGTCACAGCCCGGCCCGCGCCACCAGCGGGGCTGAGCCCCCCCGAGCCGCTCCTGCCTGCTCGGGACGTTCTGCTTCTCCTGCTCTGTGGGAGACTTCCCCTCATCCCCAAGGGGAGATCTACTCAAACTGACATTGCAAGAAATTTCTGAAGAGTGATGGAGCTCGTGTGCCCTGAGCAGCCCCTGCCTGAGGCCCAGAGCTGTCCCTGAGCCCCTCAGTGAGCGGCACGGACGGTGGCACATACGGCACCAGCGCGGGATGCCCGGCAGCTCCCGCACGCTGCAGGGGGCGCAGGGGCCATCCCGCCCCCGCAGTCCCCAGCCCGGGTCCCCAGGGCCCGGCCGAGCGCGGTGCCGGCAGCCGGGGCTCGGGGGGAGGAGGAGGAGGAGGAGGAGGAGGAGGCGCGGCTGTCTCGCACCTCAGCCGCGCTGAGCCGGGGCTGGCAGCAGCCACACGGCCCCGGCTGCGGGCAGGCACCGCAGCTCCGGCGGCACCGGCCCTGCGGGCACGGGCTGAGCTCCCGGGAGCTGCTGCGGGCTCACGGGGGGCGGCAGCAGCGGGAATTAATTGGGGCAGCCCGGGGCAATAGACAGAGGATCTTCAATGTCACCAGGCGCAGCTGTTTCCAACACGCACGCTGCCTCCCCCAGCCCCGCCGCCCCCCTTCCCGCAGCCGGGGGACAGGAGCAGCAGCCCCGGCTCCCGCTGCCGCCCGGCTGAGGTCTCACGCCCCGCTGCAGCTCTCCTGCTTCCCATGCAAGGCGCGATCGCTCTGATCCTCCAGCCTCTCACGCTGGAGGCCAAAGAATGATGCACAGAGAACACGTTCATCCTTGGCTGGAGTGCAGAGGAGCGACAGGAGATTCTCCCAGCTCGGGGAGAAGGAGCCCCGGGGCCGCGGGAGGCTCGCAGCCTCCGGAGCAGCCGGGCGGGCAGGGCGAGCAGCCCGTGCCCATCTGGAGCGGTGCCAGCCCGGCCCGGCCCGGCCCGGCCCGGCGGCACAGCTGCTGCGCCGCGACGGGGCTGATCCAGGCTGCTCAGGCAAATGGAGGACTTGGCACGGATGCCGAGCATCCCGGCAGGAATGACTGTCCCAGCTGGCCGGGACACACAGCCGGGCTGGCAGCTGCCGGGGGTCACCGTGTGCCTCGGCAGGTGACAGCGACCCTTCCCAGCCAGGCAGCGGCCCGGGGAAGGCGCAGCCGCTCGCGGTGCTCGGTGATGGCGCTGTGCGACGAACTCGGGGATGCTGAGGTGTCACACACAGCTGCAGGGAGTTGGTGTTTAACACCCGGCTGAGCATCACCGGCCTGGCCTGAAGGGCTCCTGTTCCATGGTAGGAGGGAGCCCAGCCTCTCCAGGGGGGTGGAGGTGCCATCTCTGGGACCAGGGAAGTTCAGGACATGAGCTGCTTGATGACAGTGCCAGCAGCACAAGCCAAGGCTGATTTCAGTTAGTTAAATCAGGCACACCTCAAAAGGGCCATTGCTTGTTGGTAATCTCTCTGGGGTGCTCTCCCCTCCCCTTGTGACTCCGGGCACAAACTGAGATTAAAGGTATAGCGAGGGGACAATTACCAAAACACCGGTGAAATTGGAAATGTGACCACTCGAGTGGCATGAATGCAAATGTCACCCTCAAACACCACCTTTGTCACTGCTCACCACAGTCCCACAGGATGTATGACCAATGCCAACATCCCCACGAGTGCCCAGCGTCCCCCAGAAAGGCTGGGAGGTCACATGGCCCCCCTTGTCCCTGTCCCCACCCCGGGGCTCCTGTCCACCTCAGTTCTCCTCCTTCAGAACAGCCCACTTGGCAGACAGCAAACGCAGAGCCCTGGGGAGGGAGACAGGATGGCACCAGGGACTGACCTGCTCCCAAACCTGCCCACTGCCCTTCCTGCCACCCTGGCATTCCCACAGGACCGTGTGATTAAACAGCACCATTCCCAGGGACCTGGCACAGGAACAGCTCAGCCTCCCTCTGCTGCCCAGCAGCTCGAGATTTGTCTTTACGTTGTGGTGTCAGGAGATAAGAAACATGCAATATCTGAGAAAATCATCACACCCTGCTCAGCAGGCACCATCCCTCCTCCTGCCAAGCCCTGATGTGCTCAGCACTCACCGGGGAGTGGGGGATTCCTGCCATGTTCAGGCTCTGAGCAGAGCCCAGGGCTCCTGACACATCCAAAAGGGACCAAGAGCCTGCTGCAAGAGGACCCTCCACTTCTCCTCTGGGCAAGTGATCACAGGATCTTAGAACCCCCGAATTGTTTGGAAGGGACCAAAAGACACAGGACAGCTCCAAGCCCGCAGCATCCCCTGGCCTGGACTGCTCGTCCCGAAGCCCCTTCAATACCTGCTGCAGGTAGAAGGCTGGGAAACGGCAGCAGTGTGCAATGAGAACATTCGGCGGCAGCCCCGGCGCCCGGGGTGTTCCCAGGGTTGTGTAACAGGTCCCGGGGCGGGATGCAGCCCCTGCCCCTCCCCGCACAGCCTGCGGAGCCTCCTCCCGCCGCAGGGCTGGCAGCGCGCACACCCGAGGGACAGCCACCCGTTGTCACCTCGGCACTGTCATTCCTTATCGCAGCGGTGTCTTCTTAATCAGAGCCCTTATCTGGAGCTGCTGCACTCCCCCAGCGAGCCGCGCATCTTCACAGCCCCCGTGGGACTGCTCAGAGCAAGCGGCTCCCGGCTCCTCACCCCGAGGAAAGCTTCCCAAAACCTCCGAAGCAGAGCCCATCACCACGGCAAACCCAGCCGGGAGGCTTCAGGAGAGACCCCCACCCCTCCATACAGGGCACTGACCTGGAATGCATCCAGCAGCTTCAGGGGAAATCCTTCCGAGGGGCACTCCAAAGGCTGACGTGGGTCGGAAGTGTTGGAGCCCAGCTGGAAAGCTGGCACCCTTCTGGAAAGGCAGTGGGCAGCGGGCAGGACCCCTCCCCACCTCCCTGCGGGCACTCAGGACACGGGTGGTGCCTTTCCCCTTGAGCTGCCCCCGCCCCACAGCTGCCGGCACTGCTGTCGATGGCAGTGGATGCCTGGCAGCTGCCTCCTCACCTGGCAGCAGGTGAGGCAGGGAGAGCCCCCCTGCCAAGTGGGACCCCTCGGGCAGCAACCCAGCAACCCCCACATCTATGGATTAGTGCATTCATTTAAATTGAAGGCCGCTTTTTATTTTCCCGAAAAAGGAGGTTACTGTCTAGTTATGAAGTGCACACTGTGTTCATTAAAAATCCATGGTGAAACCCATGTGAACAGGAACCGGGAGAGGCGAGGAGCAGGGAGCAAGATGAATGCTCGGCTGCCTCACCTCAGCTCATCCCAGACAGCAAAACATGGCAGGTCTGCACACCTGGGCAGCTCATCCCAGACAGCAGAGCATGGCAGGTCTGCACACCTGGGCAGCTCATCCCAGACAGCAGAGCATGGCAGGTCTGCACACCTGGCCTGTCCTCTGGGCAGTGCCCGAGGCTGTGCCAGGGGGCACGGGAGGGGCACCACCCTGCGGGCCTGCGGGGGGAGGCGAGCACTGCCGAATCCACTTGGCTTCACCTTACAAAAGGCAAAACTCGTGCTGAGAGAAGGGATTCACCAAAGGCCACGCAGCTCTTGGCAGCGGAGCCGGGAGTCGCTCCCCGGCTGCTCCAGCAAACGTCATGGCTGGCACCTCCTGGCCAGTGCCCACCTCGCCGGGAGCCCGGGGAGCCTGCACCCATCCGTGGGGCACCCTCCCCACAGCACAGCACGGCTGCCCGCAGCCCCCAGCGCCGGGCTCGCAGCCCTCGGCAGCCAGCCCTAATTATTTACAGCCGGCGTGGAGCCAGTGACCTTGCATGGGAAAAAAAACCACTTGAGCCTCATTCAAATTCAGCCTTCCACCTCTATTACACGGGAACAGCTCCGGAGATGACAGGCTCTGCACCACGCCTATGCAGCAGTAAAATGCTTGTTTCTGAGCTGTTCACAGCGTTTTACTCATCACGTGCTGCTCGCAGGCAGTGAGGGAACCGGCTCTTTAACCCGCCCCACAAGTCAGGATTTCTGCCCAGAAAACATCGCAGCATCCCAGGAGGGTGAATTTTGCACCCTCTGCTCGAAGCAGAGCTGGTGGCAGCGCGCTGAGGCGCAGCTCCTCCCCGGACACTCTCCAACCAGCCCTGGAGCCACGGTGCCAGCTGGCAGGGGCACGAGACCCTCTGTGCCCAGAAGGATTCTTATGACTGGTGGCATTTGGCCATGTGCCGCAAGAACATGGGGCTGGAGCAGCCTGAGGGTCCAGCCAGCCTCATTTCCATCTCCATTAGAGGACAGTAATTCACTTTTATCCAATACATCCTCCACCAGGGCGAGGCTCAGGGATTCCCTAAACCCAGGGCTGTGCCTGGGTGTTGTTCGTGACCCCTCGCAGAGCCCCGTGCCCAGGGCATGTGTTCAGTGCTGTGTGACAGCAGTGCCAGGGCTGGGCTGTCCCTGCTCAGCCTGTCCTGATGGAAAGTCTCGCTGCATTAAACTGCAGCCTGGTAATCCCACCAAGTAGTCTCAGACAGGTAACTGTCTCCACCTTCATCCCTCACCTCTCCTTAGGTACCTCCATCACATCCTGTATTTCCATCACACAGGAAAACTCAACACGTCCCAGCCCTCAGGAAACAAAGAGCAAACAGCCCTTCCCAGCAGCCCAAACCTGCCTGGCTGCACAGAGCAGCCCTGGCCCCTCCACCCCCTCCAGCCCTTGCTGGCAGTCCCCATCCGTGCTCCCCTGCCCCACAGCTGCCAAACCTGGGCAGAGCCGTGGCTGGGGGCACTGTGGGCAGCCATGCCAGGGGTGCTGGGCAGTGTGGTCAGCGTGGTCAGCGTGGTCAGTGTGGCCTGGCAGCCCCTCCACACCATCAGCAGCGCTGGCACCGAGCTGCGCCGGGCACCGCCGAGAAGCTGGGGTGGTGATGAGAATCTATCCCAGACACTGACCAGACACAGGAACAGGATGAGCAGCTCCTTAAATACCTGTCCATAATGAGTAGTGAGAAAAAGTGCTCCATCATGGGTGATTGCAATCTCAGGGACATTTGCTTGGCGCTTTTAAAAATTAAAGATAATAACTTTCTAACAGAAACAATCTTGCTGTCACCTTGGGGAAATTCTCTGCTTGGCCTCACTCAGAGGGCTGAGAGGAGCTGGAGGCGGGGGAAGAGCTGGTGCCCAGCCAGGGCAGGGCTTCCAGCCCGGTTTAATGCCTTCACTGTGGCCCAGCTCAGCTCAGCAGAGCCAAAACCAGCCAGGACAGAACCAACAGGGAAAACGGAAACTCAGGAGCAAGGGCAGGTGCTTCCCCCCTCCCCGGAAAGGGGGAATGAGAAATTTAATTAAATAATTAAAAATCAGAGACTTTGATAAGGGAAGTAGCAGGCCATACACAAGCGGCTGATGGGAGGAGCTGATGGGATCAGTTAAAATAAATCTGCAGCTGAAAGGTCAAGGCAGAACAAGGAGGAGCTCTGTCATTGTGTTGGAAGGAGCTTTCCTGACGTATAAACCACGACTGGATCATGACAGTGTAACTGTCAGTCATGGAGCAGAAGTGACACATGCTTATTTATTCATCAGATACTTCTGTTCTCCACTTGGAGACAAACGGGCTCCCGGATTCTGGCAGGAGCTGGGGGATGCTGAGCAGCGACTGCAAAGTGTAAACATGGAATGGGGAGGACCAGAGAACTTCCTCCCAGGAGCATTCAGAGAATGGGCTGAGAAGGCTTCTGAAGATCTAAAATGGATTTTAATAAACCTTGGCATTCTGTTGGATTTCTAGAAGAAAGGAGAAGCTGGTTTAATGCCAGGAGGGATGCGATGGGCAGTGGCAGGAGCTGTGTCCCCAGCACTGCCCATGGCTGAGCAGAGGAGGGAATGGAGGAGGAGGCAAATGTCAAACAGCCTCGTGGAAAACAGATCTATCAAACTTCATACATTTTCCCTGATATAGTAATAAATTCAGTTGATAAAGGAAGTCAGTAACATAATACATTTAAGTGTTCCACGGTGTATTTGATTTAGCTCTCCTGAAAAAGTTAAAGACCTGCATTATGCAGAATCAACAGTGCTTTATTAGCGGGGCTGGGAGCTCCCAGAGACAGTCCCTCCATCCAAGGGATGTTCCTGCACAGGATTGCCTGTTACAAGGATAGAGCTCAGCTACGGCAACAACTTCATTGGGAGCATTGAATAAAACATGAAATAATTGGGAGTAAACCAGGGAAATGGCAGAGAAAAGAGTGATGGGAATATTGACAAATGAGGGAGGTGGGTCAGGCAGGTTTGGGCAGCTCGGTGCCTTGGGCTCATTCAGCCATGGCCATCTCTATACAGCCAGCTCCAAGCACTGGGAGTGAGGAACCAGGAGAGCCAGTTCCAGTTTGGGGCTGGAGATGCTGCCCAGTCCCACCAGATGGGCTGGGGGTCCCCCTGCTCTGGGGACTCCCCGTGAAGGGCTCAGTGACCTCAGCGTGCAGCCGGACTCACAGCAGGCAGAACATGGACAGACAGCACACGTGGCCACGGGAGACCCAGGTACCAGGGGTTATTTCTTGTTCAAGGGGAGTTGGAGGAGCTCATGAGCTCTCCAGTGGAACCCCTGGCCCAGGGACATGGCTGATCACCCCGGGGTGCAGCCTCCAGGAGTGACCACCCACCCACCACTGAGCTGCAGGTCAGGTGCAGCAAGGACTGGGCAGGGTCCTGAGGGCTGCGGGGTCAGCTGGTGGTACCTGCAATTTGTGTGTAAATCCAGACAGGATCATCCCAAAAGACCAGCCCTGAAAGCTCCCCAGGCTCCGCAGGGAGGAACTGCTGGCTGGCAAAGGAGCTGCTGGCAGCTGGAGCTGCTCGGGGGGACTCTGGAGGGGCCAGGATGGGCCCAAGGGGGACAGCCCAGCTGAAGGACAGCTCTGGGACATAAGATGTTTGTGTCCCCTGCAAAACACCCCACAAACCACCCCAGAGGAATGCAGGATGCTGAGCATCCTCTGTGAGGGAGGCAGGCTGAGCAACGCTTGGCCTCCTCCAGAAATGACAGAGCACTTTATTCTGATGAGGGAAATGAAGGAGGAAAGGAAAAGTACCACATCGCCTTAAAATATGGTATTTTGAGCAGCCTTGGCCAAATCCTCCTGCTCCTTCTGCCTGTTTCAGATCCGCATGATGCCATGGAGCCAGTCCCAATCTACACCACGCAGCAGGGAGGACACAGAGCCTCCCTGCATTTAATGATGCTGCATTTAATGATGCTGAATTTAATTAAGTTTGATGAAAACCAAAGTTCTGTTACTTTCTTGAAAACACCACTAGCCTAAGCAGCTATTTCTCAACTTCAGCTCTCTGCCCAAAGTGCCGTGTGCTTCCCTCCCTTCTGAACCAACACAGCATGCACACAGGACAACAAGTGACGCTGGGACAGCCACGGGGGACACACAGCGACTGGTCACACCCGAGCTGGACGCACGAGGGGACACCTGCCGAGCGTTCACACATCGTAAAAGCAATAACCAGGATCCAAAAGCTGCCATTCCAAGCAGACTATCGCGGCCCAGCAGGCTGGGAACACCTGCCTGGGCTCCAGCTATTGAGTCAAGCGCTAATTTGTGTTTCCCAGTGTGGGTGGCTCTCCATGGGTCTGCGGCGGCTCCATTCAGGATTTATCCGCTCTCGCCGAAGGGCTTGTGACGCTCACGTGGTGCGTGGCTCCCACGCAGGCGCTGCGCCGGGGCCGCCGGGGATGCTCGGAGCCGCCGCTCCCGTCGGGCCGAGCCACGGCGGCTCCACGCGCGATTCCTGCCCCGGCACACGCGTCCAGCCCCCGCTGGCGGCGGAAAGTTCAGGGCTTAAGCGGCTCCCGAGGGGCAGGGAGCTCTGCTCGGTGCTGAAAGCATTTGTGCACCGCAGGAGAAGCGGCCCCTGCGACAGACAGACCGCGCTCGGTCCCGGCACGGGGATGGAGCCGCTGCCCCTGCTCCGAGCCCGACACAGCGAGCGCCCAGAAAGCAGCAGGCAGCGAGGCCCTGCAGCGGGAATGGCACCGCAGCTGCCGCATGTGACGGGTCCGGGCTCTGCCCCCGGCGCTCCCCCGGCTGCGGGGCCGCTCAGCCCCCGCCCCAGCACGCTCCTTCCCCCGCACCGGCTCCGGAGCCCTGCGCAGCTCGCGGGGGGAAGTTTTCCCTTGCCAGCACCGGTTAACAGCCTGCGAGGCGCCTTCCCCTGCGGAATTCAGGAAGGTGACAAGCAGCCCCAGCACGTCCCCCCAGCACCATCACAGCCCCACATGCTCCCCCGGCGCAGGCCGGGACCCTCCCTATGCCTGGCGGGGCACCGCAGCCCCGCTGCCACCCGCACCCACGCGGGGATGACGGAGCCCGTGCCCCGCACGAGGCCCGAGGCTGCCGCAGGTACGGCCGAGCCCCGCACGGCTCCGCTCCCGCTCCCACTCCCACTCCCCCTCCCGCAGCTCTCAGAGCCCCAGCGCGGGGTAGGATGTGGAACAGGGAGTGCTGAGCCCACGGCGAGCCCCTGCCCTGCTGCCCCCAGCCCCGTGCCCAGGCTCGGGCTGGAGGGCTGGGATCCAGCTCTGAGCTCTGCCATGGCACTGCCAAGCCCTTTCCCGAGTGAGCTGTGCCCAGGGCAGCGGGGCCTCTGGCTCCTTCCAAAGCAGTGATTGATCACAGTGAGGGAAACATAAAACATTGGCTGGAAAAAAAAATACAGGTAGCAAACCAAAGATTTTTGGATATTACTCATGTCTCCAGTGATCCCATCTTTCACATCCCTGGCTCCTGCCTCCTTGGCTTCCTCAGCCCAAGAGGGGAGACAGATTATCTCAAATTATTTATTATGGAATTAGAGCGTGATCCAAACCCTCCTTGAATCAATAAGAAAGCTCTGACTGACTTCACCGGGTTTAGGACCGAGCACAAGGAACAGGCAGGGTATTTCTGCATCTGTGACTCACCGAGAACTTTCCAACGTGGAGGAGCAGCTCAGCGCCTGCCCCCAGCGCTGGAGGGGTCGCTCCGGGGCCGGGGCGCTCTGGCACCGCCAGGGCCCCTCAGGGCAGTGGGGCAGGTTCTCCTGAGCACACAGGACACCCGCTGCTGCCACTCACTGCCAAAGTTAGGGCCCAGGGTGATGCCACCGGCCATTTATCGCTGCGCGGGTACCAGCACCTGGCTCTGTTAAAGCTCATCTTTAACCACAGCCTGTGGGTGCTCAGAAACGCCTCAACCAACAGCTCTGGGGCAAAACTGCCCCAAACTGTGGCCTGTGCTGCAGGAGGGCGGCAGCTGCTGGGGCCTCGCCAGGCAGGCGCTGCTGCGGGAGGGGAGCAGCGAGGCGAAGCGGCGAGGCCGGGCAGGCAGGAGCTCGGCCGTGGGGCAGCCGTGGTGGGGCAGCCCCGCTGTGGGACTCCCCGGCCGCGGGGACGAGCTGCGCTGGGGCAGCAGCAGCCCCCCCTGCCCGGCTGTGCTGCTCACAGGGAAAGGGCTGGCGCTGGAGCCGGGGCTCGGTGATGAAAGCGCCGGGCGCCGTGGGTTCCCCCCGCTGACAGGGACGCGGGGCCGGCGGAGCCTCGGAAAGGGGCAGCAGCCGCGGGCCTCTCGCTCCCGCATTCCCGATCAGGAGAGGGACCTGTGGCCCCTCAGCCCGGAGCTCGCCGGGAGGACACAGCGCGTCTGCCGCCGCCGGCGCCGGTCCCCGGCACGGGGGGAGCCGCAGACCCGCTCTCCCCGGTCCCCGCGCCCCG
>JAYDZK010000044.1:15596911-15613439 GCA_034509185.1 Euphonia xanthogaster | reverse complement strand
CCTCCTGCCGTGTCCAGAGCCCGGACCGTCCCTCCTGCCGTGTCCTGAGCCCGGTCCGTCCCTCCTGCCGTGTCCTCAGCCCGGACCGTCCTTCCTGGCCTCACCCACACACACCAGCTCCTTCCCTGGCCGTGCTGGAGCCCGGAGCGGTGGGCGCTGCTGCAGGAGGCTGCGGGCAGTCGCTTCCTCCCGGATGATGCTTCCAGTACATCCCACCTCGGATTTTTGGGACAAACAGAGGAAGAACAAGGCACGGCTCCACCGCGGCCACTGAGCCAGCAGCATCCCCCAGCAGCCGGGGCAGCTTCCAGCCCCGGCTGTCGGCAGGAATCGCCTCGCTGAACTGCAGAAACTCATTATTGCCAAACACAGGCAGGTTTCTGGGGTGGGTTTTCTTACTTTTTATTTTATAATCGGTATCAGAAAAAAATAAATTGGCACATTACAAATCAAGCAGATTGATACAGCGACAGCCCACGAACATCTGCAAGGGTATAAAAGGAAGCAGCATGACTGTTGTCCTTTCAAGAGAAACTCACCCTTCCTGAAATGTTTCCTTTGATGCCTGAAACAAAACTCAGGCCATTTTTAAGGATAGAAGTACCCGTTGAAACAAGTTTTTTTACACCCTTCATATCAGAATTCACAATACTGGTCAGAGTTAAGTACCTCCCGTTTGGGTCAATACCATTTTTGACACATTTAAAGCACAGGTAACAAACTCCATCGATGGCTTTGGCATTTGAGAAGAAGAAAAAGCTTTGCTACGGAATGGATGTTGGTGGTGTTTACTGGGGTGACCAAGGATTCAAAGGCTGCTCTTCCAAATTTCCCATTTACCACGGGATGTTTGCTTTGATTTTAAAAAATGCTACTTAGAAACTGCACAATCAGGAGAAATCTTTGCCTACGGCAGCTCTGCCTTCCCGAATAACTCATCCCACTGCTGGGGACCCAGCCAGCCCAAAGCATCTGTGCAGGGAAGGGGAGCTGTGGCGGGGCTGGACACACAGCAGGACACGGCCAAAATAGAGCCAGAGTCAGCATCTTGGCTCTCCTGAGCTTTTGGGAGGAGAGACACTCTGGGGAACGGTTTCATTTAAAACACTTACTTGCCACTGAGGCTAAGAAGGCTAAATATTAAATTTTCATGGTTATTTCAAACGCTAGAAAAAGGAAAGAGCAGGAATTAAAGCACATGATGAAGGGATTTCTCCCGGTTGTCACCGTGTCTCCGGTTTCGTTCTGTCACCCACTGAGCTGTTCCCATTTTCTCCAAACAAAATGTTACAAAAGCCCTTTGCAGCATTTCTTGCACATCACTCCCCTCCAGCGACACCCCAAATAACAGGAAGACACTTGAGATATGGTCACTCTAGTGAGGAACTAAAGCAAGCCCATGGATGCGAGTTCTGCAATGGAATGTGTCACCACAACAGCAGCTGGGACCGGACGACAGACGCAGGGATGAGATCTGCACAGCAACTTAGCTCTTGGCTTGAGGCTTAAAAAACTCAGAGTTAACAAAGGAAAATCCTTCGAATTCTGACTGGTCAATGTTCCCGACGACTTCCTGGTCGGGAGGAGTTAGCACGGGCGGGTGCCGGGTGAAAAACCGGTCGAAGTTTTCAGCATTGCGTCCGCACTATGGGAGGAGAAAAGAAGGGAGGTGGGTGGGGCAGGAAGGTGGGATGGGCCGCCCCGCGGGAAAAGGTGCAGAGCACACCTGGTTAGTCACGGGGGCACGGCACGGCACGGCACGGCACGGCACGGCACGGCACGGCACGGCACGGCACGGCACAGCCAGGGCCGGCGAACCCCACTGTGCCACGCAATGCAGCAGGAGTGAGATGGGCTGCGATGGCTCAAGGTGCTCCTGCCCACACACACCTGGCACGTGCTCGCAGGGCAGCGCCCACCTGGGCATCCCCCCCTTCCCAGGAGGTTTCCAGGAGCGGGGGGGTTCTGTCAGGGCTGGACTGCTCAGAGGTTTCGTCCTGCTCCAGGAGAGGAGAGGACCCATCCCTGGCCAGGCTGGACAGGGCTGGGAGCAGCCTGGGCCAGTGGAAGGTGTCCCTGCCACGGCAGGGTGGCACTGGATGGGATTTAAGGTCCCTTCCAACCCAAACCAGTCTGGGATTCCATGGTTCTGATTCCCAGGGCTGTCCCTTCCCTACAGTCCACTCAGACCACAACAGTCCATGGCCTCACGGTCCCCAGCGGTGCCAAAAACTGATTTAATTTCCTTAGCAATCAAAACAAGGGTGCTGTAGCTTCCCAGGCTGCAAACCCTGATTTAAGGGAGTAACAACAGCAGCAGCTGGGATCAGGTGGGTGCCAGGTCACTGCACAGGCTCCATCCCTGCCTGTCACCCCCATGTCACATCCCCAGGGCTGGCACAGGGCTGGCCACTGTCCCTCCTGTCACACACAGCCAGCGCTCGGCAGGCTCTGGTTCCTCAGAGAGCTGCTCAGGCAGCACCTCCTGCTCCCTTGGGCAGCATCTCCCGGTCCCTGGGCAGCAGCTCCCGGTCCCTGGGCAGCACCTCCTGCTCCCTTGGGCAGCAGCTCCCGGTCCCCCAGCCTCTCTCCCACTGCTCCAAGTGCTGCCACAGTTTTTCCTGGGCATTTAACTTTCATTTGTTAAGCAAACAGATTTGCATTTTTAATAAACATCAGACTAAACGTAATAAAATATTAACGACAAATACATGCAGAAGTCAATGTTTCCCAATTCCTTCCTCTGCTCAGAGCTTTCAGGGAAGACAACATGAATATCCATCAGCCTCTGCTGGGCTGTTCCTTTGGCAGCTCCTGAACATCCTTATAGCACCAAGTGAGACACTTGCTCTCCTCAAACCTCTAAACAAAGCTCAAGAGACAATGTTTGACTGGATTTAACTCCAGCTCCAGCCCCTCCAGCATTGACACCGTGGCACCCTTGCCTTGGTAACACCACATCCTTACATTTCTAGTCTGGCTTGGCTAAGCTCCTGCTCCCCAAGGCCTGAGCTCAGCAGGGCTGGAGCCAGCAGAGCCCCCCAGGGCCCCCCAGCCCCTGCAGCCCCAGCAGAGCCCAGCACAGACGGGCAGGGCAGCCCACGTGCCCTGTCTGACAGCACTGCCTGCCTTGTGGCTGCAGAGAAATCTGCTGCCTTAGGGAAAAAATACAAATAAAAAAAACACCAAACCAGCAACCCCCTCAGAAGGATTGGAAAATTAATCCTGATGAGAGGCTGCCAGTTATGGGAATAGGAAGCACAAATATATTTTAATATGCATATTGGCAAGCAAGGATTTCTCACTATCACACAGTGAGGTAAGAATTTGTGGATGGAAAATTTGAAAAGTTGCATCTACCCATGGTATTTCCTGCCCTGCTGTGTGGAATTTATGGACTTTCTGTTCGGATGCAGATAAAATGGATGGCTAAATTCAATACTTTCAAGCTGAAAGCTGTCTTTGAGTTTCTAGAGGGCACATCCCAGCCCAAGCCCAAGGCCTGCAGGAGGTGAGTCCCAGGCTCCAGGTTTGGCCCAGCCCTGGCTGAGGGAAGCAGGGAGGATCCTGCTGCCCAGTCCTGCTGCTCCAGGCAGAAAAGGTCACTGTCAGCACAGGCACCTTCTTTACAGCTTCCCAAAGTGAGCTCCTGCTCAGTGAACACGGATGCCATATGAAATTTTACATTTATCTAAAGCCATCTAGTGAAAAATTGTCCTCATTTTAGTCTGGTATTAATGTACAGGCATCACTCCATCCTGCTTGGAGGAAGGGGGAGGGTGGGAATTTATCTTACATAAATCCCGGTGTGTCCTGTCCAATATTTATTGCCAGCACAGAATGGCTTTTCCTCCTGAGCTGCAGAAATAAACCTGTCAGCTCCAAAGACGGCCTTGTATTTAATCACCTCCCTGCTTGATTTCAAATAGAGACAAAAGGCACAATAAAACATTTGCCATTGATCCCTGGGCTGCAATCAAGGACCAAAGGAGCTGAGGATGCTGCTGCCACCCAGCCTCGCTCCAGTGCAGGACACCCTGGATGTCCCAGGGCTTTGTCCCAAACCAGGGGCACAGCCACAATCCCACTGGCCTTGCAGGCATCTCCTGGGCAAGCCTGACCTTCCTGGTGCTGCCCTGGCTCCCTGCACCCCGGGCAGGATCAGGGCTCTTCTGGCAGTCACATTGAGGGGAATTGGGGCCACAGCACGACCTTGGGGCCACACTGGGGGTGCCTGTGCTGGTCATGGGGACAGTGGTGCCTTTCACTTGTGTCTGGCTCCAGTCTGGGATGCTGCAGCTCATCCCTTTATCCCTGCTGCTGTCAAAGGGAGCACCCACTGCAAGGGCTCCTGGTGTAGGACCATCCCTCTGCTAGGAAAAGCCAAATTTCTGCCTCATACACTGAAAACAGAGGCTGAAGAGTCTGGGAAATCCCAAAGTCTTTACAGGGCCCTGGGTCTCCCAGAGCAAATCCTGACTGGATTACCAGAGGTGTTTAACCTCAGCACATCCACCTGCCCAATGTCAGCCCCTCAATCCTTAAATCCCATCTAATTAGGAAATTACTTCTGCAAACATCAGAACTCACCCTGTACAGGCTGAACTAAGGCTACAAAACCCCTGTGCATGGAACTGGTGTTTTTACACATCCAGGTCTGTAAGTGGCCTTTCAATATTAATTAACTCCGAGCAGTTAGGGGAAAATTAATTTATGCAATTAAAAATTATTAGATTAAAAGCCATTTTTTTAACCCCCCATGCTGTTGTGAATAATCCTGGGCTCTGCTGTGTGATTTCAGTGCTTTCAAAATGAGACTTTTCAAATCACTAGGCTTTATGTAAAGTAAAGGAGTAATTAGATACCAAAAACAATAATTATCTCAACGAGAGACAGGGAGAGCAGGGAAGTGTAAATACACTCCCAGGGTAGCTGCAGACCCAGGAAAGGAATTGTTATGCACCAGCCAGAGCAGGGAGCAGCCAAGCAGAGCCCCACGTCAGAACCACCAAAGACAAGCCAGCCCCTGATCTGTCTTGTTCCTGACTCTGTGATAAAGGTTAATCAAGCACAAAGCAACACAGGAGCTCCTGGGAATTGAGGAATTGGCTCTGAGCTCCGGCCAGGCGAGGCTGGAGCCTCCATCCACTGGCTGTCAGTGGGAAATGATGGAGCTCTTGGGAGGGGTGTGGGTGCCTCCCCAGCAGCAGCGCTGGGCAGGCACTGGGAGCCCCCCAGGGACCCCTGCACCCCCTGTGCCCCCACCCCAAACTGCAGAGGGGCCACAGGAGCACAGGAACCTGGCCAGAGGGTTTGTGGCTGCTGCTGCAGAGGCGCAGGGCAAAGGGGGCTCTGGGACCAGGAGGGGCTGAGAAGCTGAGCCCCCAGCTCACATCAAACACCAACTCATGGTGCCTCTGAGAAGCAGAATGAGCCTGGAGACAACCTGGATGGGGCTCTGCTCCCCTTGGCTGGTGTTCCCAGGGCTGAGCATGCACTGCAGAAGGGCAGGGCTGGGGACAGGTGGGGGCTGACTCCCAGCCCTCATTTGCATCTTACTCCTTATTTTGAAGCTCTGGATACAGACAATTACTGCAGCCTGACCTTTACAGATGCTAACTATGAAAAAATAAAAGGAAAACAAAATAGACTTAAGCCAAGGAGAAGAGCCAGGCCAGCACCAGCCCCCTGTGCAGCAGCACTTGGCCCTGGTGTGGCCACCAGGGCAATCACAGGTCACAAACACTGGGCCACACGTCCCCTGTCACCCCCAAAGCCTCCGTGCAGCGTCCAAGCCCCACTGCCATCCCTGCTGCTCTGCCCTGTGCTGGCACCAAAGAAACAGCTTTTTCCAGCACTGCAGGAGAAATATCAGCTATCAGCAGGTACCTGAGTTGTCTTAATCCTCCCTAATCCCAAATCAGCTGCTGTTAATCTCCCTGTCCTATCAAACAGGGAATTTGCTGGGTGCCAGCTGCTGGGTGAAGCGACAGCCGGCAGCTGACAGCCCCCCCCTCCCCAGGGCTGGTGTCACAGGGATTTCTACAGGAAGGAGACATTTAAAACAGGACAGAATTTGCACAGTTTAAAGCAGCAGAGCAGTAAGAAAGTGCTTTTGATGGAATTCAGTTGTTTTTCACTGTAAGCACCAAACACCAACGCTGTGCCCCTGCCCAGGGCAGGCAGTGACACTGGGGACCTGCTCAGGAAGAGAGAGATGGGAGGAGGGGACACAGCAGCAGCAGCTTCACTGGGAAATGGACACAGAGGTGGGAGATGGCAGAAGCTATGGATTCAGGAGACAGGGACTTCTGCAGAATGACCCCATGGTGCCCCTTCAGTGAATCCAGGTAGGGACCGGGATCCCTCCACAGCTGGAGCTCATGGATCCCCCCTTGTACCTCAGCATCCCCGGCACAAGGGGCAGATCCCACCCCCAGAGAGCAAATCACGGGGGGCACAAACAGCCCCAAGCACTTTCACACCTCTGATACTTGGATACCAAAGGTACAGCTTTCCCAGGAATGCTGCTCCTGCACGGTCCAGTGCCCTGGAGGCTCCCTCCCCTCCAGGGAAAGGCAGGCAGGCAGCAGCCCTGACTCCTGTGCTGCCCATCCTGTGTCTCCCCACTCCCAGGCAGGAGGGAGAGCAGCACATTGCCCCTGTGGGGTGGGCACAGCTCGGGCTGTCAGTGCAGGGCAGCTCTCAGCCAAGGACAGCAGCCAGGAGCTCCCTGCAGAGGCACCACTGCCAGCACTGAACCTGGGGAAAAACATCTGCCTGAAATTCAAACATCAGCCCCAAACACAGGCAGGGCAGCCCCAGGGTGAGGGGCAGCCCTCCAGACCAGCATCCCTGCCCCACCCCTGGGGCTGTGGAGGCTCTGCCCAGCCACCACAGGGGGGTTTCACTCCAGTTTGATCAGCCAGGAAAGGAGCTGTGGGAGGGAAAAACCTGCTGGAGCAGAGAGGGACAGAGAGAGAGAGCAGAGCTAAAGGCACCCAGCAGCCTCCACCAAAGCCACTGCCACTCCGTGCTCTCCCTGAAAGCAGAGTTTCTCCAAGCACCAAAGGGGGCCCTCAGATGAGCAGGGTATCTGTAAAGCAGAGGTGCAGAAGGTTGTTATGGGCAGAGGGACAGCGAGGCTGCAGGGGAGCACACGGAGCATTCCTGGGCTCTGAGCTGGCCGGGGAGGATGGATTAAGGGATGTCCCCACACCAACAGCAGCCATGAGAGCAGATTCAGTGTGGATTCAGCTCTCTGTGAAACACCCGTGCCCAGCTGGGGCACTGCAGCCAACAGGCACCTGGCAGGAGGCACGAGAACAATCCAGGCTTTAAGGACCTGGAGCACCACCTGGAGCACCACAGAGAGACTCGGACACTGCTGTGACCCTGCCAGGCCCCCAGGGACAAAGAGAACTGGAGAAATCCAGGGAGGGACATCCCTGCTCCTGCGTGTACATAAGGGCAGGGAGAGCACAGGGTCGTGCAGAGTTTGGGGACACAGAGCAGCACCATGGGCAGGGACACCCACACTGGGGCTCAGGCTGCACCCCTGTCACCTCTGCACTGGTGGCACAGGGACAGATGGCACTGCAGATACAGCTGGACCTCGAGCACTCAGGCATCCCTGTCTTTTCTGACTAACAGCTTCCATTGCTGCCTCCTCCACCTTGGTTTGCCCATTCCCCCAGGCTGCACTCCCAGCAGAGCCAGGCAGGGCTGAGGAGGAGCAGCCAGGATCCCCCTGCAGAGCCAGGCTCCAGCCTCCTTCCACCCTGGAGAGAAGCTGTGGTGAAATCCAGCTCCACTGCCCAGCCAGGCACACTGAGCTCAGCTGGGCACTGAAATAAAGCTGGGATTAAAGAAAAGAGAGACCTGAGAAAAAGGGAGGAAAAACCCAACGGAGCTGGGATGACAAAACAGGCTGCAACACAAAGGGCTCCAGGAACTGAACGTGTGGAGCTCCCACCTCTGCAAGCCAGAGCTGGGACCAGGCACCAGGGACTGCTCCTGCCCCAGCAGGGCTGTGGCACGTGCCAGGTGCCAGGGAACACCCCCTCCAAGGAGACGGGGACCTCCAGGACCCAGCGAGGGTGGGAGAGGCCCTGGAGGCTCCCCGGCGCAGTGGGACAGTGGGGGGGCTCAGCAGTGGGGGGACCTGGCAGTGGGACACTGGGGGGCTCAGCAGTGGGACAGGGGGGCTCAGCAGTGGGGGGACCTGGCAGTGGGACACTGGGGGGACCTGGCAGTGGGACAGGGGGGCTTGACAGTGGGACACTGGGGGGCTCAGCAGTGGGACAGGGGGGCTTGGCAGTGGGACACTGGGGGGCTCAGCAGTGGGACACTGGGGGGCTCAGCAGTGGGACAGGGGGGCTCAGCAGTGGGACACTGGGGGGCTCAGCAGTGGGACACTGAGGGGGCTCAGCAGTGGGACACTGGGGGGCTCAGCAGTGGGATGGGGGGGCCCAGCACACTTACAGCCTTAGGCTTGAAGGGGGGCTGGATCTCCTTGCGCTCCAGCTTGTCCCAGTCGATGTAGCGGAAGAAGGCGTGCTCCTTGATGTCCCTCTCCCCCTCGGGGCCACAGCCCAGGCGCTTGGCAGGGTGCTTGGTCATCAGCTGGGGACAGGAGGCAGGAAACAGTCACAGCCTGTCCCGCAGCTCCCCAGAATGTCCCCTCTGGGAAGTCCCCAGGGAGCTGCTGGACACCCCGCGTCAGGGTCCCACCTCCTCCAGGTGCCTGTGGGGCTCCGAGGAGAGGACACTGAGGAAGGAGCTGGAGTGACTCAGGGACGGGAAGGCTGACAATGCTTTACAAGAGCAGACTGTGCAGATGGCAGGTACACGAGCACTGGCAGGATGGGCACATCCCCTTCCCGTCTGGGAATGGAACTGCTTTGCCAAGGAACATCCCCGGGGTGCTGGCAGGGCTCCCTCAGCACCTGGCTGCAGCAGGGGAGCTGCCCAGCGGTCCCCTTGCATGGCACAAACTTCTCAGCATCTGCAGAGTTAACTGTAAACCCCACTGCCCCTTTAGGATGGACAAGCTGCCCTCCAAAACTTCCACCAGTCCTGGGAGCAGAACCCCCTCACCTCCGGGGCAGACACGAGGTGGATTTCTAATGAGAGAGACAGTTTGGAGGAAAAATAGCACAAACAGTCCATTAATGTTGTTTATCATCTAAACTTCTCCTCTTCACTGGCTCAATAAGGGGCCCCAGGAACCACAGGCAGCTGTACAACATTAATATCCTGGGGCAGGGTCTGAGCTCTGCTCAGAGATCAGATGGAGATTCCAGAGATTCACAAGACGCTGATAAGGATGGAGAATATGAGCTTTGTACTCACAACAAAAGCACTGCTTTATTAAAAGCAGGGCAGCTCATCCTGATGCCAGGGCTGCAGCAAGCCTGGCTCCGTGTCCCAGGGCTGGGGGTCTGTGAGACCCCTGGGAGGGACAGGAGGTGCCAGTGCTCCAGCTGGGGAGCTGAGACACCTCCCACCACTGGACACAGGTCAGCCCTGCCACCCCAGGGCACAAAAAGAACTTGCTCAGGAAAGCCCACCTTTAACTGCAACAGGGCACTGAAAGCAAGGGAAAGCCTGGGAAAAAAACCCCAAGCCTAAAACCCTGAAAAGACAAAAACTCCAACAAATGCAAGGAAAGAGCAGAGCCACCAACTGCTCTGTGAGCAAACAGCTCTACATCCCTGGATCCAGCTGGGACAGCATCTGCAGCTGGAAGAGTGATGGAGAGCAGCTTCACGAGGCAGCATCTCCCTGGAAAGCCCTTCCACAAACAGCGAGGGCCTGGCAGGCTCTGCAGGCTGGGCAGTCCCTGCCCCTTGATTTACAGCACCCACCTCGTGCCTGGTGCAGCAGCAAACACAGCCAGCCCTGAGCCTGGCCCTGCTCCAGCCCAGGGCTGGGGATGCTCAGCAGCACTGAGTGTCCCCCAGCCCCTGCCTGACCAGGAACACTCTGGATTTTCCCTCTACATCCCAAACAGCACCAGCAAGAGGATGGGAGCTGGTGACAGCCTCTGTGGGAATGCCCCTCCAACCACCCAGTGGTTTCCAAATTAAGGACTTGATTTTCCTGCTGACTGTGGCAGGGCAGCACCCCTTCCCCGTGCCCCATTCCAGGTGGGAGCTCCTGCAGCAGCTTTTCCCCACGGGACAAGTGAATGCTCCTCTTCAACAGCAGCTCAGAATCCTGGCAACGCCAGGAAGAGGCTCTGAAATGCCGCAGTGGGAGCGTGAAGCGCAGGATGTGTCATTTGTAGATAGAAACACTATTTTGAGATACAGAACATTCAGATATTTTCAATATTAACTATTATAAGCAAACATTTCTTAAATTCCTACACAAACACTTATTTATAGCAGTGTGGCACTGGGGGGTGAGATGAGGCTCAGTCCCAGGCACACAGAACAACATCAGGACCCCGCCAGCCTTTATCCATCACATCCCAAATTAACTCAGGCTGCAATTAAGTCAGGCCTAGGCCCAGTCCATGGAGAGCCCAGCTTGTTATGCTGGGCAAGGCAGAGCAAATTAAGAGACAGGATAATGAAAATGCTGCCCTGACCTCATGGAGACACCAGCAGAGCTTCAGGTTGTCCTGAAGGGCAACTTATCACAGCTAAGTTGAAGGATGAAGGTTTTGTCTCTGATCTTAGGAAAACTGTTTGGGAATCACATCCATTTTCCCTGAGCATCATTTCCACTTCAGGCAAAGGTTCTCAGAGGTGCCCTGTCCTCACCTGGTGGGGCACGGGGTGTCTGGGCAGGAGCCCTCCCTTCCCACCCTCCGGCCAACACCCCAGTTCTCTCCTGCACCCTGGCCAGCCCCAGTCCCAGCTGTATTTCTGCTCGGTGTAGGGGCACGGGGAGGGTGCAGGTGTTATTTTAACCTGGGTTTAGGACACACACACAGTGGCACAAGCTGTGGCTTTAGCCCAGGCGGGCACAGGCACCAGAACCCAAGAGCGTCAGAGCCCGGCCGTGCTGGGAGCAGTGGGTGGGCTGGGACCCCAGGGGGACAGGCTGTCACTCCCCACACTCCCCCAGCCCAGCAGAGGAGCCAGCCCAGCCCTTACCCCTTTGCAGATGGCCACGGCCTCCTTGGACATGGACTTGGGGTAGGCGACATTGTGCTCCATGATGGACTGGAAGAGCTCGTCTTCATCTTCTCCCTCAAAGGGGGCCTGGAGCCAAGCAGACACAGCTTCAGGGGCCTTCCTGGATCCCAAAGCTCCGGGGCTGCTCTGGTCCTTGGCCTGGAGCCAGCCCCATGCGTGCCACACGGTGACACGAGTCCTGTCACTGCAGTCCCCAGAGCAGTGTCACCCCCAGCTCAGGGAGCTGCCCACCCACGTGCCAGCCGTGGCAAATGCCATGGCAGCATGTCCTGTGCTCACAACGGAATGGGAGCCAGCCCAGGAGTCAAAGTCAATCACCTGGCCAGCCAGCATCTCGTAGAGCAGGACTCCGAACGCCCACCAATCCACGGACTTCCCGTAGGGCTGGTAGGCAATGATCTGCAAACAGCAGCAGCACAAACGTTACAGGACAATGTCAGCATGACCCCAACAACAGCAGCGTCACACCCCGGCTCTGACACAGGGCAGAGCCACCCCGAGGGTCACGGGGACGGGGTTATTCCCTGGGACACACTTCGGCACTGGAGCCCCCACCCTGAGGGACCCCCAGACCCTCCCCTGGCTCTCTGCAGCGCCCTGGGAAATTCGGGTGGGAGCAGTTCACAACACACAGGCCTTTAAAAGGAAAGAGCAGGATGGACATGGGAAAACCCCCAGTGAGGAAATCACACTGCAGGGAGAGCAGCATGAGGATGTGCTGCTCTTTGAGGTGGAAGCAGGACACAGCACAACAGGGAGGCAGATCCAGCATCCCTGTTCCCTTAGGGGGATGTGGGGATGCACAGTGCCGGGGGCATGAGCTTTGCAGGCTGATGGTGAATTCCTGAATCCCTGTTTCAGCTGCAGAGCTGCCCAAAGCCAGGTCACCCCGTGGGGGGAGCACACAGGTCAGTTCTGTCCCTACCTCGGGCGCGATGTAGTCCGGGGTGCCGCAGAAGGTCTTGGTGGTCACCCCGTCCCAGATGTTCTCCTTGCACATGCCAAAGTCAGCGATCTTGATGTGGCCCTCGCTGTCCAGCATCACATTGTCCAGCTTCAGGTCTCTGCAGGGCGAGAGCAGAGCGTGACACAGGGCACAGTGCGAGCCCTGCTGCGGCTCACGCCCAGAGCCTCTGTAGGAAAATGTTTGGGGGAACGAGTGAAAATAAGCCAGAGACTGTCAGGGTGGAGCGTTGCTTGTACTTTTAACCCTCAGCAATGCTGTGCTGGGCACAGCGCTTTGAAGTGTGCGATGGAAAGCACTCATCTGGCAGGAGACCGATTTAATTGATTGTTTCCTTTCACTCCTGTGAAAATCAAAGTGCACTCTCACGATGGAGAAGCACCTACTCAGCACAAGTCCCTGCCTCACCTGTGCTCTGCCCCCCCTGGAATACAAACCAGGTGTGTTTCCCTCTGCTGCTCAGCCCCGGAATACCTGTTTGTGGTAGCCAGCCCCCAGGAGCTCTGCTCCTTTGCACAAACTCTAGCAGTGGATCCAATTGCAGATCCCCAGATCTGAATCCCGGCCTCGAGCCACCACTCCAGAGGCGGATGCTCCAGCCTCAAGGACACTTCTGTAGCAAACACTGGGTATTTTGGTGCAGTTTATAGATTCTGGCTGGGTTCAAGGCTGTATTTTCTAATTATCATGTCAGTGCTCAGAACCCTGACAGGCCAAAGGCAGACGGACATGAGCTGGGATTCGGATTCTGAGGAAGGAAGGAAGCAGAGCCACTGGGGACCAGCAGACCTAGAATCTCTCCGCAGCAGCTGATGGCAAGAAACAGCCCTCACGTCAAGTTTGCTCCACTTCTTTCATCTTTAGCATCTCCTGACTCCAGCAGCACTGCTGGCATCTCCCTTTACAGAGCACTTAATGGTATCTGACACTCATTAGGATGCTCCGCTCCACGCTGGGCTCTGGGAGCTCTCCCAGGCAGGGAGGAGCAGGGAACGCTGGTTTCAGAGCTAAGCCAGCAGCCTGTGAGCCTGGTCCCGCACATGGCAGCGACCCAGCCACCTCTGGGTGCTGGAATCATGTTGGGAATGGCAGAGAAGCCTCAGTGGCTGGAGCAGAAGTGACGGGGTGGCACCGCAGAGCTCGGAACGAGCCACGGGCCAGCGCTGGCTCCAGCAGCAATGGTGAGAGAGCAGGGCCCTGCAGCCAAACTCGGGGCTTGGAGCTGCTCCAGGCTGCCAGCGAGCATTTGTGCTGCGTGCAGAGGAGCACATGGAACAGGGGCAGCAGAGAACCAGAGCTGCCTTCCCACGAACAGGGGCAGGAGAGAACCAGAGCTGCCTTCCCACGAACAGGGGTACAGCAGGAACCTCCCCCAAACAGGGGGCACCCACAGCTCCCAGCTCCCTTTTGGGACACACCACGTGTCCGTGGCCGGACTCTGCAATCCCACAGGTCTTTTCCAAGCTTAAGGATGGTGTCATGCTACTGTGGGCAGCTGCCAGCCCCCATCCATGGCACGGGCAGGGAGAGCCCCGGGCTGGGGCAGAGCAGGACCCTGGAGCAGCGCTCTGCCCATGGCCCCGGCTCTGGGTGGAGCTTGGGGGAAAGGAGGGAGGGAGGAACGAGCCCACCTACCGATAAATGATGCCTTTGCTCTGCAGGAAGAAGAGCCCGATGGCTATTTCTGCTGCGTAGAATCTGAAAGAGGAGGTTTAAAGGGAAGACTGATAATTACAGGAGAGAAATGAAACCTTCCCAATCGGGTGGCAGCGAAGGGAACACGCTGGGCAGGTGTGACCAAAGGACAAGGAGGGGAATTCCAGAGGAGGATCACAGAGGGATGATCCGAGGCAGCCTGAGCTGGCAGCGATGCCACTGCGGGCTGTCACTTCTGGTTGCACAAATGAAGCAAGAGCTGGACCCAAGGCTGCTCCTCACGACACGCTGGCAGCGCGGCTCAGACAGTCATCCCTGCTCCTGGAGCCAGCAGGCACTGCCACACTGCCCTTGGGCTCACTCCGGGTCTGAGGGCCCTCAGACACCAGTTCAGCCCACCAGGCTGTGCTCAGAGCTCGTGGGTTTTATGTGAACAGCTGAAGGCTCTCAGGAACACATCCTGCTCTGCCCAGCTCTCAAGGAGCAGGAGCCAAGAGCCCCCGGTTAACACTTGGGCTGGGCACCCTGGCAGAGGAGCCAATCCCTGCCTGGTGCCCTGGGAAAGGAGCAGGCAGAGCAGAGGCCTGGTGATTCCCAGAAGGCTCCACACGCCCCTGCCTCGTGCCTTTATGTACCTACATTTATCTATTTCACTCAATTACAACACAATGTACCCCGAGGGTGAGGTGCAGGCACCAGCACCAGACAAAGAGTTCTGCTGCATCTTCCCATTCCTGATTCCTGCCAGGAGCTGCACTGCAAAGCCTTGGGCTCTGCTTGCAGCCCTGAGACACAGGTACACCCCACACCCACCCCAAGGTGCCAAAGCACTGCACTCACACAGCGTGGGGCTCCTTGAACCTCCCGACCTGCTGGATCTGGTACATCAAGTCCCCGCCATTCACATATTCCATCACAAAGTACAAGCGATCCTGAAGGGAAAAAGGGAGCCATTAGCACCAGGATTATCAGAGCAGGGAATCTGCAGGGGTCAGAAACAGGAGCCAAGGGGACTGGCAGCTCCAGTCTGTAATTCCAGGGAAACACAGCCATCATCCCTGTGCTCCCCACGGGCTGCAGGGGCTGCTGTCCACGCAGAGCCCAGAAGCACTGACTGCTCAGCAACGTCCAGGGCTGGAGCTCTGCCCCTCTGCAGACAGATCCACTGCAGGAGGCAAGTGGAGGCGTCCCTAAACCAGAGGTTTTTCACTTCCCAGGAATACAGTTGCTCTTCCTGACAGAAGCCATTTCCAGAGGGCTGTTCTGCAGGTCCCTTCTGGCACTTCCCCAGGCACTCCCTGGCTCCAGTCAAGGGATGCTCAGGAGATACGAGCAGTTTCCAAGGGGACCAAACTCCATCCACAGCCCCCAGGACTGGGCCAGGCCCCAGGAGGGGGGTGTGACACCCCCAGCCCTCTCCCAGGATGGCAGTGCTGGGGGGGCACAGCTCTGCAGGAGACCCCTGCTCAAGCTGGGGAGGCAGGAGGGGGCTGCTCCCCTCTCCTCACATGGGGTTAAGGGGGTCCAGAGGGGAGGACACGGAGCTGCTCCCAGGGCTGGAGCCAGCCTGGGAGAGCTGGGGCTGCTCACCTGGACAAGAGGAGGCTCCAGGGGACCTCAGAGCCCCTTGCAGGGCCTAAAGGGGCTCCAGGAGAGCTGGAGAGGGAGTGGGAACAAGGGCCTGCAGTGCCATGGGCCCTCCATTCATGAGCCCAGAGACAGCCCCGGGCTGCCCCATGGCACCCACAGAGGGAGGGATGGAGGTAGGGATGCAGAGGCTGGAGCACTGCAGGAGCTGCAGGTTGGCAGCTTTACAGAATAAAAAATTCCCCATTGCTCATTTCCTCCCTAAATAAGCCTTGCCCTGCTTTGCAGACAGGAAGGACAGGGAGCCCACAGGAGATGCAGCTGGAGCACTGCCACAACCAGGGCTGAGGAGAAACTGGGGGGCAGCACCCACGGGGCTCTTCCCAGCCTGGCAGTGCCCAGCCAGAGGAATGGGGTTCAGCACCCACAGGGCTCTTCCCAGCCTGGCAGTGCCCAGCCAGAGGAATGGGGTTCAGCACCCACGGGGCATTTCCCAGCCTGGCAGTGCCCAGCCCGAGGATCTTGGCTCAGCAGTGCTGCCCCAGCACAGCCCCCCAGCTGTGGGGCAGCCCCAGGGGATGGAGCCCAGCAGCACAGGGGCGATGGGGCTGTGTAAAACACGTGGCACTGATGGGATGGCGTGGGGAATTCGGCTTTTCAGCTGCCTGGGGATTTAGGAGCGCCCCTGAGGGCAGGGCAGCCCCGGCAGGGCCGGCCAGCCCACGTGTGGCAATGTCACCTTGAGCAGGCAGCACACGGCAGGGCTGGGCTGCAGCTGCCTCCTAAATATATCGATCTGCTTCAAGGAGGAAGAATACTAAAAACACGGGCTCTTGAAGCAGCCAGCTGAGCTCTAAAAGCAGGAGCTGAGCTCTCCTCTGGGCGGGGAAGGGAGCGGTGTGTCTGTGAGTCAGGCAGGCAGATGGCACGGCTGCCCACGGGCTGCAGCGGGGACGGGCACTGCCCTGCCTGGCACTGCCCTGCCTGGCACTGCCCTGCCTGGCACTGCCCTGCCCTGCCTGGCACTGCCCTGCCCTGCACTGCCCTGCCTGGCACTGCCCTGCCCTGCCTGGCACTGCCCTGCCTGGCACTGCCCTGCTCTGCCTGGCACTGCCCTGCCCTGCACTGCCCTGCCCTGCACTGCCCTGCCTGGCACTGCCCTGCCTGGCAC
>JAYDZK010000044.1:15581187-15596841 GCA_034509185.1 Euphonia xanthogaster | reverse complement strand
GCAGGCCCTGGCACAGGTGCCCAGAGCAGCTGGGGCTGCCCCTGGATCCCTGGCAGTGCCCCAGGCCAGGCTGGATGAGGCTCAGAGCACCCTGGGACAGTGGGAGGTGTCCCTGCCCATGGATGATGTTCAAGGTCCCTTCCAACCCAAACCATTCCAGCATTGTGTGATTTATCATCTCAGTGAGGCTGTGGCTGCTGTGCCCTCCACTGTGCCCCAGAGGTCACAGCAAAGGCACAGCTCACCTGGGGACACCCAGGGACCCCCCTCACCCCCTCCCAGAGCCCAGGCTCTGACCTGGGGCCTTTCAGAGCACCCCTGCACAGGCACCTCTCACCCCCCAGCCCCAGGCAGGAGCTCTCTCCTTGCAGATTTGGGGCTCTTCTCTCTCCTGGAGCCGCTGAGCCAACAGCCTCAGTGGAGAATTGTGCTCTGGCCTGTGCTCCCAGAAATCAAAGTGCTTTGTGCCAGCCTTTGATAATACACCCTGCTATACATTTTGATTACATTACAAATACGATTACTATTAAGCTACTATAGGTCTGCCAGGAATAATCCCGTGCTGACTCACTTCAGATGCCAGGAGATGCTGTGTGAAATAGCTGCTCCTGCCACAGTCTGATTGCTGTGCTGCAAAGCTGGGCTGCAGGCTTTAAATGCACCCAGTGTGCTTGGGAAATGAAATTTCTGGGACAATATTAAAATGTAATCCTCCTGGAAAGCATTGTCATCGTTCTAAAGGACTCTGCTGGCTCCCACTGACGTGCACCTGGACATTCTCATTCACTGCTCGAGGGCCAGGCAGGGATTGTGTTGAAGGTGCCCTGTCCCCCTCTCTGCTCCTGACTCATACAAACCCAACCACACACCCATGGAAAAGTGGATTTCCTGCAGTTTGGATTAGGCTTCTCCCTCTGCTCAGGGCTTTGATCAGAGGAATGAGTCCTGGGAAAAGTGCAGCATTTTGCCACTGAGCCATAAGGGACATTGTGGGCTCCTGAGGGGCTGGGAAATCACCTCGAATGTCACCAGCAGCTCCCTGCGGAGCCCATCTCAGGGCCCAGCTGCTGTACATGACACTTCCATGTCACACACACACATTTTGGTCCTGGAGGCACTTTTGCCAGAGAACTGGAGAAGGTGTGAGGCTGCCAAGGCAGAGAACACACAATTGCTTTGGCAAGTGCAGTGATGTACAGAGAACATAAAATCCTGGACCGGTTTGGGGTGGAAGGGACCTTAAATCCCACCCAGTGCCACCCCTGCTGTGGGCAGGGACACCTCCCACTGTCCCAGGTTGCTCCAGGTTGTCCCCCCTGGCCTTGGACACCATTCCAATCCATTTCCCAAAGTGTCAGGCTCCCCGTGCTCGGGGTGCCCAGCCCAGCAGGCCCTCGGTGTGCCCAGCTGTGGCAGCAGCCCCCTTACCATGGTCTGGAAGCAGGAGTGGAGCTGGGTGAGGAAGGGAGGCTTCCCCGAGAGCGCCAGCACGCGCTTCTCCACCATGGTGCACTCCACGTCATCGTCCTGGATAACGACGTCCTTCTTGAGGATCTTCACAGCATACAGCTCGTCCGTGCCCTTCCTCTCTGCCAGCATCACCTGCACAGGGCACAGCACACTGGGGGACCTGCAGAGCCTCCAGCTGAAACAGCCCCAGCTGCTGGCTCCTTGTCCTGGGGCTGCAGGTGCCAAACCACTCACAGCTGCCAGGGCTCTTCCCAAAAGCACTCAGGGACTCCAAGGAGTAACAATCTCCTCCCTCACCACCTCACTGCCTCTAGGAGCCCAGCCCAAGGGGTTTGGTGCTGTCTGAGCCCAGCTCTCCTCAGGGGTTTGGCACCCTCAGAGTGACACCAGCACTGGGGAGGGTGGCAAGAGGCTGAGCACAGAGCCCATCAGATCACAGGGTGGCAAATACCTGAAGTGGAAAAGAGTCAGTCTCTAGTGAATAGTAAGAAAAAACCCCCATGATTTTCTCTGCCTCAGCCCCCCCTCCACAACAGTGAGCAGACCCCATCGTGTGCTGGTTCATCACCCAGCCAAGGCCCCTCTCAGCCAGCAGAACCCACCCAGCCTCCCACTTCCACCCAGTCCCACCCACGTGCAGGTTTATTCATTGCAGTAAATGGGATTCACTGCTTCTGCTGGTGCCAATCCCTGGGGTTAATCCCATCAGCCCAGCCAGGGTCCCCTGCCTGACCCAGCAGGCTCCATCAGCCTAAGCTGCTCCTCGGGCTGCCAGCAAATAAACCCTCTCTGAAACCTGCTTTGGTTCCTGTTTTCCCTCTCTCATTCTCTCATGGCCTCAGATTGGAGCGCTGGGTGGAAATGAATTACTCTTCACTTGAAGGAGCTGGCAGAAATCCTGCAGTGGCATCAGGAACAGCAGCTCGGGGCTTTGGGGAATAAATTATGTGAAGTCAACATCGATAGGGTGGAACTGAAATGTGCTTCAGGCTGGGCCAGACGGGCAGAGGACACATGAGCAGGTCTCAGGGTGACTTTAGAGGCACCAGCAGAATTAACCCTCGAGTGTTCCAGCCCTCTGCTGCTCCACAGGCTGCCCGGGCAGGGGGCAGTCCCACCCCAGGGGGATTTCACAGATATCTGGATGTGGCACTTGGGGACACGGGGTGGCAGTGCTGGGGTTGGACTCAGTGGTCCCAGAGGGGTTTCCAAGCTCAGTGACTCTGTGATTCCATTCTGGGACACAGCCCGAGGATCAGGGATGATGAGGCAGGGGAGGCAGCCTGAGGAGTGAGGTCTTGGGTGGCACCCACTTGTTTGGGTGCAGGGCACAGGCAGCAGGGCACAGGGCACAGGGAACAGGGAACAAGGAACAGGGAACAGGGCACAGGGCACAAGGCACAGGGCACTGGGCACAAGGAACAGGGCACAGGGAACAGGGCACAGGGAACAGGGCATAGAGAACAGGGAACAAGGCACAGGGCACAAGGAACAGGGCACAGGGAACAGGGCACAGGGAACAGGGCACAGGGTACAAGGAACAGGGCACAAGGAACAGGGCACAGGGCACTGGGCACAGGGCACAAGGAACAGGGCACAAGGAACAGGGCACAAGGAACAGGGCACAGGGAACAGGGCACAGGGCGCAAGGAAAAGGGCACAAGGAACAGGGAACAGGGCACAGGGCACAGGGAACAAGGAAAAGGGCACAGAGAACAGGGAACAGGGCACAAGGAAAAGGGCACAGGACACAGGGAACAGGGCACAAGGAAAAGGGCACACGGCACAGGGCACAGGGAACAGGGCACAGGGCACAGGGAACAGGGCACAAGGAAAAGGGCACACGGCACAGGGCACAGGGAACAAGGCACAGGGCACAGCCCTTTGTGAGCAGCTCTGGCGCATTCCCAGCTCCTAGGGGAGCCTGGCTGTCCTTGCCATGCTGCCTGTCAGGGTTATCTGGGACTGGCACAGGGGCTCCTCAGTGCCAAGTGCTCTGGAGAAGCTCTGACATTCCCATTGCCATGGGTGGGGCAGGGCTGAGCCGTGGGTGGGGCAGGGACTTCGGGATGGGATTTATTCACCCACTGATCCTTGAAGAGCCCTGGGTACCCAGAGCAGCTCCTTGTGATGCTGGGGTGGAGCCCAGCAAGGCTCAGGCCTGGGACCAGCTGGGGCTGCCCCTGGATCCCTGGCAGTGCCCCAGGCCAGGCTGGACAGGGCTTGGAGCAGCCTGGCACAGTGGGAGGTGTCCCTGCCATGGCAGGGGTGGCACTGGGTGATCTCTAAGGCCTCTTCCAACCCAAGGCAGTCCCTGTTTCTGTGCCAGGGCAGCAGACACAGCTGCCTCACACAGTGTCTGCACCTCTGCCCTCCCCTGGGGTTCTGCTCAAATGGAACTGGTTTGGTTCATTGCCTCCATTTATCACCATTTTACACCAGCTGAGCTTTACAAGGCACCACACACAGGTGCTAAAACCAGAGCTAAATTTTAGGTGATAAAAGCAGAGCTGCTTTGGTTGCTCAAAATTGGTGGAAAAGAAGTAGTAACCACTCCAGGAACACACTTTGAGGGAAAATTAAACCTGTTACCTGAGTGTAAGAGCATTATATACAACACCAGATTGTATATAATCTGCAGTGAGAGCTTGGCTGGGGTACCCCCACAGATGCAGAACCTGCCCAGGCTGTCCATGGCTGTGAATGGCTCCAAGGCAGCTTCCCAGGCAGCCCAGCTGTGCCAGCCCTGCTCCAAGGCAGCTTCCCAGGCAGCCCAGCTGAGCCAGCCCTGCTCCAAGGCAGCTTCCCAGGCAGCCCAGCTGAGCCAGCCCTGCTCCAAGGCATTGCAGCTGCTGAGAAGCAGCTGGGGGACACCCAGGTGTGAGCTGTGTGCCCAGGAGGGCAGGCTGGGAACCACCCCGGGCTGCACCCCTGAGGCACATCTGGGCTGGATTCCCTCTCTGTGCCACAGAACCCCAGAACCTTGAGGCTGGAAAAGCCCTCCCAGCCCATGGAGTCCCAGCTGTGCCCAATGCCCACCTTGTCCCCAGAGCACTGAGTGCCACATCCTGACACTCCTTGGACACCTCCAGGGATGGGCACTCCAAACCTCCTCGGGCAGCCCCTGCCAAGGCCTGAGCACCCTATCCAGGAAGAAATTCCTCCTGGTGTCTGAAGGTGCTCAAACACCAAAGATGCAAACAGCTCAGTGCCCCTGGCACAGCCCGGGATGGGGATGGGTGACAGGGGGAGCAGGCACCCAGCCTCACCCCTGCCCTGCCCTCCTGCCAGGTGTCACACCCAGAGCAGAGCCTGAAGGTCACCCCAGCCAGAGAGGTCCCCCTGCACTGGAGCCCAGAGCTGCAGCAGCCAAGGCTCCACCCTGCTCAGCAAAAAACACAAACCCCAAAAGGCCTGACAGCTCCAGAGCACCACAGATTGATCAGCTGCAAAAATATGAGCAAGCCACCTAATTTCACTCTCCTCTATTTATAATCCAGCAAAGCAAACCCAGCGTGGCTGTGCCAAGCGCTGCCTCCCTCCGTGGGAGCGTCTCCCTGCCGGTGCCAGCCCGTGGAGCTGCCACCAGCCACAGTCCCAGACAGCCCACGGGGACCCCAGAGCACCAGGGACATCCGTGTCCCGTGGCTGAGCATGCCAAGCCAGGAGCACACAGCCCCACGCCCCTCTTTTCCAAGGCAGATCCATTTTCCACCCCCCAGGCCTGGCTCGGGGGATCTCCATCTGCCAGCGCACTCGCTGGGAAGCAGATTGCATTCCTGTTTAACTTTTTATTGCTGCAGAAAAAAGCTGATATTTAACTTGATTTATTCCTGTAATATAGAGTATTTGTTTGGGAATGCTCCAGCATAAGGACTGGAGATATTCTGAGCACAGAGAAAGCAAGTTTGTCAAACTCCACCGAGGCCAGCGTGTGGGCATTGCCAACCCTGGATAGAGCAGAATGCTGAGCAGGACATCTGGGCTGCCAAAGGGTTAACAGAGACAGACAGAGGCTCACTCAAACAGTGTGACTGCAGTCCAAGAGCTCTCCCAGGCAGCAGGGACTGGCAGGAGGGAGGCTGGCAGCAGGCAGCCAGGCACAGGAGCAGGTGCCAGCCCTGGAGAGGGAAGGACACGGTGCCAGCCTTGGAGAGGGATGGCAGTGCCATGGACACAGCCAGCTGCTGGGCACACCAGGGGCTGGGGAGCTGGGCTGTTCACCGTGCTCCAGGCACCTCTGCCTGGCTCCTCCCCAACATCTGGCACCTCTGGCACAAACAGGAGGCGGGGACAGGGCGGTGGCACCTGGGTGTCCCCGTGCCGGGATGCCCAGGGATGCCTGGGGAGGTGCAGGCACACGTGAGGGCGAGGCTGCATCTACCCGGAGGATCCAACGTGCTGTTTTAATTAGCGCTAATTAGCATATTTATAACATGCTGTTCCAGGGAACAGTTTCTGTCACACATTCCCTTATATAAGCCAGAGCTGGCTGAGGAGTTTGCTCATGTTGCTCAAATGGAAGGGGAGAAGGCGGCGGGGGACACGGCACAGGCACAGAGCCTCCAGATGCCAGCCCGGGCTTTGGAAGGGATGAGGGGCTGGGAGAGGGGGCCAGGGGACATTCCTGAGGGAGAGCAGCAGGGCAGGAGGCACGGGGCTGCACTGCACCCCGGCATGCCAGCCCACAGCACGGGGGCACCACGCTGAGCTCAGGCTGAGGATCCGGGTTCTGCCAGGACCTCCCCATCCCTGTCTGTCACAAATGCTTCCACGGAGCTCTGAGCTCTCCACCTCTGCAGAGGGAGAAAACGCCCATGGAGAAGCTGGGACCTCCCAAAGCTCCAATGCCAGCAGAAGGCTGGGAAGGAAGGGATGCTCCTGCTGCAGCCCTGTGCTCAGGGGAGCATCCCTGCACACCCTCCTCATCTCCGCTACCTGCCCGAGGAATGAGCCTGCAGGCTCAGCAATTCTGCCTGCAATTAAGGCAATTCACTAATGAGAGTGGGGCTGGGCCAGCCCTCACACCAGCAAACACTGCACCCACCTCCTGCAGAGCCCCAGCATTCCCTGGAGCACTGGGATCCCAAGTGGAAATCAAGAGAGTTGGCAAGACCCCAGGAAAAATGAAGGCTCCAAGTCACATAATTACCAGGAGAATGAAATTCTGTTACCGCTCACAACCGGTCTGGGAAGTTAATTAAAATGTTCCCATAGATTTGTAATTATTAGAGAAGAAGAAAACCCCAACCAAATAAAAAAAGAGCTTTAAAGACACAGCTCCTCCCCTGCTTCCCAAAAGGATGGATTTTGTGGTGGTCTCACCAGACATCTCTGGGGGTCCCTGCTGGGCTCCCAGCACTGACACCAGCGCTCCCAGTCCCCCCTGGGGGTGTTCAGTGCAGACAGAGGGGTAGCTCACCTTGCCAAAGCTCCCCTTGCCCAGCACCATCAGGAAGTTGAAGTCCGAGAGCTTCATGCGGTCCCGGCTGCCGTTGTTGTCCAGCTTGGAAATGGCATTTCTTGTCTTCTCATCCGCAGCCTTGGACCCCGTGCCAATCTTGGCTCTCTGCAAAGGTGGAGGAAAACATCACTGGGGACAGCAGGGACAATGGGCATTGTAAACCCAGTGGGTGCTCCCAAAATCCCACCTCAGCAGCTCCTTCCCTGCTCAAAAACCACTCTGAGCCTTGGGAGCCTTTTCCATGGGTGTGATGGGGACAGCACCAAGAAAGGCACTGCAGGAGTCACCAGCCCTGGCACGTGGCACTGCTCTGCTGCTTCCCAGTTAACCTCTGCCAGTGCAACTGGGAACCACCTCTGGCCCTGGTCACCCCTGTCCCCGTGGGGCACTGCAGGCTGCCATGCCACCCTGCCCTGTGTCCAGTCATCCAAGCATGGCAAGCAGCCCTCAAGAAGCTCTCCTGGGGCAAAAACTGCCCCTGTCCATCCTCACCAGAAAAAGAGGGGTGAATGTAAATACATTAAGGTAAAACATGGGACTTTTTATCCAGCTCCACATCCATTGCTGCCCTGTGGTCCCTCCCATTTGAGACATTCTGTGACTGTATCTGAAACTGGAGGGGATCACAGAGGAAGCCACAAACCCATTTGGAACAGTCCAGAACAGAAAGCCTCCTGAACAGACACACACCCAGCCCCTCCTGCCCAGACAGACACACAGACAGACAGACAGACACCCAGCCCCTCCTGCCCAGACAGACAGACAGACACACAGCCCCTCCTGCCCCCTGGCCATCACAGCTGCCCCTGAGGACCCTCACAAAGCCCCATTTTTAAGCAGCAGCCCCCAGCAGTGGCCAGTGCCCCCTGCCCAGGCCAGGGCTGTGGTGTGCTGATCCTGCTCCCACAGAGGCTCTCTCAGGATTTATCCCCTTTCCCTCCCAGCAGCGTGAGGCTGTGCTGAGCTCAGCCTAGCATGAAATTCCATTAACCCGATCCCGGCGGCTCCATTTGGCTGCTGCTGGCAGCCCCTGCAGATAGCACCTCCCGGGGAATCTCAGGCCTCTGCTGCTGCTAATTGCTTCTCACAAGGCTCTCCAGGCTGCAGAATTCCCCACTCAAGGTCACCTGCAGCCTCTCAGAGCACGGGAACAGCTCCTGCACTGCAAACCTGAGGAATGGTCTCTGGGATTTCCACACCCATGGGGGTGACCCCGGCACGTCCCAGGCCCCAGCACACTCCCTCACTCCTCATCCTCACTCCCAGCACGAGCCACAGCCCAGCTGGAGGGGCATTCCCGAGTCCCTGCAGGGGAGGAGTGGGGAGCACACAGCCAGGTGAGGGACAGGTGTGCTCTGGCACCTCTGCACAAGGTGTTTTCTGATCTGACTGCCCCGACCATTCCAACGCCACTGGAACAGCATGAAATGCAATAAAAGCCAGCTGTTAGCTCTTTGTACAGCCAGGACCCATTGGCTGCAGCCAACTGCTGTATTAGACCTGTCTTTCCCTGGATATTCAGGAGAGTTGTGTATAAATGAGATAAAAAGAAAGGAGAGCAGGAGCTAACTCTCCAGTCTCTGCTACAATTACAGAGTTCACGCTGAGAACCATAAGGGCAACTCTGTCATTTCTGCATGGCTCATTGCATGTGGGTCTCCAGATGTACCACGCTCATTCCCAGGGTTCTGTGGAGACTTCAGCTGCACTGAAAAATGGCCCATTTCTGCTCATTCAGCAACGTCTGGATCCATCATTCAGCAAGGACTCCCACGGCTTATTAAGCAGCAAATAGACATTTCTCCTCGGAGCCTCTCTGGGCAGCTGGAGCCTGCTCCACGTCCCCTGCCCTGCCAGGGAGGAGCTGGCAGGGAGAGTCCCTTCCTGGGGCACAGCAGGCAGGCAGTGAGGAAAACCCCTGAGCCCAAGAAAAATCAATTCACCTCAAATTTCTGCCTCAGTTCCTCGTTTCCTTCCTCTCCCTCGGGAGGCACGGGGACGTTGAAATACTCGCCCTCCTCCTGGCTGAGCAGCTTGAACCTGGAGGGACAGAGAGGGCACAGCTCAGGGGCTGAGGGAGGCAGAGCCCCCCTGCTCCAGCACAGCTCTGCCTCCGGGTACCAGCACCCAGGGGACCCTTCCCAGGCCAGCAGAGCCCCCAGACCCTCCCCCTGGGCAAGCCCCAGACCCTCAGTGGCCAGAGGGATGTTTCTGGGTCCCTCTGTGTCCTGGGGACCCCCCCAGCCTGGGAATGCATCCCCTGCCTGCTGTGGTGGGCACACAGAGCACTGGTGTCCCTGCCAAGCCAGCCCTGACCCCAAACCCACAGACAAACTCGTGTTCCTTGTGACAGCCACGGGCACAGGTGTGGCAAAGCCCCTTCCACCAGCTGCCCCACGAGGACAGCACACGGCACGGGCCAGGGCCAGGCTGGCACTGCCAACCCCGAGCACACAGGCAGGATGCTGCCCCAAAGGAGGAGAAAAGCTTCAGCAGCAACCATCAGCAACCACGGGAATGCCACTCAGATGGCAGGAGCTTCACCCTGCTGGGGGCACAGCCCAGGATCCTGGCTGGCTGTGATCCCAGAGGCTGCTCCAGGACACAGCCCTGCCTGCACAGCCTCTGCCTTCCAGCTTGTTCCTCCATGAACTGCAGTTGTTTGGATATGAAATATGGATCAGAGCTCCTTCTCCTGCAGTTTACTCCAGCCAGCACTGTGACAAGGAAAACTACTTAGATCTCCCCTTCCATGCTTTTAAACAGGCTGGGAGGGGCTTTGGGCTGCATCAGGAGCTGGCAGTGCCTGACACACACACCCTGACAGGGGACTGGGGAAGGGACAGCTTCCTGCTGGCTTCCAGAGGAGGAGCCCTGGCCCACCAGGGCCTGGCAGGTGACCAGCACAATGCCACTGTGTCACTGTCATATCTTCTGAAAAATCCCTTCACCAGGATTCCTTCTCCTGGGAAGCTGAGAAGCCTCAGAGAGAAATGAAAACAATAATGATCTGATTCGCTTCTCCTGTGTTTTGCTGCTTTGGAATGTGGTTTGGACATTGTTACCAACTGGTCATGGGTTGGTTTCATGTGAATTGTTTTGATTTAATGACCAATCATGGTCCAGCTGTGTCAGGGCTCTGGAAAGAGTCACAAGTTTTCCACCAGTCTCTTTTAGCCCTCTGTCTGTATCCTTGCTGTATTCTTTAGTATAGTTTTAGTGTAGTATTCTTTCAGTTAATAGAGATCATAAAATAATAAATTAGCCTTCTAAGAACATGGAGTCAGATTCATCATTTCCTTCCTGACATGGGGGACCCCAAAAATACCACACCCCTGTGCCAGGCACTGTGCCCAGCAGAGAGAGGACAGGACGGGGCTGGAGAGCAGTGGGAGCACCCACAGCTCTGCCCAGGAGTGGCACGCTGCGGGCACCCAGCCCACCCAATTCCTGCTCTCCATGCCCCAAGCCCCCAGCCCGAGGCCAGGGGGGAGGTGACACAAAGGCAGTCCATGCCCTGGCAGCCCTGGTGCCACACAGACAGCCTGTGGCAGCAGTGACCCTCAGCAGCCCCAGAGGTGGAGCAGCACCTTCCAGGGAGCTGGGAGAGGTGGCTGGAGCAGAGGGAGGCTGGTGAGGTCTGAGGGGCTGCCCCACTCCCAGGTACAAACACCCTGGGCTGCTCTGTGCCCGTGGGGGTGACAGAACAGTCAATCTCACCATCCATCCACTCCTGACTTCTGCAGCTCAGAGATCCCGAAGGACAGGGAGCCCATGAAATCATTCCTGCTGGTCAGATCCCAGTCCCAGATCTCCACAGACAACCTCCTGTCCTTGTCTGCCTCCTTCAGCTGGCTGCAAGAGAGAAGGGAAAAGGGATGGAAAAGGGATGGAAAAGGGATGGAAAAGGGATGGAAAAGGGATGGAAAAGGGATGGAAAAGGGATGGTCCCACCCTGAGCTGCTCCCTCACCACATGCCCCCCACACTCCACACGGACAGGGTGCAGGGGAAGGGATGGTCCTCAGGGCTGGCTGGGGTCTCCAGCATCTGATTTCAGGGCACATCTGATTTCCAGGGCACATCTGATTTCAGGGCACGTCTGATTTCAGAGCACATCTGATTTCAGAGCACATCTGATTTCCAGGGCACATCTGATTCCAGGGCACATCTGATTTCCAGGGCACATCTGATTTCAGAGCACATCTGATTTCAGGGCACATCTGATTTCCAGGGCACATCTGATTTCCAGGGCACATCTGATTTCAGAGCACATCTGATTTCCAGGGCACATCTGACCCACACAGAGAGCACAGAGCTCCTGCCCAGCCACACTCTGCTCTGAGCAGGGTCAGGGCAGAGCTTTGGGTGCTTCTGTGTCACTTACAGAACAAAAAGAATCATTTCTCACTTGAATCAGCTCAGTGCCTCTGAATAATTAAATCAGAGCAAATAAAGCCACATTATTTCTTGGTGATGAGAAAATTCACTTTACAAATTTAAATGTTTTCCTGGTACTTACAATTTAAATGTCTCGTTCCACTCAGGATTCAGGGAGCACTTGATAGTTTTGGTCTTCTGTTTGCTTTCGTTTTTGGGGTCAGGGATTAGTTTAAGCTTCACGTAGGGATCTGACAAGCCATTAGGGTCCATAGGAACTAGGTTTTTAGCATCTCTTACTGGGGAAGAGAAAAAGGATTAAATTCAGTATTCCAGCTATAAAAATACCCAACAACTGACAGCTTCCCTGCGTGCCAAGAGTAAGTGTGAAAATAGTGATTAAAAGCAGAATTGAGCTGGATCTGTGCAGACTTGGGCATTACACGAGGAACGGCATCATTAGCGCCGAGCGAACGCGGCTCTCGTGCACGGGGGAGGCTGCAGGGTCAGCTCAGGAGATTATTTTTACTTTCTGACAGGCTGATTTGTTGTTTGCTCTCGGGTTTAAGCAGTCTAAAGCTGATTTGTTTCCTCTTTCCCCCCTGGGAAGCCGAATTGCACTGATTTGTGGGGGCCTGGGGCTGGAGCTTCCCTCGAGGAGTGGGAACGGTGATGGGAGGGAGGTGGGAGCAGGAACCCAAAGGCACCACAGGAGTGGCCACAGGCAGCACCCAGCTCCCCCCTGGGGCCCCTCGTGGCCCCGGGGATGCCCAGGGGCACCATCACTTGCCCACTGGGCAGCACAGCCCAGCTCTGGGGCCAGCAGCTCCTCCGGGAAGCAGGAGCAGAGCGGGAAGAGCAAACCTGAGGTGACTCAGCTGCTTCTAATTGGATTGCAGCTTGGACAAATTAAATACAGCCAGGCTGAGCTGAGTCTCTTCGCCCAGATTAAGTCCAAAAAGGTCTGTCTGCCAGGAGAAGGATCTTATCTTCCCCCCAGGCTGAGCACAGATAGCAGAGGTGGGAAGTCTGATGGGTCAGGATGGAGCCGATATCCTGGGGAAAAACTGTTTGCAAGGAAGGCCAGAGCAGAGCCCCCTCCCCAGGGATCAGGCACAGAGGGTCCTGCCCTGGTGGGAAGAGCCTGAAATCCCAGCAGGTCCCAGCAGCAGCTCTGCTGTGAGACTCACAGGGGGCTCAGTGCATCCCTTAATCCCACGAGGAGGAAGAGGAGGAGGAGGAGGAGAGAACCCCAGCTGTGAGTGCAGCACCACAGGATGGCCCAAGGTCCTTTCAGAGACAGAAGGGTAAAACCAATTGCCCAGTTCCCACCTCACCAGTAAGGAATGTCTGATGAGGCTGGGGACCAGAGAGCTCTGAGAAGCAAATTAATGCCCCCAAATCTGCCATCTATTGCTGTCCTCCCAAAGCACTGCCCAATTTCCAGCTCCATGGGATCGAACTCATAGCCAAAATTCAACTCTGCATTTATAAACGAGCTCATTTATCAAAGGTGACAGCCCTGAGAGCAGCTTGGGAGGCCGGAGAGGCGTGGGAAGCGTGGCTGCCCCTCCCTCCATCCCGAGAGGGCCCTGCAGCAGCCCCGGCCCCTCCTGCCCCTCCCTCCCTGAGGGTGGCACAGAATCACCAACTCCTGGCGTGGTTTGGCTCAGAAAGGACCTTCAAGCCCACCCAGTGCCACCCCTCTGGGGCTCCTGTGCCCCCCAGTGCTGCCAGGGCATGGGGAACGATGCTCCCGGTGCCCTGCTGAGCCTGGGCTCCCCCACACCCCCCACCCCGAGCTCCTCCTGCCTCCTGTCACCTTCCTGGCTTTAAAGCCACCATGAAAATGTGTTCCCAGTGCCCCTGCCCACCTGCAGCACCGGGAGCCTCAGGGACAGCCCGTGGGCAGTGCCAGGGCAGGGATGGCAGTGCCAGGGCAGGGGACTGGGGTGGTCCTCGCTCTGACCTCGCCCTCCTCCTGCCCCAGGGTCAGCAGAAACACCCCAGGAGCCCCCATGGGAGCAGCAGGAGGAGCCCAGGGCTGGCAGAGGCTCGGGGCTGTCACAGCCTGGGGTCCCCTCACTGGGAGGGGACACAGAATGATGTCACACGGAACTGCTGCCACTCTGCTCCGTGTGTCACTGTCCCAAAGCCAGCACAGCCTCTGGAGACCAATGAACAGCCCTCTGCTGCTTATCTGCTGCCCTTCTCTTCTTTAAGGAGCAGGAGAAGCCGTTCCTGGCCCTGCAGTTAATCAGTTTATGCCCTGAAGCATGAGATTTGATTACCTCATGTTATTATCTCAGCGTGCAGACCTCAAAATTTCATTAATGGGAATAATTTTATCTATTCATTTAAAAAAAACCAAAATGCTTCTGCTTGACCTTAAGAAACTTCCTGACTTTTCAAGCAGAAATCAACAATGAAGTGAAGGAAAAATAGAAACGTGGAGCAGCACAGCAGCGATACCTCACACGGCAGGGGAGAAGAGCTCCTCGCCAACACTTATGGCATTTATTTGACAGCTGAATCTGATGTAAAACAGTTTTATACCTCTCATATCCTGACAGTTTTGTGCATCATTAAGAAGCAGTAACAGCATTATTAACAGTGATGAGTAAGAATGTTATGATGGCATTTAAAGCGACTCCTAAATCACTCTGGGTTCCAAGTGTGGCCAAGGAGATGCCACTGTGGGATCAGGCATGGTCAGGATGAGATGCTGGCAAGCCCTGGGCATGTCTGGGGTGGGGGGTTCAGGGGGGCAGTGCCCTCCTCTCCACACAGCGTGGGGACACTGCTCCACCAGCACGGGAAGGAGATGCAGCCACCCTGCCAGGGCAGGCAGAGCTGGGTGAATGATATTGGAATTTACTCTGCAAAGTTTGCAACAGCTCCTTCATAACAGATCAGACACAATCTCTGAATGACTCTGGCAGCTGGAACTGCACAGCTTGGGGAGAGACGCCCACGTGTCCCTGGAAAAGGTGGGAGCAGGTCAGTCTGCCACACTGCCAGGGCACGGGGAGCATGGGGGTCAGGCCAGGAGCTCTCTGCAGCTCTGGCTGCAGGGCAAGGCCCTTCCCCAGCTCCCCGGCTTTCAAGGAAAGACAAGAGCAATGCGCTGGATAAACAAACCCAAGTGATTTCCTGACTCTGCCACGTGGGGCTCCCTTTGATGTGAAGTGAAAAGAGAGCCCACAACAAATCCACTCCTGCCCCAGGCTCCAGGCTGCTCCCATGGGCTGCCCCCTCCTCTGGGAGCCTGTTCAGAGCAGGAAGCTCTGCTTCCCACTGCCCTCCAAAGGAAAAGGCCCTGGCACAGGGAACCTCTGGCTGTCACAGCCCTTCAATGGCCTGGAGCAGCCTGGGCTAAGGGAAGGTGTTCCTGCCCATGGCAAGGGCTCGGAGCTGGATGGTCTTAAAAAACCCTTCCAGGATTCCATGGATCTGCTAAAAACCCTTCCAAAGCCTGGGTCCCTGCAAGGTCAGAGCTCCACGCCCCCATCCCAGCCCATCAGCTCTCCCAGCCCTCGATCCCACCACTCTCCATGGGATTGGGAGGGAGGGCTCTGGGGCTGACCTGCAGCAGCACCAACAGCCCCGGGCAGGAGCAGCCCCATCCCACCAGCACCCAGCACTCGGACTGCACCCTGGGGAGCTAAAACACTTAATTCATGCTCTGCTAAGAGTGGATTTGCACATGCTCATGCAATGGGGAAGGCACAGGACTCGTTACAGCTGCAGCTGCCTGGGCCGGTGATTATTAATTAACGCACTTCCAGCTCGTTTATCTAATCAGCATAATTGGTTTCAGTTTTGGTCACTGTTTTCCCTCATCAGGTGGGTAAAGAGGGAAGCTCCGTGCCCCAGGAGGCTCAGGACCAGCAGGGAGCTGGGCAGGAACCGCCGGGAACATCGGGAACACGGGCACAGGGACATCCCCGAGGGAGGGGAGGAGCACAGGGCACCCTCTGCCCCCCACACCCAGCCAGGCAGGGCAGAGGCCACGCTGGAGACTCCCCAGTGCCCACAGCACAGACCCTGCAGCTCTGCTGCTCACCATTGCAGCTCTGTAGCTCTCTGGCCCTGGCCCCTGGGCGCAGCTCCCGGAGGTGCAGGGGGATGCTGTGGCACAGCACAGTGCAGCTGAGCTGGGAACAGCCTGAAATCCCAGCAGGTCCCAGCAGCAGCTCTGCTGTGAGACTCACAGGGGGCTCAGTGCAGCCCCTAATCCCACGAGGAGGAGGAGGAGGAGAGAAGGAGGAGAGAACCCCAGCTGTGAGTGCAGCACCACAGGATGGCCCAAGGTCCTTTCAGAGACAGAAGGGTAAAACC
>JAYDZK010000044.1:15556250-15566887 GCA_034509185.1 Euphonia xanthogaster | reverse complement strand
TGGGCACACTGCTGGCTCATGTTCAGCCGACTGTCAACCAGCACCCCCAGGTCCCTTTCCACCTGAGCACTGTCCAGGGGTTATTGTGGCCCTCGTTTCCTTGTTCCTTCTCAGCTCTCCTTGCCCCAGCAGCAGCAGCAGCAGGGAGTGGAACTGCCTGGAGCAGAGGCTGAGACAGGAAAGCGAGCAGCTCAAGGCCTTCACTTCCCTCTCTGCAGCCCCATGGCCCCTGAGCAGGTGACCTGTTCTGGCCAGGGCGCTGGGACAGAGGCTGTGCACACAGCCACAGAGCCCCTGCTCCTGGCACAGCCCCTGGCAGTGCCGTGCAGAGGGAGCAGGGATGCTCCAGTACCCCAGCCCAGCCTCACCCCCTGGCTCCAGGCAGGCAGCAGCTCCTGCCCACGCCTCCACCAGCAGTCCCTGCTTGTCCCTGGCACAGGAAGCCCCCAGGGGCTCCTGTCCCGTGGGTGACAGCAGTGCCACCCCCTCCTGGGCTGGTGGCAGCTGCCCCGGGGAGGCTGCACAGACAGCAGGGCTGGGGGGGACAGGCACCAGAACGAAGCTCACCAGCTGCTGCTGCCCCCCAGAGCCTCAGCCCCCAAGGCCTCTCCTCCCTCCCTGCCAGGGCACAGCCCCATGCTGGGACACGAGGCGTGTTTAGCCTCCACCTTCCGCAGCCTGCTACGCCGCCTGCTCCCACCACTTCTATTTTTGAGGGTGAGAGCTGTGGTGCTCTGTCGTTTCCCCAATTTGAGCTCCTCTCTCCCAGCAGTTCCCCAAATTAGCCAGTTTCCACGGAAAAGCCCAGAACCTGCCAGACAGACCTGAGTGGTGCTGGCAGAGCCGGGCTCCCCAGCTCCGCTGCCCCCAAGCCAGCGGAAAGAAATCCTCAGGGAAACAAGGCTGGGACTCAGCTAGCAAGGGCTGGGCTGGTTTCCTGGCACAAGGAATAGAAGGACATCGGGGCAAGGCTGCAGGCTCAGCCCCAAAGGGAAATCTCTGTCTCCCCATGCTCCCTCTGCTCTGCTGGGCACAAGTTCCTGGGTGGTTTGAGTGTTTTAAGTATCCCAGAAAGCCATGAGAGTCCCCACAACTACAGAATCCCAGTCCCTGAAGGGATTTAAAAGCCACGTGGATGTGGCATGGGGGGAGCTGGGGCAGTGGTGGCCTTGGAAGTGCTGGGGAATGGTTGGACTTGATGATTCTTAGAGGCTTTTCCAACCTACACCATCCCATAAACTGAGAAACAGCAACCCAGGAGTGCCCTCAGCCCAGGGAGTGCAGGAGCAGCTCCTGCAGGTGCTGTGAGCTCAGGGAGTGCAGGAGCACCTCCTGCAGGTGCTGTGAGCTCAGGGAGTGCAGGAGCAGCTCCTGCAGGTGCTGTGAGCTCAGGGAGTGCAGGAGCACCTCCTGCAGGTGCTGAGCAGCTCAGGGAGTGCAGGAGCACCTCCTGCAGGTGCTGTCAGCCCAGTGAGCCCCAGCCCAGCACAGGAGTTGTACTTACATCCGAGGCAGGGCCCTTGTCAGCACCGGGGCAGGAGAAGGTGACGAATTCATGGCACCTCTTGTGCACCACGAAGCAGCAAACTGCAAAGAGAACACAGGGACAGGGTCAGGGAAGGCACCACGAGAGCCAAGAGGTAACAAAACAAACCACAGCCAGGTGGATTTCTGAGCACTGCCAGGAGGGGTTTTTAGCAAACCCCTGGCAGGTTTTTAAACCTTATGCAATATCCCCAGCCAGAGCAGGCCCTTTGGTAAAACTCAGCAGAACAAAGTGTTGGGTGAACGTCAGAGGAGGGCTGGAAACAATTCTGTTCTCTGAGCTCATTGTCACTCGTGGCACACGCTCTGAGGTCACTGCTGGGAATAAAAAGAGGGAGAATCTGGCGCTCGCGGATCTGAGCTGAAAAGTGCATGTGGCCAAAAATGGAAGATTGTACCGAAGGAACAGGTGGGCAATCTTCCTCCCACAGCTCTGCTTTTCTCCAGCATCTCCCCAGCCTCCGTTTGCCAGACCAGAAGACACGCACGTCTTCCTCCCCTCACACACGTCAGTGCCAGCCTTGCCCTGCTGGGAGAGGGAAATCAATCCCCACTGCCACTGCCCAGGCTCCAGGAGAAGAATCCAGAGCTGAGCCCCATCCCCATAACCACCAAACCCTTCCAGCACGTGCCTGCCTGAAGCAGTGTTGCTGCAGTTGGTGCAGCCAAAGCTCTGCATTTCAAGGCTGATTTTTTCCCCAAAGGCCAAATAAGCTCCTCACCTTTGGTGACAGACCCTAAAGAATCATTTGTCACTGTAGGTAACTTCAGCTGATGGCCCAGCCCCTCCTTAAGGGTCTCAGCCCCAGGGATGCTCAGCCCCTGGGATGCTCAGCTCCAGGATGCTCAGCCCCTGGATGCTCAGCTCCAGGGATGCTCAGCTCCAGGATGCTCAGCCCCAGGGATGCTCAGCCCCTGGGATGCTCAGCCCCAGGGATGCTCAGCCCCTGGGATGCTCAGGCCCTGGGATGCTCAGCTCCTGGGATGCTCAGCCCTGGGATGCTCAGCCCAGGGATGCTCAGCCCAGGGATGCTCAGCTCCAGGGATGCTCAGCCCAGGGATGCTCAGCTCCAGGGATGCCCAGCTCCTGGGATGTTCAGCTCTGAGCACCCATGCCATGCCTGTCCCACAGGATGAGACCTCAGCTCCAGGGCCCAAAGGGAGCCCAGGGAACCAGCCCTGGTTTGTCCTGAGGGGAGCCCGGGCACCACACTCTGCTCTGCCCCAGGGCCCTCCCATCTACCACAGCTTTTCCCAGAGCTGCAGTCACACCGAATAAAAGCCTCTGCAAGATGAGGAGCAGGCACTGAGGTTTGGAGACAGAGCACAGGAACCTGAGCTGGGCAAGACCAGAGCAGGTTCCAATTGCAGCAACATGGGATTTTTTCCTAAGGAACAAGGAAAAGGCAAGTGACATCAGCCATGAACCTCACAATCCCCTCTTTGTGCCCTGCCACATCCAGCTGTAAATTCATTTTCCTTTTCACATTTTCCATTGTGAACAAAAACAAACCCAGAAGGTTTTAGAGGCAGAACAGCTGCCAAGAGCTCTCTCCTCGCAGGACCTCTCACTTGCTTTTCTGAGTCAAACAAACAAACATTTTCTTGAAAGCATTGCTCACCACTTCTGTCATTTGTATATGGAGACAGAAGCATCTGGGAAGCAGGAAGGAAGAAATTAGAACTCTATTAGCAGGGATTTCTCCTGAAGTGTGTGTACAAATTCAGAGAGCTCCGTGACACCCCGAGCACAGGCAGTGCTGCCAGAGGCTGGGCTCTGGTGCAGCTTCCCAGTGGAGCTGGGACCATTCCAGCTCTGCAGGGGAAACCAGAGGCCCACCAGGCTGAACTTGCCATGGAACAGTTTGGGTGGGAAGGGACCTTAAAGGCCATCCCTGGCAGTGTCCCAGGCCAGGCTGGACAGGGCTGGAGCCCCTGGGACAGTGGGAGGTGTCCCTGCCATGGCAGGGGTGGCACTGGGTGGGTTTTAAGGGCCCTTCCCACCCAAACCATTCCAGGGTTCTGTGATTCTGACCTGTGCAAGGATAACCCACGGGAAGATGGGCAAGCAGAGCTCTGTGCCCCAGCAGCAGTGGGGGCTTTGCACCCTCTGCCTCCAAGGGAGCCCCACAGGCCTCAGCTGGAACCCTGCCCAGTGCTCAGGCGAGTGCCCCATCCATGCACAAGGAGAACAGGGCCAACAGGGTGACTCAGGAGCAGGAGCTCAGGGCAGCAATCCTGCCTCAGCCCCCATGACCTGCCCGGTGGATGTGAGGAGCTGCAGAGATCTTCCCACTGCCATGCCCTCCTGCTGCCATCACACTTCAGCAGTCTCAGCCCATGCCTTTGTCAGTTTAGAAACCCCAGCACGAGCAGCAGCTTTCCCAGGTTGCTAATTAGACAGTTAATTTGTAAATCTTATTATTTGGGTAATAAAGTTATCAAATCCCACTGGCTGGCTGCAAACATCCCAAGCCATTTGTACACAACAAGAATGAAAGATTAACCTTTCCCATTCCTTACTGCATCATGCAGGAGGGTTTCCTGGCCCTAAACTCTCCTTCAGGGCCAGCTCTACTGCAGGGCTCTGGGGAGACATGTCCTGGGAGAAGGGAAGGACACAAACCCTGTGGAAGGCAAGAGGCAGAGCCCTGAGCCCAGCACCTCTCCACAGCCTCAGGAGATTTTCTGGGATGCACATTTTTCACAGCAGCACCAGCACAGTGTCTCAGATCTGAAAAGATTTGCACCAAAACATCAGGGCAAGATCACACACCTCTGTTCCCTGGGATCCTGACACAGCCCTGGGAGGAAGGAACTCCTGCAAGGTTGGGTTTGAGAGCTGAGAAACCACAGCAGCAGCAGCAGGGCATTCTCAAACCCTAGGAAACATCTTATTGTGGAGGATGAAAAGAGAGAAAATGCTAGAAAATGCTAACACAGTATTGCTTAAATATATATACACACACACACACAGATAAAAGCATCTTGGCTTAAACCACTGCTCACAAACCCTCCAAAAACCATAAAGCAGTTTCCCTGCTGATTCCCTACTGATTCCAGGAGCTGCCAATCAGAGGAACCACATCAGAACGTGTTCCAGGCGTTTGAAGGTTGCAGAACACACACCTGGCTGCAGCTCCAGCAGGGCAGGGCAGGGCTGGCCCAGCTGCAGCTGCCCCAGGTGTCCCCGGGCTGCAGGGCTGCAGCTGCTGCCTGCCTTGGAACCCTGCTGCAAACTCCTGCAGTGCCAGGAGCAGCCCTCCCAGCCCAGGCTGCACACGCCCCCTGCTCCTGCAGGATGTTCCCTCCTCTCCTGTTCCCAGCAAGTGAACAGGCTCGGGAGCGCTCCCTGCCATCCCTCACCTCACACGCTCCCTCTCCCCGGACACTTTGCCCAAAGATTTGCTCTCAGAATACAAAATCCCTCCTGGGCTGGGGTTTCTGCCCAGGAAAAGCCCTAAAAGCCTTTGTCTGAGCCTCAAGCTCCTTATACAGGCACCAGGCCACCCTGGGAGCCAGCCCAGCACAAGCACAGGTATTCCCAGGAACGGGAAAGGCCAGAAAGGCTCAAGGCAGTGCTCCACTGGCAAACTCCTGAGGCTGCTGAGCCCCTCCTGAAGAGCAGAGTCCCGTGGCACCCCTGGCACACAGGGGAGGAGCAGGGTGACAAACGTCCTGGCGCCCTGCTGGGACACAGGAGGTGGGACTGGCCCCATCTCCCACACGGAAGGTCCTCAGGTGCAGGAGGGCACCCAGCCCTGCCAAGCAGCTCCCTGCAGGTGAGCCCTGCCTTCCCTGAGCTCCGTTTGGTGCTGTCATTGCATTGCATGAACTCCTTGTCCCGACGCTCTGGAGAAGGGAATCATCAATTCCCCCGGAGTCTTTTGCCCAATGAATAATTCAGGGAGGTCACCTCTGGTGGCTCCTGAGCCCAGCCCTTCCCAGAACACACATGCCCACCGAAGGGAAGCCTTTGTTCCCCTCCTGAGGCCAGGGAGAGCTCTGGAAGCACCGGGAACAGCCTTGGATACAGCGTGTCAAGTAAGGGAGACAGATGGAGAGTTAACAGAGACAGAAGAAGGTTCAAGCAAGATTCATCTAAAAATCAAAGCCAGGGAGGAGTTCAAGCATCCCCAGGGAGCTGCTGGAGCTGAGCTTTGGCAGATGGCTCCAATATCAGGGAAGCTCAAAGATTATTTCGAGCCTATCTCAGTGTGTGGCTGCTCCCTTCCAACCTGTGGATATTCTCATTTGGATAACGTCTCCTCTTCCCAAGGAACAACAGCTTTAGGAAACAGCTTGGAATTCAGATTAGCAAAACTGAAGGAAACAAAATAACACCAAAAAAAATAGAGAAAAAGACTTTTTAAGGGAGCTTTGTGCTGCTCCTCCTACGCTGGGCAAACCCCCGGGGTCAGAGGAACCAGCCCGGCCCCGGTGAGGGACCAAAATGTGCCCCAGGCAGAGCTGCCCACGACTTTCCTTTCCATGCTAAAAAATCACACTCACGACATCAAACAGAGGCAGTGAAGCATGGTAATCATAAAATAAGGGGAAAGAAGGGCTCCAGGAGGGGAAGTCCTGAATTCCTCCTGACAGCGCTTTACAGCTTTTAATCACTTAGAGCACACAGAGAGGGAAGCTGAGCTAAAATTTGTGCTCTTTGGATTTAATCCCCAGCTTTGGTTAAAAGCTTTCTGGGGTTCTTACAGTGCAGCAATCGTCAGCTCCTCAGACTTGAGCTGTTTTCCCCCTGTCAGCTCCGGGGAGACAGAGTGAAAGCAGCTGTGATCCTCAGGGATTTCTGGGCAGCACCAGGAACAGCTCCAGGGCTGGGGGGGTGACATGGGGCAGGTCCGGGATCTGGGTGCTCGTGGCTGGGGGACAAAGGCAGGGATGTCACCAGGGGCCCTGGGATGTCACCAGGGGCCCTGGCATGTCACCATCAATGCCAAGCTGCAGCAGAGCTGGGTACAAGTGGCACCTGCAGCTTCTGGGGCAAGCCCTGGCCAGCACAGCTGCTGTGCCCCCAGTGCTCCCAGTGCTCCCAGTGCTCCCAGTGCCAACACCAGCCCCGGCAGCTGGGCACGAGGGGCAGGGAGGCTGCTGTGCCTGTGCTTCTCAAAGGGACATCTTTACCACCCCTCTTTTTTCACTGAAAGGGGCTGGGTATTTTGGGCCCAGCCACGTGCTTTTGGAAGGACTTCATGAACAAAACACCCCGAGCCGCCTGCAGTTTTCCATGAAGTACCAGAATGAATTGACAACATCCTCTGCATGACAATGAACGCGCTGGAGCCAGCGGGATGAGGAGCATCAATCATCCCCGGCAGGGGAAGGGGAGTGGGTGGGGACGGCACCGTGACAGCAGCAGAGCTGGGATGGGGACAGATCCTCACTCTGCAGAGCCACTGCAGGGCCAGGGCCAGGCTGCTGGGCACAGGGGCTGCCCCAGGCAGCAGCACCAGGGGTGCAGCTGGCCCAGGCTTTGTGGCTCTTGCTGGCACATTTGGATGTGGCAGAGGCTGAGCTCCTCCACCCAGGGCATGGCACAAGTCCAGCTCCTGCTTCTTCTCCAAATTCTTTGTGTCCAAAAAGCTGCTTGGGAGCAGCGGGCAGAGCATCCAAACAGCCACAGGCACCCTGGGGGAGCAGCTCTTCCCCTGCCCTGCAGGTGCACGGCCCAGTCCCACCACCAAACAAGCCACAGAGGGACCACAGCAGCTCCTGGGGAAGCCTCAGAGGGGCTCTCTGCAGCATGGGGGTCCCAGGGCATGCAGGCACCACTCACCCCCTCCCCAGCCCCTCCAAACCCCGGTGCCCCCAGCAGAGAGCAGGAGCAGGCACTGCTTCCCTGCAGGCACCTTCATCCCTGCCCGGGGCCAGGCTGGGCAGGGCAGCTCCAGCTCCCACCTGACAGGAGCCCTGCAGGAACCCGAGGGGAAGGAAGGAGCTTCCCCCAGTCCCTCAGCACAGCCAGCTCACACGCTGCAGCAGCAGCAGGCGGTTTTTCAAGCTGGAGTTTGGCTCTTTCCATGCTACCAATCCCTTCTAACTCGTTCCCAAAAGCCTGGGTTACGAGCCCTGTGATCCGAGGAGGCTGGCACGATGAGGGGGACACGCTGGGCTGGAGGGGACAGCCCCACACCTGGGCAAGCAGGGACACTGGTGATGTGGGAGGAGGAACAGCCAGGGGCTGGCCAAGGTCAGGCAGAGGAGAAGCTCCTGAGAGGCAGAATTGATGGACAGACTCGGTTTGTACCTCAGACAAGAGGGGACAAGCATCAAGGGCGCCCTGCAGCCCCTCTGAGCCCAGACCTGACCCCGAGGGGCTGGGGTCTGGCCCCTGGGGACATCCCTGAGGACATCCCTGGTGCCTGCAGCCAGCCCCGCTCACCCACGCCCACCACCAGCCTGGGGACCAGCCCCAGCCCACAACGACACCCTGAGCTCCTCCAGCAGCCAGAGATGAAAAACAAGCACTCTGTGATTAATCAAAGCCCCGAGGGAGCAGATTAAACGGTCCTGGCAATTAGTTCTGGGTTTCTTAGGAAGGCACTGGAAGCCAGTGGAAAGCTGCTGCAGTCCCTGAGGATGAGCACCGAGTCCTCCTAAAGCCCTGCACCAGTTACACAACTGTGGCGATGTGTTAAATTACAGATGGTCTCAATTAAAAGTGCAGAGATGGAAAGGAGGCTCGGAAAAAAAAAAAACAACCCAACTCCACATGAGAAGAAAGAGAAGATCATTAAAAACTTGGCAGCCTACTTTGACTTTGGTGACCTGGTAATTTAATATTGTAATTGAAACTGCAGGTCAGACTCTTGAGAGGAGGGAGAAATTCGGGAAGGTGTCCCGGCAGGATCAGTGCTGCCCAGAGGAGAGGTCAGGCATTAGGAGAGGGCAGTCCCAGCCCAGATAACCCCCAGCAGCCCAGCCTGGCTCCCACAGCTGCCAGCCCCAGCAGCAGCCTGCTTTGAAGCCATTCCTTTTTGTCACAGCGTATTAATCCTGTTCCAGGCAGATAAAAACCCAGTCCCCAAAGTGCTAATAATGCAGCTCAGTTACAGCTGGATTTTGTAGCTTATCTCCAAGACAGAGAGGGGAACCTCACTCCCATCTTCTCCCTTGCATCCCCCCCCCATCTCCCTTAATTCTGGATATTCTGAGCACTGTCTTAGTTCCAAAAGCAGAACCCGAGTGGTGCTGCCCAGGGGCACTGCCTGCGCCACCAAACAGCCCAGGAGGTGCAGGGACATCAGGCTGGTGAAGTTCTCCAGCACTGAAAGAGCCCCAGGTCCAGCTGTGCCTGCAGCTGGTGCCCACCCAGCTGTCCCAGCACCGCTGGCACTGGTGCCACTGGCCAGAGCCAGAGTGAACAACCCCAGAGGCAGCTCCAGCCTGGGCACAGGGACACCCTGCAAGGTGAGGGGGTAGGGAGCCCTTCCAAAGGGGCTCTGCCAGGGCCCTCACCTCCCTCCAGAGGTGGGACCAGCGAGCCACGAGCTGGGGTCCAACACCAGCCCCCAGGTGTGACAACTTCAGCTCCTTGAACAAAACCCCATCAGGAGCAGAGCATGAACCCAGAGCTGCTGCACAGCAAGGGCTGGGAGGCATTTATACACTGCTACAGAGCATGGGCTGTAATCCTGCTCCCTCTGCATGTCTAAAAAAAGCCACGACACTGCATGGTCCCTCTGCTTTCCAGGAAGTGCAGAAAACAAAAATAATAATGAATACAACAGAAACATATTTTTTTTGTGTCCGATATGAAGAGTAATGACTTCCCTGCTGCTGCCTCAGGCTTATTTTCAGCTGGCAGCATCTTAGGAGGGTTTGTTCTCCACACACCAAACAATGTTTGAAGGGTTTCTTGAACACCCAGGAACGTGAGCAGCTCGATCTAACTACAAGTGAAAGCATCAATTAGCCAGGGCCCTGCTCAGGTGAAGCTGCCCTCACAGGGTTTTTATTTGGTGTTGCAGTTGTGCTGCTGTGCACAGCCCTGGCTTCCCAACACCAGGCACTGACCGTGTCCCCTCTGCCACCAGCACAGCACTTCCCTGGTGACAGCACAGGAACCCCTGGCACAAAATGGGGCTTTCAAAGATCCCTCCCAGTGGCCTGGCAGCACTGTGGGCACGAGCAGCTCCTGCCATGACACACCTCCCATCCACACCACCCAGCAAACCACCAGCCCATCTCGGGATGGTTTTCTGTCCGTCTCTGGCCCCTCTGTCCTGCTGTTGGATGTGTTATTGCAGGACACTCCGGGCTAGGAGACACCATGGCTGAGGCCCCCAGGGAACAGTGGAGCAGCAAGCAGTGCTCTCAGCCACAGGCTCCTGAGCTGCAGCCCGACCCAGGAAAGGCCAGGGGATGGGCCAGGGGATGGGCCAGGGGATGGGCCAGGGGATGGGACAGGGGATGGGCCAGCAGCCCTGGCACTGTTTTCAGGAAAAATTCACTCTTTTGGAAAACTTTGCCTGTGCCAGGTGCTCTGTTAACCCCTTCACCCGGGGCTGACCCTCCAGCACCTGCACCAGAGTGTCAGGGAAAGGAACCAGGGGAGGGAGCCCAGGTATTGCCAGGCACCTCCAAGACCCCCTTCCCAGCCAGCCTCCAGGCAGCTGCTCATCCCTCAGGTGAAATCCTCCCAGAAGCACCACACTGAAAATACTGCACACACTCTCCTGACTCCCACAGAAATGGGAAACAAGACCAGCCCAAAGCCCTGCTGAAGCCACAGCCTCTCCCCACTGCTCCCTCCTCTCCCTCCTGCAGCTCCAGGCCCAGTTTTGCTGTGAGGAAACTCCCACGGGATTTGTCCTGGGACAGGCGATCCCTGGAGCGCTGCCTCCCACCAGAGACAAGGAGAGGCTGGCGAGGAGAGCAGGCAGAAACACAGCACAGGAAAATCCCAACGGTCTGGAAAACTGCCAGGCCAGGGAGAAAAGAATTGTCAAGAACGGGCCTTTTCACACGAGAACAAACAGCAGAGCTGGGAGGGAGGGATGGATGATGGAAGGAGGGATGGAGGGATGGAGGGATGGAGGGATGGAGGGATGGAGGGATGGAGGGAGGGATGG
>JAYDZK010000044.1:15514739-15528980 GCA_034509185.1 Euphonia xanthogaster | reverse complement strand
TCATCTGCATCGCCGGCCGCGCCCCCGGCACCTCGCGGCACCGCAAGCCCCGCCCCCCCGAGCGCCTCGGCACGGCCACGCCCTCCCTGGATTTGCATGTTGGTTTGCATGGGGCCTGGCCCCGCCCTTCATTTGCATAGAGCGTCTGCATCCCGCGGGGATGCGCGGGGAGCACCGGGCACGGACAGGGATGGACAGTGGGAATGGGCAGGGATGGACACTGAACATGGAGAGGGATGGAGACTGGGAACAGGCAGGGATGGAGACTGGGCATGGGGAGGGATGGACACTGAAAATGGGCAGGGATGAACACTGGGAACGGGCAGGGATGGACACTGGGCATGGGGAGGAATGGACACCGGGAATGGGCAGGGATGGACACCGGGAACGGGCAGGGATGGACACTGGGAACGGGCAGGGATGGACACTGGGAACGGGCAGGGATGGACACTGGGCATGGGGAGGGATGGACACCGGGAATGGGCAGGGATGGACACCGGGAACGGGCAGGGATGGACACTGGGCATGGGGAGGGATGGACACCGGGAACGGGCAGGGATGGACACCGGGAACAGGCAGGGATGGACACTGGGAATGGGCAGGGATGGACACTGGGAACGGGCAGGGATGGACACTGAACATGGAGAGGGATGGACACCGGGAGCAGGCAGGGATGGACACTGGGAATGGGCAGGGACAGAGCCCAGGGCAGGCACAGACCTGCCAGCTGCCTGCGTGAGGCAGAGCTCTGGGCAGGGTCACCAAGGCAGGGACATCGTCCTGTCCCACTGCCCCAGCTGGTGGGTGGGGGAAGGAGCAGGACTCACTGGGAAGTAGATATGGATGTCTTTGTGCCAGCCATGGGGACACCTGCACTGCCCCAAGCCCTCTGCAGGACTGGCAGTGACACTGCTGGGTCTTTGTGAGTCCCAGACTTCCCACTGTTGAGGCCAGACTGGTTTTTTCTACCCTGATTTTCTGCAGAGGATGAGTCAAGCCCAGGGGGGATCCAGGCAGGAGCTCAGGCACAGCAGCTGTGCCAGGCTGGGCACGGGGCTCACACTGACACTGGGCTCACACAGACACTGGGCACAAACCACCAGCTGAGTTGGCCTCTGGGAATGATGTTTTGAATTTGCAGTTGGAATAATGATCTTCTTTTACCAACCCGCTGCAAGCTGGCTGGCACAGAGGAGTTTTCCAACCACATCCACGATTCATCTCTCTCACTCCCTGACAGCAGCCACAGACATGGAAAATCAGACCAGTCAGCCTCCTCCTCTGACATCCAGGTCTCCCTGGGCCTGCCTGGTGCTGCACTGTCCCGCTCTGGGCACTGAGGAGAAGAGAATTCAAATCAAAACACGAGACAACTCCAAGTGAAATGTAACCATATTTCCATTAACAAGTCTTTCTAAATTCTCATTTCTGGGACTTAATTCTGTATCTGCATCCACGTGATCCTTCTCCTTTTGAGGCCCAGGACCATCCCTGCTCTGCTGTGATCCAGCCCTCCATCCTACATGCTCTTTCTCTGAAGAAAGCCCCGCTCACTCCATGGAATTAAACACCCAGGAGGCTTTCCCGAAATAGGCCCAGGGCTGTTATTATGCAGCTGCTTTAAAAGGTTCACTGCAGTAATAAAACAGGGCTGACCTGTCCTGCTGATGTCACCCTCCCAGGAACAGCAGGCTGGTTCCATCTCTCAGCACTGGCTGATTTTCCTACTAAGAAGGAGAAACCAATTGCAGCCGTCCCTGTTGGTGCTGTGCTGTGCTGGGAGGGGGTGAGGGAACGTCCCCAGAGTGTGTGGGGGCCACACGTGGGGCTTTCTGTGCCCAGCAGCACCAGCCACACCAGGGGTCCCCCTGCCCCAGGAGCCCCGCTCACTGCGGGCTCACCCAGGGAGCTGTGGAGCAGAAATAACTCCTCCTGCACGGGAAGGAACCCAGCAATAATGGGAATAATTACAGGGTGGTTTGGCTCCTTCCCTCCTCACTGTTTGAGGGGAGAGGGTGTTCCCCTCAGCACTGCTGCACTGCATGTGGAGGCACTCAGGGCTGGATTCTGCTCATTTTAACTGTAAACTCGGGGCTCTGCCTGTTTCTGCCTTGTTGTTTTTTACTGTGTGTTCCCATTTTCCAAGGACAGCCCCCATAACTGCTGCATGTGGAATGCAGAGAATATGGCTTTCATTTCCCCCTACGAGTGTTGATAATCATGATAATCATGCTCAAACTTTTGTCACTGCTGGGCCGTGGTACAAAAGTACAAAAGCCAGGTACAGTTCTTGCTCTCAGGGGATTGCTTTCTTCTTTCCTTAGTTTATGTAATTCTACTTAATTTTACTTTTTTCATTATTTAGTGTGCTCTGAGTCACGTCATATTAAAGGCAGGATCTTCGTGGCCATGCTAATTTTCACAAAAGCTGAGGACCCAGATCCCCCCAGCCCTTTGAGACCTGGGGATGAACATCCCAGCAGCTCCTTCCTCTGAGGAAGCTGTTATATTTATTAGAGCAAGGGCAGTCCCCCAGGTGTGCAAGGGACCCACACACACAAACAACCCCGAGCAGCCGCTCTCAGGGGAGCTCAGTGGTGGAGCAGAGGGGAAACCAGCCCAGTTCACTCCTGTTCCCATGAAAGTCGGCGTTCTAATGCTCTTTTCCCCTCCACCGGCTCCTGCTGCAGAGAAGGCGCCAAACCCCCCAGCGCTGTGGGAAGAGGTGTCTCACTGCCTGCCACGCAGGGATCTCCATGGAGCTGCCACAGCCGAGCTCGGCTGCCTCCCCGGCTGCCGGGGCACAGGAGGCAGCGGGAGCAGGGCAGCCTCCCCTGGAGCGTGATTCACATCCTCAGGAAGGGACCTCATCCTCCCCCTCTTCATCCTCCCCGCAGGCAGCCGAGGAGCTGCTCTGGGAAGGGGGAGCTCGGAGCAGCCGCAGGGCCCAGCAAAGGGACACAACCCCAAAGCCAAGCGGAATGTCCCCATTTCCTGGGAAAGCTCTGCCCCACACGTGCGGGAGCCCCTGGGTGTGCGGGAGCCCCTGGGTGTGCGGGAGCCCCTGGCTGTGCGGGAGCCCCTGGGTGTGCGGGAGCCGCGGTCCCGGTCCCGGAGCAGCGGCTCCTGCGGGAGCACCCGGCGGGCGCTGCCGCCTCCAGCCCGCGCTGATGGGGGGATGCTGCTGCCCGCACCGGCCTCCTCTGAAGAGTTCAAAAAAGCTGGAGAACAGATCTCTCTCTCTTTTTTAATCTCTTTCTCCTTCGGGACCCAAATCCACCACAGGAAACAGGTGGAGGAAAAGTCCAGCTCTAATTAAATATAAAGGTGCCTGAGCAGCACTCGGCAGCCCCCACATCCGTTTGTCCTCTTGCCCTCACCCAGCAGGCCAGGAGGGATCCTGGAGCAGGGACAGGGATCCTGGAGCAGGGACAGGGATCTTCTTAGGCAGAAAATCCTGATCCCTCCCAGCCCTGGAGGATCTTGTCCCTGCTCGCAGCAGCTGGCTCTTCAGCCCCCGCTCAGAGGCTGCTCGGGGTCCCCGGGGGCAGCACAGCCGCGGTCAGACCCCACGGGACAAAGGCCCCGGGGGCAGAACCGCAGCTGGAGCCGCAGCTGGAGCCGCAGCTGGAGCTGCAGGCTGGGGCATCCCCGGGGGGGCAGCGCTGGAGAGGGGAGGGGTCCTGCCCCGGGTTCCGTGGGGACACTGTGGACAGACGGGGTGACAGGCACCCCCCGCAGCTGGCTGCCATCAGCTGCTCTGGTTTTTCCCTTTCTGCTTTCACAGTTTTCGCGTGTTCCACGTCCTCCGTGCAGCGAGGATGAAGCGGGGAGAGAGATGCTGCGTTCATGTGAGGAGAGAGCCAGTTCCCCACGCGCCGGCGGCAGGAGATCCTTCACAGCCGCCGCTGGGCGAGAAAAAGCCCAAACCGTGGCGCCTGAGCTTACAGAAAGGTCCGGAGTGGCCGGAGCGAGGGCACAGCCGCGGGGACAGGGGGACAGCCGGGGGGACAGGGGCACCGCCGCGGGGACAGGGGCACAGCCGCGGGGACACGGGGACATCCTCGGGGACAGGGGGACAGCCGCGGGGACAGGGTGACAGCCGCAGAGGCACGGCCACAGCGCCGCCCGGCTGGAACAGCCCCTGCTCCCGTCCTGGATGTGAGCATCCATCATTCCCTTTGCTCCCTCCCGCCTTCTCCAGCAGCCCCGCCGCGCTCGGCAGAGCGGATGTGGAATGTCTGCCTGCTCCGGGATGCCGGGGTGGGACGGGCAGGACCCCGGCAGGGCTGTCCTGAGGACATCAGGACACTGCCGGGGGCACAGAGGGCTCCGGGTGGCCGTGGCCCCCAGAGCTCCTCTGCCCACCGGGAGGAGAGTGAACACGGCGGGCAGAGACGCCCAGGTGTGCTGGGCAGGGAGGAGGAAACCCGGGCGAAGCAAACGTGGAGCTGCCGTCCCTGCGGGTGCCCTGAGCACGGGGGATGCGGCAGCCGGCAGGGAGCTGCAGGAAGGAGTTAAACTGGGCTCCCTCCATCCTCCAGCCCGTCCCCAGGCTCGCAGCTTGCTCGGGACTCCCAGGGTGCAGGGGTGGCCTGGGGGAGCAGTTCCCGGGCTGTGAGGGCAGCAGGGCCGTGCCAGAGGAGTGAAACACTCCCGGCTCAGAACTGCAGTGCCTGGGGTCCGGGGTTTGTGTGAATGCATCCTCATTCCTCAGACCCAAGGGCATTTCTCCATCCCTCCTCGCGGGTGGATCAGTGGGATGAGGAGCCGGGGCTGTTCCCTGCCCGGGGCTGCACATCCTCTGCTCCTGCAGTGAGGGACACTGCCCAGAGCTGCTCCGAGCCCTGAGCCTGCACAGCCTCTGCTCCTGCAGTGAGGGACACTGCCCAGAGCTGCTCTGAGCCTGCACAGCCTCTGCTCCTGCAGTGAGGGACACTGCCCAGAGCTGCTCTGAGCCCTGCACAGCCTCTGCTCCTGCAGTGAGGGACACTGCCCAGAGCTGCTCTGAGCCCCGAGCCCAGCAGACTCAGGCACTCCGGGTGCTCGCATGGCTCGGCACATGCCAAACATGCTCAGGCTATTTAAATATTTCATATTCCTGGCTGCTGGCTTGCAGGGAGAACAAATTAATTCTGTTTTATGTACCCAGAAACGGCCCACATCAAACCGCCTTCCCGCACAGTTGGTTGAGCAAAGTTTGTGGTGAAATCCTTGGGGTGTTGTTGCTTGGTTCCCAAACCGTCTGATCAATAATTGGCTTCCATGTCCTATAACTCCACAGGAAGTTGTCGTTATTCCTTGCTATTGATCCAACTTTTTGATTTCCCTCTGTGCTCACACTGGGTGAGTGCACGGCAAGGTTGGGATGGTGGCAGGGGCAGAGTGGCACTGCCACCTCCACACCTCTCACCAGGGTGTGAAGGGGAGCTTCGGGCTTGGGACAGCCAGGCAGCAGCACAAAGAGTCAAGGACAGCATTAAAGTTTTATGCTGGATTTAAAAAGCAAGACTCAAACTCAACAGCAAGACCGAGCTGTGAGTGATGGGCTTGAGCTGGTGCAAGATGAAGAGAAAGCTCCAGGGAGAGCTCAGAGCCCCTTCCAGTGCCTGTGGGATTTCCAGGAGAGCTGCAGAGGGACTGGCGGCAAGGGATGGAGGGACAGGACACAAGGAAAGGCTTCCACTGCCAGAGGGCAGGGATGGATGGGATCTTGGGAAGGAATTACTCCCTGGCAGAGTGGGCAGGCCCTGGCACAGGGGGCCCAGATCCAACTGCCCCTGGATCCCTGGCAGTGCCCAAGGACAAGGCTTGGAGCAGCCTGGTGGCACAGCCCAGCTCTGGAGGCAGAGCCAAGGGAAAGCAGGAGGGGAGCAGAGCCACCAAGCCTCTGCTGTCCCCGGGCCGGGCTGCAGCACCTGCCCCCCTCCGGGCTGCACAGTAATTGTGCTTGTGCCATGGCAAACTCCAGCTGCTCTCCCCCAGGAGCTGAATTTCTCTGCAGCTTCCTTCTCCCGAGGGAAGGCTGGTTTTATACCCATCATTCATCACAGTGCTCAGAAAATTCATCTCATAATGAATTCTTCACCCAGCCCTTCCAGGAGCCTCATTTAAATAACAATGAGGCTCATTAACGGCGCAGGGCTGATCCCTGAACAATGATTTCTTCATTAAGCTTTGCCTGGGAGGGTTTTCCTCGCAGCCGAGCCAGTAATCCCTTCCCTCGCAGCCGCTCTCTGCTGCTCCTCGCTCACGGGCGCCAGCGGGTGCAGCAGGGGCAGGGATGTGCCGGGGTGCTCGTTTCAAGAACCCTGTGACCCGGCTGCCTCAGGCCTGGGATATGGAAATCCCAGATGTTCCTGCGATGCCTTTGGCCTTTGGCCACCCCCAGTTTATCCGGCCTGGCCGGGGGCCTGCCCTGGGTGCTGAAATCCCTGCACGCAGACGCTGCACAGGACACCGGGGCTCACTGGGTTTGTGCCCCGGTGGCACCGGGCTCTGCCCCTCCCCAGGAGCCCCAGCCCGTCTGCCCCGGGCACTTCCCGGCGCAAACCAGCCCGGGATGGAGCGCAGACCCCGCAGCGCCGGGCGGGGCTCGCTGTTTCTCACCGCCTTTATCTCCTGTTGTTTTCCACTGCAGATCATTCCAGCCTGAAGGCGAGCGGGCAGGCGGGAGCTGCGGCCGGGAGTGCCAGAGTCCTGCCTCGCTGTCCCCTGGTGTCCCCTACCCAGGTCACCCTCCCCAGTGCCACATCCAGCGCATCGTGTCCCTTCAGCTCCTCACCGCGAGGAAAAACTATGAAAAAAATATTGCAGGCAGAGGACAACATACCTGTCATAAATCTCCAGAAATATTTTGAAAAAGTTTCATTAAAAAAAAGAAATAACAACAGAAAGAAAGTCCCCTAGAAAGACTTGGGGCTTCACCAGTTTAGGACCCAAAATAATTTTGGAATGGAAAACACTTGCATGAGGCTTTCCTGGTCTCTGCTGAAATGACTCGGGCTGGTTTTGCAGCGGTGCCTCGGCTGCTCCTGGGTTCGCTGGCCCCGAGGGCACCCCCGGGGCAGCACGTGGGAGGACACGGTGTCCCCGGTGCCCTGGCGGTGTCCCCGGGGTGCCACGGTCCTGCCGCAGCCCCCGGCCCGGCGCAGGGATGGGGAGCCCGGCGCTGGCCGAGCCGGAATTTTCTGCAGCAAATCCCAGCGGGCTGTTTTACTCCACGAGCTGCGAGGTCTATTTCTCCCTCCCTCACTCAGCTCATCTGTGTTTGTCAGCCAGATCGTACCGGTTGCCATCTGCAGGAAGCTGTAAATTGTTTTCTGGCTTTTCCCTCTCGGCTGCGGCTCCTGCAGCTCCTTCCTGCTCCTCAGAGCCGGGATCCGCAGCACCGGGACGGGCAGTGCCTGCCCCCGGCCGCGCTGCGGTCCTGCAAGGGCACAGAGCTCCCAGAAGCTTTTGGGGTTTTCCCGTGATGGTGTCCGTGGGGTTTTCCCGTGATGGTGTCCGTGGGGATTTCCCGTGATGGTGTCCGTGGGGATTTCCTTGGCCATCGGGCCGTGGCCGCCCCCTGGCTGTGCCCGGCCCGGGCTGTGCCCTGTCTCTCGGGGGTCGCGCTGGCACTGACACGCTGCAGGGGCTCGGAGCCCACCCTATTCCCAGCTCTCCCTCTCTAGTCCTTCTCCCAGTCTCCCCATGAAACCCAGCTGCTCCTGCACCCCCAGGACAGCCCCTGAGATGGCACCTGGGCTCCCCAGGTGTCCTCCCTGCTCCGGGAACAAGCAGGATGAACTGTCCATAATCCCAAATTTTCCTGGCTCGCATCCATCAGGTCCTGCGAGCTCCTTTATTAACGCACATTTGGATGCTAAGGGCCATCCTGCTTTCCCCCCACCCCACCCTGTTCATTCCAGATGGAATTTCCTCCCCTGAAAGGACTGGCTGGACTGACAGCAGGTGCTCGAATGTAATTAAATCCCGCTGCTCTTTCCGCTGGAATAGGAACGCTCCAGGGGAATTCCCTGCCCGTGGGGGCCCCCAGTCCCTGGAGTCCCCCACCTGTGGGACCCCCGCCCGTGTCCGGGGTGGCCCCGGGCAGCCGCGCTCCCTCCGCTCCGCCCGGCTCGGGATGTCACCGTTCCCATGGCAACGGGAGTTCTGCAAAAAAAAGTAAAAAACCAAAACAAGGAGGAAAAAAGCTGAGGAAAGAGCTCGGAATGGGAAGGGGGCTGGGAGAAGAGCAGCCCCGGGGGCTCAGTCCCCAGAGGCCACCCCCGCCCACAGGGACATCCCGGGGACGCTCGGGGGGTGCGAAGCACGGCGGGGACCAAACGCGGCCACCCACCGGGCCAGGCGGGAGGGACCCGGGCCCGGGACCCCGTCAGACCGGCAGCAGCGCCGCGGGGGCAGGCGACAAGGGGACAAGGGGACAGCCACCTCCCTGGCCCACGCTCCGGAGCGGCCCTGGCAACTCAGCGTCCCCTGCCACCCCCCCAGGTCCCCTTTGGGCCGAGCCGCGCCCGGCCGAGCTGCCGGAGCCGGCTGGGGCTGCCGGGTGCGGCGGTGACCCGGAGCAGAGGCAGCCCCGAGGCGCCGGGGCCGCCTCCATCAGCAGCCCGGGGGTTCCTGCACCAGCCCCGCGCTCTCTGCACAGTGTTGATCATTTTGATGGAGCATTTGTTTTAATTTCCCAAATGAGGAAGCAATCTTGTAAATATTGTGCGGTAATTAAAAAGGCTATTTATTGTGCGGCATTCTGGCTGCTGCCGGCACGGAACGCGAGCAGCGTTCCCCTCCGAGGCCTCGCTCCCGCCGGCCGCAGGCGGCCCCGGGGTGGCACGGAGCTGCCCGCACCTGCGGTCCCGCTGCTCGCCGCTGGCAATCCGCGGGAGCTGACACCGCCCAGAGCTGAGGAGCACAGCAGGGAGAGACAGCAGCACGGGCGGCCGCTGAGGATCGCCGCCGCGACCCCGGACTGCCACCCTGACCGCATTTGCATGAGCACAAACGAGTTCTCGGAGGCTTTCCCTGCTGTGGTTTCTGTCTGTTATTTCTTCTCCACAAACATTCAAAGTGGCAAAAGCTGAAAAAAAAATAACACTTGCAAATAAATGTCTGTGCAAATCCATTCTAAAACCCCTTTAAAATGTAAATCCTTCAGCTCGGGCAGTGCTGGGCACAGGAAGCCTTCGGTGCTGGGGAAGCAGCGAGGCTGGATGTCAGCAGGGAGGGGGGGTCTGCTCCTCCTGCACTGCGGAAAATGGGGCTCCAGGGACCCGGGGGTCCCCAGGGGGCACCTCTGTGCCAGCCCCTCTCCAGGGAGCCCCCACGGGTGGGCGATGCCAATGAGAGGAAATGAAAGATCAGTGCAGTGAGGACGAGAAGTGGGGTGGAACGGGGGAAAACCCCTCTTCCCACATTTCCCTCCCACCAGCCTTGCTCCAGGGCCGTGCCCGCTCTGCCACAGGGAGCAGCTGGGGCACCGACCGGCACTGGGCTGGGAGCGTCCCCACTGTCCCCAGGAAACACCGCCGGGCCTCTGGCAGGAGGCCCTGGAGCAAAACCTGGTGTGGAGGCTCCTCGGGGCTCTGGGCAGAGTCTGTGGGGCTGCTCCGGCCCGGGGCTTGGATCTGGGGAGCACGGCAGGCACCGTGCTGGGGGTGTGCTCCGGGGGCAGGGAGGTGGCACCGTGCCGGGGACACGGGGCAGTGCCGGGGACACGGGGCAGTGCCGGGGGATTGCCATGGGAGCAGGGGACATGGCACAGCAGCGAGGGGCGTGTCACGGTGCTGAGGGCCATGGCACATCACTGCGGGAGGTGGCACGGTGGCGAGGGATGCTGCCCAGCCTCGGGGCCCGGCCCCAGCCCCGCGGGCCCAGCCGAGCCGGGCGGGCAGGAGCCCATCCCCATCCCGCCTGCAGCGGCCGCCGGTGGCGCGGCTGCCGAAGCTTCCCCAGAATTCCATCCCCACTCCCACTCCTCCATCCCTCGCTCCCAGCTCCTACATGCAGCTGCCAGCTCACGCGCAGAGCTGGCTCCGCGCGTCATCGCCCACCTCCGCTGTCCCCCGGGCGGGCCCACGCAGCCACCCAGCCCCGCCCGGCCCCGGAGCACCCCTGGGAGCCCCTGGCACCGGCACCGGGAGCTGCCAGGGCTGGCACGGCACCAGAGATGAGCTGGGGGCTCACCCTCTGCAGCCACTGCGGGTCTGCCTGATGGGCAACAGGCGCTAAAAGGAGTCATTCACCTCTTCTTTTCAGGCTGGGATTTCTCCAGCTGCAGAAAACCTTTGGAGCCGAGCAACAGGAGAATTCCCAGCTGCCCTCACGTGCCCATCCATCCTAACTCCCCCCAGCCACACTCCTGGCACCCCTCCCTGGGCCGCCTTTGCTTGGGAGCTGCTGTTTTAGCAGCAGGATTTGGGGGAACACACTGCCAGAGCCTGCAATCCTGCTGAAGGGAGGACTAGGAAGGGAAAACGCTGGGAGCCGATCCTTTCCCAGACTGTGGGTGAGGGCTGCTGAGCAGCAGGCACAGGGAAGAGCTGGCTGTTCCTCTGCAGCACCCTGATTGTTTTCCCCGTGTCCTCAAAGTGCTGGCACCGGGAACAGCTGGTGGCACCTGGGCCAGCATGTGCCTGCTGTCTGTGCAGCCTCTGGCATCTCTCCCAAGTGGCCTGAACTCATCCCAGCTTTCCACCACGCAGGGGCTGAGTGTGGGTGCCTCTCCAGCCCCTCGTCTCGGCAGTGACCACGCTGTGACTGCCCGTGGCAGCAGGATCCTGCACCCCCTGTTCCTGAGTGCCATCCCCACCCCTACGGAGCCCTTTCCATCCCAACAGGCACCAGAACCTGGGAAACCCCGGGCAACATCCCAGCAGATCCATGTGCTGATAAAAACACGGTGGTCTGCACCATGTCCAGGCCTGATGCAAATTTAATTGAATGGGAATGAGATGTATTTTATGTCCTTAAAGCACATTAAGTTCTTGGAAGTTAATTGGTATTTAATTAGCATAAATCAAGCACTTTAATAACACTCAAGGAAAAACAACGTGGTGTTACAGATGCTTTATCAAAAGTCACCCTGACAAACGAAAGATGAATGTGCCCAACACATCAGCACACGAGGCTGTGCACGGGCTGTCCCCCTGCTGTCCCCTGCTGTCCCCTGCTGTCCCCTGCACCCGGGCACCGCAGGCAGTGGCACCACTGCCCTGCAGGGACCCGCTGAGCCCCCTGCCCTGCACCTCTGGGGAGAGGTGCCTTGAAGCTGGGGTGCAGCAAGGAAATGGGGGGTGGGATGGATCTGGGATGCAGGAGAGAGCCGGGGTGCAGGATGGATTTGGGGTGCAGGGGGAATCCGGGATGCAGGCAGTACCTGCGGTGCAGGATGGATTTGGGGTCCAGGATGGATTTGGGGTGCAGGGCTCCGGGATGCAGCCGCGGTGCAGGAGGCTGCCCGGTGCAGAGCAGCCGCAGCCAAGCGCGTTTCCCGCGGGCTCGAGCATCCTCTCGAAAGGGGAAGGAGGGAGCCCGTCACGCCCGGGGGGCCCCAGCCCCGCTCCCACCGAGCACTGTGCCCAAGCAGGGGCGGGGACGCGCTGGGGTCCCCCCAGCACCCGCTCCCCAGGGGCTCCCTTCGGGGAGGAAACAGCCATTCTGCTCCATGTTTGGTTCGGCATTTTTGTGGCGTTGCCATGACAACCGTCCCGGTGACATCTTCATGCTGTTTGTCTCCTTCTGGGGGTTGCACCATTTTCCTCCCTGAACGAGCAGCTGCCGGGTTCCCGGCTCACCTGGAGCCCCCGGAGCCTCCCGGGGCTCTCGGCTCCAGCCCAGCCCGGGGGGGTGCGGCAGCCGCCCCCCAGCCAGGGGTGCTCCACTCCCGGCCTTCCCTCACCCCAGCAGCTCCGCAGCGCTGTCCTTCTCTAAAAACACATCTCTGTGCGTGCCTGTCCCCTGCGAGGGTCACCTCCCGGCACGGCGAAGGAGAAAACGAGCCGAAAATAGAGAGGTGACATTGGCAGTGCCCTGCCAGCCCCACGGGGACAGCTGGGAACTGCCCTGGCACAGCGAGAGCCACCGGCGAGAGCGGGAGGAGGCATCTGCCCTAGCCGGGGGCTGCCCAGCCCCGCTGCTGCCCGAGGGGGAGCAGCCCGAGCCAAGCCCGGCTCCGGCCCGGGGAAGGGGCTCTGAGCCCGCTCGGGGCAGCCCGGCCCTTTCCCTCTCCTGCCTCCCGCTGCCTCCAGCCCCGTTCCTGCCTGGTGCCCCGGAGCTGGGCAGGGTGGGCAGCCCGGGGTGTGGGCACAGCTCTCCCTGGCCCCTGCCCAGGGCACCACCTTGGGCATTTCCCAAGTTATCATTTCCCAAAATCCAGAGTGACTTAACCCAGGGAACACCAGGGGTCCTGTCTGGGGCTGGGGGTGCTCGTGTATCACCCGCGTGCCAGGGCAGCCCCCCGGGCGGGGCACGGTCGCCACGAGCCCCCCCAGGGGAGGCTGGAGGCCGCAGGATGAGTCAGGGCAGCGCTGCCCGAGGGGATGGATGCCCGGCTGACGCAAAGCTGCTGCGCTGGCTCCTCTCCCCCTGCCCACACAGCTCCAGCCTCCCCTTCCACTGACTCTCCTGCCTCTGGCAGTGCCCCCTCTGCCGAGCAGCCCCCGGCCCGCTGCACTGCCCCCCTGGCACGGCAGGGCAGGGCTGCCCACCCTGGCAGCTGAGTGCCTCACCCCCATGTCCTCCTGGTGCCCGAGGGGCCAGAGACAGGAGTGTCCCCAAAGGCCCCTTGTGTCACCCTCTGGGGCAGGAGATGCTCAGCATCAGCGTGAGTGGGGGCAGTGGTGCCCACCCAGGGGCCACAGGGCTCCCTGGTCCTGTGGGTGCCCGGGCACAGCTCTGGGGGTCAGACATGGCACAGGGGCAGTGCCAGAGCAGCCTGGGGCAGCACGGAGCCCGGTGCTGTCAGAGGGTGCTCCTGGTGAGGCAGTGCCATGGCAGGGCTGGCAGAGCAAGGTTTCCATCCTCCCTCAGCAGCACAGGAACTGTGGCTGGCCCACGGGTGCCAGGGAGGTGCCAAGGGAAGGCAGGATGAAGGGGAAGGAGCAGGGGCAGGAGGTTCCAGGCTGGCTGGGCTGGGCTGCACCCGCTGCCCACGGATGGGGCCCCGTGCCCGCTGTCACTTCAGGAGCAGGCGGATGGCCTGGTCACCCAGCAGGAGCCTTTGGGGAGGAAAAACAGACAGAAATCCGGGCTCAGTGTTTCTGCCATGGCAAGGGTACAGCAAGGACATGGGCACAGCACCAGCCTGAGGCTGACTGGCCACACAAGACACGGGTGAAGCAAAGGCACGTGTGGACACAGGCTGGGCCTTTGCTGTCACCCTGTCCTCATGGGAAGGAAAAGGGAAAGGGAAAGGAGTCTCCAGCCATTGGACACCCCTCTGGGAAAGCATCTGCTGGGAGCCTTGCCCAGTGGAGGAGGCAGCAGCCCAGGGGCAGAGGGAGGGTCAGGGTGGCAGGGTGCCAGTGCCAGTGCCATGCAGGTGCCACGTACCTCACCAGCGCCACGACGAGCAGCGCGGCCACCATGGGCCCTACCCAGTAGACCCAGTGGTAGTTCCAGCAGTTTGCCACCAGGGCTGGCCCGAAGGCTCGGGCTGGGTTCATGCAGGCACCCGACACGCCGCCCCTGCAAGAGGAGCACGGCGGCTGTGCCATCCCAGCGGGACACGGGAGCGGCACCCTCCCCTCAGCCCTGGGATGGGGCAATGGGGTGGGCAGCAGCATCCCCCCCTCCAGGGGCCCCTTCCCGGGGCTCTGGTGGGCGCTGGGCTCGGGCCAAGGGAGCCAGGCTCTGCTCAGGAAGGCTGCACACCACGCACGGCTCACACACGGGAGCAGGGCAGCAGCAATCGCAGCTTTAGGGCAAATATTTGCCGAGGGGTTGGTGTAAACACGGCCCGGGGTCCTGCCGGAGCGGGTGGGCGCTGTGCCGGCTGCCGTGCCATGCGCAGGGAGGAGCTGAGGCTGCTCCGGCTCCAGGCTGAGCCCGGGCTGCTCCTGCCCCCAGCCCGTCAGCTCTCCCAAACTGCCCGAGCGCCCGCTGGGCTCATTTCACGGCCTCCCAGGTCAGGGGAGGGTCCTTGCTGTGCTGCAGGAGAGCAGGCCCATCCCATCCCATCCCATCCCATCCCATCCCATCCCATCCCATCCCATCCCATCCCATCCCATCCCATCCCAT
>JAYDZK010000044.1:15487672-15512541 GCA_034509185.1 Euphonia xanthogaster | reverse complement strand
AGCGACAGGGGCAGCAGCAGCAGCAGCAGCAGGGGCAGCAGGGGTAGCAGCAGCAGCAGGGGCAGCAGCAGGGGCAGCAGCAGGGGTGGCAGCAGCAGCAGCAGCAGGGGCAGCAGCAGCTGCAGGGGCAGCAGCAGGAGCTCAGAGCCCTCCCTGCCCTTCCTTCCTGAGCTGGCTGCCTCCCTGTGTCCAGCCTGCCCCGGGCTGGGCTTGGTGCTCCCTCTCTGCCCATGGTTTGACCTTCCCCTCGCCCTGCTGGGGCCGTGCTGCTGGCACTGAGGTCATTTGGAGCTGCACTTGCACATTTGGCATTTCCCCAGTGCCAGCACTGCCCTGCCAGGCTGCGTGCAGCGTTCCCTGTGCTGGCAGCTCTTCCTGCTGGCAGCAGGCACCTGAGGGCAGGAATAGCTAGCTGTCCCTTTGCATGTTGGGCTCCCTAAAGCAGGGAGGCCTGAGCAGCATGTCTGCTAGGTCCTGTTTGCCCCTTGTTGTTTTGCGGCCGGGCCAGAGCAGTTTTCTATAGGTAATAATTAAAAGGGAAACTTAATTTGGTAATACTTGAACATTTTCTAAATAAAGGTTCAGTGCTGAAATAAACTGCATAGTGCTGATTTGTAAGCAAAGGCTGTAGAAAGCTGGTTAGTAGCATCCTGTAACTGAGGTAACTTGGTTAGGGGTGATAGCAAGGCATATTCCTGCTTCCAGGTCTGTGCCACGAAACTGTGTCGTTGAGGGATAACAGAGCTTTTCCTCGGGGATGAGTTACAGCTTGAATCAGAAGAAATGCTGCCATTACCTCAGAAATAAACACCTCTAATAATATTGACTTAGTCTTCCAATTTTTAAGTTGCTGTTCACATGAATAACTTTGTCCCACTTTCTTTTTCCTGGGGGTGGGGGCAGTGCCAGAACAAACCAAGACCAGTGTAAGCCAGCCCCAGCCCGTCACCTGCAACGGCACTTCCCCAGGAACCAGCACTCCCAATAATGCCAAGCGGGCCCCAGCCAGCAGCCAGCAGCAGCCCTTGCCTCGGTACCCTCCTCGGGAAGTACCGCCGCGATTCCGCCACCAGGAACAGAAGCAGCTTCTGAAACGGGGGCAGCAGGTGCCAGGGATAGCTGCCAACCTGGGATCCACCCCCAAGGTGTTCAACGGCAGCGCTGGCACCAATAACCAGCCCGTGAGCAACGGAGAAGTGCCCAACAGCAGCAAAAAACAGCCAGGTGAGGGCAGAACCTTGTTTTCCTTCAGCTGAAATCGACTGGCTCACATTCATGATCAGGGGAATATTTCAGCCAAAGGTATTTGAACTTGCAAGCTGCAGCATGAGGAGATCCTTTCCTGGGTCACAGCTTAGTTTGAGTGTTGCAGGCTGGTTTGGCCTCTGTGGGCAGGTGCACCCTGAAGCTCAGCCCTGTCTCAGTCGCTGGCAGACACAGCAAGGTTGGAGCAGCTGGTGCTCCCAGTGTGGCCTCTGCTGTGCTGCACATTCCCTGATTTGTCCTCAGATTATCCCAGCATGGCCGTGGTACAAAGCACCTCTGTTGCATCCTGTTTTGGTAGACACATCCCAGGAGGAAGGGTCTTTGGGGGCCATCCCAGAGATGGGCTGATCCCACAGCCTGGGCAGCAGGGGAGAGGGAATTCTGCCCCAGTCAGGTGAGGCCCCACCTGCAGAGCTGACCCAGCCCTGGGGCCAGCACAGGGAGGAGCTGGAGCTGCTGGACCAGAGGAGACACCAGGGGGATGGAGCAGCTCTGCTGGGAGGAGAGGCTGGGGGAGGTGGGATTGTTCAGCCTGGAGAAGATCAAGGCTGACGTAATTTTGTTCTTCCAGGACCTGGAGGGAGCCTAGAGGAAGGATGGAGAGAGACTGTTTACAAGAATGGAGTGACAGGGCACAGGGAGTGGCTTCCTAGTGACAGAGGGCAGGGATGGACGGGGTATTGGGAAGGAATTCCTCCCTGGAGGGTGGGCAGGCCCTGGCACAGGGTGCCCAGAGCAGCTGGGGCTGCCCCTGGATCCCTGGCAGTGCCCCAGGCCAGGCTGGACAGGGCTTGGAGCCCTGGGACAGTGGGAGGTGTCCCTGCCATGGCAGGGATGGAATTTGGTGGGATTTAAGGTCCTTTCTAATCCAAACCATTTCAGGATTCAGCGTGAGCCTGCAGCCCCTTGCCTGAAGCCCCCCTGTGCTGCTGCCCTGGTTTCACCATGCCAGGGTTGGGGTGCAGCAGGACCTGGCACAGGCACTGAGGGTCAGGAGTCCCACCCGGGGCCGTTCTCCCTCCCACCAGGCTCTGCTGAATTATCACCCCATTGCTCTGGGCTCCAGGGCCCAGCCACCCGGGACAGCCTGGAGAGTCCCATCCCTGGGCTGTCTGGAGCTGACCCAGGGAAGGGAATTAAACTGCCCGGGGAATCTTCCAGCATCTTCCTTGGGGATAAATCCATATCTCAGCTCCACACAACAGCTTCTCAATGAGCAGATTTGTCTAAAGTAATTGAAACCCTGGTTTTTAAACCTGAAAATACCCAGAGGAGGAGCACAGTTGGGTCAAAATGCTTTGCTCTGACATCCTTGTGAAAGGAATCATCTCAGCTTCAGAGAGAATCACAGCATCATGGAATGCTTTGGGCTGGAAGGGCTGCTAAATACCTCCTAGCTCCAACTCCCAGAGGAGAATGTTCCCGTTCCAGCTTGACCATTTTTATTAAAGGGGCTAAAAACTGAAACACTGCAACCCAAAGCCAGCTGAACAGCCCCAAACCCAGGGTGCTATGGGTGCCACCAAAGATGCCACCACCCCTGCCACCACCCCCCAACGGGCCACGCTGCCCACCAGGGGCTCCGAAGGCAGCGGCTGGGAGCCAGGGGCACCCCCCTGCCCTGGTGTCCCTTACCTGATGTCCCCCAGCACGGCCACGGTGACAGCCAGGGCCAGCCCGTGTGCCAGGGCGGGCTGCAGCCGGCCCGTGCCCCCCGGGTCCTCCAGCAGTGCCAGGCAGCCCGTGAAGGTGAAGAGGGCAGTGCCCAGCAGCTCGGCCAGGCAGGGCTGCAGGCGGCGCTCGCAGCAGGGCAGGGCAGGGGGCCCGGCCTCGGTGGCCATCAGCTCCTGCAGCGGGCACGGCTGCCCGGGAGTGCCCTCCACAGCCCTGGCACGGCTGGGCAGGCAGGGGCACAGCCTGGCTCTGCAGGGACCCTCCCCACATGAGTGTCTGAGAGGCAGCTCTGGACGGGAGGCTCTAAATACAGATTGGGTTTGCATTGCTAAGGGAAAAAAAAAGGGTCATAAAAGCTGCTGGGCCGGCCCCCAGGGATATCAAAGCTCGTTATCACTGCCAAGCCTTGCTCCAAGGCTGGGGAGCTTTCCCTCGTTGATGCTGGGGGTGTCAGGGGGTTCTGCCAAGGCTCAGGATGCCGTTCCTGCCTTGCACACCTGGAGTGTGGCACCTGTGCTCAGCCCTGGGGCCTCTGTGCCTGTGGGAGCCACTGAGGAGCAGCAGCCTGGGAAGCAGCTGGTGCTGCCAGCCCAGAGTCCCAGGCTGGCCCAGGTGGGAAGGGAGCTCTGGGAAACTGGAGCATGCTGTGCCACCCCTGCCCTGGGCAGGGACACCTTCCACTATCCCCATCCATGGGACACTGCCAGGGATCCAGGCGCAGCCACAGCTGCTCTGAGCACCCTGTGCCAGGGCCTGCCCACCCTGTGAGTGGAGACCAGTCAAAATTCCTCTAAACCTCAGCCCACATCCTGCCCAGAGATCCAGGCTGGGGGTTCATGTCCCTCTTGCACTGCTCTCAGATAAAGATGAGGGCAAGGGTGCCAAGGGATCCACCAGCCACTGCAAAAGCTGGCATCGATCAAACATGGATTAAACCCTCCCTAAATCCTCCTCATCCCAGCGGGGATCACTGCCAGGAACAGCAGATTCAGCCAGGGCAGGGGGAGCAGGGGGGACCCCAGGCAGCAGCACATCCCAGCCCACAGCTCCCAGCAGGACCAGCAAGGGTCCACGGGAGGGGTTTGAGCTGGGGCTGAAGGAATCCAGATGTGGCTGATTTGGAGCACTGCTTGGGAGTGATCAGTGTAACCCCTGCCCAGAGATGGGCACTGCCAGGGGGATGCCAGGGCAGCTCCGGGAGCAGCAGGAATGTGCCCAGGATCCAGGCAGGGACCAGCCCAGCCCTGCAGGGATGGGCCCTGAGCCTTGAGCAGCCTCCTGCAGCCCCGTGTTTGTGGTGCTGCTGGGCGTTGGGGTTTGCAGGAGCTCTTCTCTCCTGTCAGCAGGGTAAAGAACCCACCCTGGTTTATGGTGTTGTCACAAGGCCCTGGGGATGGGAAGGAAATTTCCACTGGCCTGTCCCTGTGGCCACAGCACAGACAAGGGTCAGCAGGAGGATCCCAGTGAAGGTGCCTCTAAATGAGCCCCCACTGAGCCACTGCCCCCCAGGAGCTTGCTTCCTGCAGCCAAGAGGTCCTGGCATCAGCTCATGGATACAGCTGGGATGTGGAGAGTGGCAGCTGGGTCTGCCTGGCCTTCAGGGCCCCCATGGACCCCCAGACCTGTGGGACCCCCGGGACCTGATTCAATCCCATCAGCTCACAGGGCACCATGCCCCAGGGCCAGCTTCCAGCAGGTCCATGGAAGCCATCTCCCACCTCAGCTCCCAGCATGACCAGCCCAGTGCTCCTCTGGGAAGAAATTGAACTTGGGCAGAGGGAATCTGAATTTCATTTATTTTTGGGGTGCTTATCATGAGAGACTAATGTGACACACACCCAGGTTCCAGCTGGTCCTTCCTTGCAGCAGCTCCCACGGCACCACGCAGGCACTGCCAGGAGCTGGGCTGTCCCAGACCCCAGACCCCAGACCCCAGACTGCAGATCCCAGATCCCAGACTGCAGATCCCAGACTCCAAACCCCAGACTGCAGATCCCAGACCCCAGACCCCAGATCCCAGACCCCAGACCACAGATCCCAGACCCCAGACCCCAGATCCCAGATCCCCAAACCCAGACCCCAGACCCCAGACTGCAGACCCCAGACCCCAGGCCCCAGACCCCACAGCAGCGTGGGTGAGCCCCAGGAGCACCAGGACCCCTCCCTGTCCAGGAAGAGGCAGCGAGGTGGCTGATCCAGGCTGCTGCTGGGTGTTCCTGGAGCAGGAGCTGCCCGGGGTGGTGCCACCGTGCCCATGCTCTGTCTCCCAGCTCAGTGCTGGCCTCAGAGCACAGCAAGGTCACAGCCTGATGCAAGGATTAACCCCTTGTCCTTGGCTTTTAAACATTTACCACTTCAGGGAGCGGGGATGTTTGCCTGAGCCTTGCAGAGGAAATGCTCCAAATTCAGGCAACAAAGGCTCCAATTGCTGCTGAGACAGGGCTGAACACAAGCACAGCCTGGAGGGAAGGGCTTCCCTTCAGTGGGAGCCTCAGCCTCAGCACCTGCCTCATGCTCAGAGGTGCCCCCATGATGCCAAGGGCAGGGCCCTGCTCTGAGCAGGAGATGGAATCCTCAGCACCAAGGTTTGCTCAGTGAGACACACGGAAACTCTGCCCGTGGGAAAAGGCGTGGGGATGAGAACAGATAAATCTGTTCCTATCAGCAGACACTTATTTTTGTCCTTGTTTGGGCTTGCACCGATTTGTTAGATAAGTGACAATAGCAACTGTGTCAATTAGTGCAGGAAGTGGTGGCACCAAACGAGCCAAGGCTTCCAAAAATGGTTTTTAGGAATCACAGAGAACGTTTCCCTCACCCATCCACCTGGGCAGGAAAGCCAGAACACCCCTGTTTTATCCACCCCCTGTGTTTCGCTCCTCTCCTCATTTCAGCATGCAGATCTGCCACCTTCCCTTTGCTTTCCCATGCAAACCAAAGCACCCAAGTGAGGCTCTGCAGAGAAAACCAGATTTGAGGGTTGGATGATCTCCAATGTCCCTTCGAACCCAAACCATTCTGGGGTTCTAAACCCAAACCACCCAAACTGCAGAAAGCACTTAGGCAGACGCTAGAGAACATCACTGAGTGCTGTTAACACTCAGCCCCAGAATCCCAGATGGTTTGGGCTGGAAGGGACACTGAAACCCACCTGTGCCAGGGCCTCCCCACCCTCCCAGGGAGGAATCTCATCCTAAAATCTAGGCTAAACCTCCTCTCTGTCAGTTTGAATTCATCCCCCTTTTTCCTGTCACTCCACGCTCTTGAAATGCTTCAAGTGCTCTCTGTGAATCGGTGCTGGTGCATTTTAAACACCAGAATTCCAGCTGGCATCTGTAGAAAAGTCATTCCAAAGTGTTCTGGGGCTGTGCAGTGGGGTGCAGCAAGGAAAGACCCCGGCAAATCCAGCACGGGGTCAGCTCTTCCAGAGAGTCATAAAGAATCAGAGCAGCTCCTCTGACACTGCCTTATCTTCCCCCTTTTATCTCGGAGAGTCCCTGGCATTACACAACGGGGCTGAAAGAGAACTTGCAGAATGATTTGCAGCTCGTAGCTGTGGCACAGGTGAGGTGACCTCTGCCCTTTACAGAGCCCACGTTGTGTAAGAGTTTCCCTCCCAGTCGCTGCCTCAGAGCAGATGGAAATTTCCAGGGATCCCCAAGGCGGGCTGAGCGCTGCCTGCTGCAGAGCAGGGAGGGATCTGTGGCAGTCCTGCAGCCCTGACTGCTGCTTGAGCTGGCAAAATCAGCACCCGAGGAGGATGAAGCCATCCAGGCCTTAATTCTGCTGTTTCACATTCTTAATTCTGGTTAGCATTAAAACCCACCAAGATCCCCCAGAAGGGGCGGATGCTCCTGGTCCCCCCCAGCCCTGCACATCTCCCCTGCAATGAGCTGGCCCCTGGCTGTCCTGCCACAGTTCCATCCTCAATTCCCACATTCTCCACATCAGCAGCCCAGGCACCTGAGGAGCTGTGTGAACTGGGAATGGGGAGCTGGGCACTCTGCAGAGGGGCTGAAATGCCATGCACTGAGCCAAGCACTGCTTTTCCTTCAGCTCCTAAAGCTGGGCAAGCCCTGCCAGTTAAATAACAGAACCTTCTGGAAGGCAACTCCCTGTATCCATCTGTGGAGAGTGAGCAGGTGATGCTCAGGGATGGGCAACGTGGATGGACACGGGTGCAGGGCAGGGCCACCACCCAAAGCAAGGATCCACAGCCAGCAGTGAGCGTGGGCAGCCAGCAGGAGCTCCTGCTCCTGGTGGAACAGTCAGTGGCAGGGAGCACTGCCTGACTGTGCCAGGGACGCAGGACCAGCCTCCCCCTGAGCAAAGCTTCCATCCCATTCCCCATTCTGGGCAGCCCATCCTGAGCAGGGCTCCTATCCAGCCTCTCTGGACACAATCCTTCCCTGGCAGGGTGGGCAGGCCCTGGCACAGGGTGCCCAGAGCAGCTGGGGCTGCCCCTGGATCCCTGGCAGTGCCCCAGGACAGGCTGGATGGGGCTGGGAGCAGCCTGGGACAGTGGGAGGTGTCCCTGCCATGGCAGGGGTGGCACTGGATTTAAAGGCTCCTTCCAGCCTGAAGCATTCTGTGACTCCCAGAGATGAATTTTGTTGCCCCATCAGCAGCAATCCCCCAGGAAAAGGCCAGGCTGGAGCAGGAGGCAGAGATCCAGGGCACGTGCAGGGGTCACACATCCCCAGGCAGCAGCAGCAGAAGGCAGAGAACTGGAACCTCTCCTGGCTGGAAAAGCCTCCCGAGCCAGCAGCCTCCCAGCAGCAGCCTGCACACCCAAACAGTCCCAGAGAGAGGTGAAGGGTTCATGGAGCTGTTCCAGGCAGCACAGCCCTGAGCACGGGCTGCCCACCCTGCCCTCCCCCAGCAGCTGCCAGGGACCCTGGGGCACAAGGTGACCCAATTTCCCTGCAGAGGCTCTGTGAGAGTTTTGGCAGGAGTGATTCCCCTTCTCCCAGCTGGATGCTGAGGAGCTGGGAGGGGACAGGCAGGCTGCAGCAGGGCTGGGGCACCCTGCTGCCTCCCAGCCCAGGGCAGCAGGGATGCTCCAGGGCTGCAAATTACCCAGGCACCCAAAATAGAACTGATGAGCACCAGGATCTGCCTCACACTAGCAGAGACATTATTCCTGAACACAAAGGGATGAAGTCATGACAAAAAGACACAAAAGACTGATGGAGCCCAGGACATCTCTGCAGTGAGCTGTGCTCCACCCCTCTGAGATGAAAAGTGCACCAGCTCAGGGGGTGCTCCCCAGGGGGACCAGCTCCACAGGAACAGATTTGGGTGTTCCAGGGCAGGTACAGCTCAGAAGGATGCTGCAGGAGGCTCAGGGAACACGGTCCCAAAGGGGCCTGGCCAAAATCAAACTGACAGCAGAGATGGGCTTCCATGCAACTCTGAATTCCTCACTTAATTCCCAAAAGGAGCAGGACAGGCTCCGTGGCTCTGGGCATCAGTGACTGCTCAGGAAGGGCCCTGCAGTGCAGAGGGGCTGTGGGGCAGGGCTGGGGTTTGGGTTCCTTTTTAACCCCTGAAGGAAAGGTCATTTCACAGGATCCCAGAATGGTTTGGGTTGGAAGGGACCTCAAAGCCCACCCAGTGCCACCCCTGCCATGGCAGGGACACCTTCCCCTGGCCCAGGCTGCTCCCAGCCCTGTCCAGCCTGGCCTGGGCACTGCCAGGGATCCAGGGGCAGCCCCAGCTGCTCTGGGCACCCCTGCCAGCAACTGCTTTAAAAAATACTCCTGGTGAGGCATTGCATGAGAGGAAAAATGTCACTAAACCAGATAGAAACTGGTCATTTCTAGCAAGGAAGACAGGAGACAAATTATAAATACTAAACATTTATTATTTTTCTCATAGGAAGGTTGCAAGATTCAATTTCAAACAACAGGACAAGGGTTTTCATTGCTGTTGGGACTTTGTTTTGCTTCTTTTTAGGGGAAACAGAGAAGGAGGAACTGGTGTAAAGACACTTCCAGAAGCAGTGCAAATTGAGATTCATTTCTTTCTTCAGCATGCCAGTGCTGAAACCACAAGCTAAGCCCTTCCCAGTTAAACCAAGTCTCTTTCCCAGTTTCTTGTCCATCACTGAACACACTCAGGGCCCTCCTTCTCCTCCACCCTCCCCCTGCAGCACCCCCAGCCCTGCAGGGCAGCGAAGCCTGGAGAAGCCAACACTTCATCCAAACGAGACCTGAACAGAACAGAAATGCACAGAATTCCCTCCTGCTCAGCCAGCCCCAGCTTCCTGTCACAGACACGTGTTACACAGCCACAAAAACACACAAGAGGCAAATCAAAGAAGCCAAGAACACTTGACTTTCAGTTTTAAACTAAGGAAGGCAAGCTTTGAACAGGAGTTACTGACACCTTGTGCAAGTCCACTGTTGAACAGCTGGGAACGGGAGGCAAGTCCTGCTCACAGAAAATGCTCCCTGAATCCACCCAGAGGCTCCAGGCCCGGCCCCAGCAGCAGCAGCAGGAGCTCCCAGCCACAGCCCGGGGCTGGCACGTGCAAATCTATCCTCTCCAGGTCCTGGCCTGAGCCCTGAGCTCCCCAGGGCTCCCTCCCTGCAGCCCTCAGAAGCCGATGTTTGCCAGACCTGTGTGAAGACAAAGAGGGATTTGGGGCGAGAAAGGAAAGTTTATTCTTACCCTCACTGCACCAAGGTCCCTTACACACAGCAGGAAAGATGCTTGCAGAGTTATTTCCATTTTTTAAACTTAAACACAAAGGATTTGGTGTGAGGAAAGCAGGAAACAGGCTGGACTGTACTTTTTAACCCTTTTTTGACTGTGATGCAGCAATTAATTTGATGAAGTCAATTTGCAGGAGCACTGGAATTACTCATGGCAGAAGGAACAACATGAATGTTGTTCAGGAACCTCAGGGTCTGCCCATGAAATCAGGAAGACAGAGCAGAGCAAAGTACCATTCACGAGGGTAGTAAATTCCCACAGGATAAAAAAGCCCTGCTGTAGATTGAGGCACACCCATGCCATGCCCACTGGATGCTGGATTATCTGAAATCTCTGTCTTTTGTAACTGCTAAGACACCTCAACCTCAGCTCCCCAAACTGTCCTTTCTCTAATCCCAGCAAAGAACAATGCTGAGGCCCCCAAAACTGGGGCTGCTATGAACAGGTGAACTTTTAGCCTTAGCCTCTCTAAACCAGGTTGTGTGTTCCAGTCACCACTTTCAGCCTGAAGAAATCCAATGCAGAACATGGGGTCTGGAGCTCAGAGCTCTGGAGGATTCAGCACAGCACCAGCACAAGCAGCAGCTCTGCCACAGCAGCAGCACCAGGGTGTTGAACAGCTCCTTTTACCAGTTTTTATTTGAAGATCTCCTTTTAGCAGCTCTGTCAGAGGCTCTGCTGCCCAGCCAGGCTGCAGAGACCAAATCTATTCCCATTTGCTGGGGAACAGTCAGTAAATAAAATCTGCTCTTGGATACTTGGTCAGGAGCAGGGAAAGGGCAGAGAGGATGAAGGGGAGGAAGTGATTCAAGTGGCAGGCAGAGTTTTTTTGGAAAAACTGAAGTCCCTGAAATTGCAGCCAGAAGCAGAGACAAACTGTGGCTGCAACAGAGTTGTCTTTCTAATGTGGACAAATAGAGGCTGTGGCCATCCATGCTTCAGCCAAGCAGCAATTCCCCTCATTTTATCACTTCTTGAGCAGCAGCAACACCCAAATGCTACAGAAAGCCTCCATCAAGTGTCTCTCTTTGACTTCCCAGAAATCCCAGTCCAGGAGAGACAGAATTTTAAGAACAAAAGGAACAGGTAGAAGAGTTCATTTCAGAGGGAATATTCTTCCCCAGGGAGAAAGCAGCGTGGAAAACTTCAGTGTCAGATGGCTGCAAATGGGGACAGTGCAGAGAAGCCTGGGATAAGCAATACAAATTTATTTTTGTGTTGTCAGGACACTGTGCCTTCATATACCGTGTGCCCATATGGCACTTCCCATGCATGGGATTTGTAAACCTTTCAATTAGCACTGATGGGATAAAGCAGGCAGTTATTTAAAGGAACCCATACGGCATCTTCTGGTGGAAAAACTCCAGCTCCCCTGTACTGGACAGGCTTCCCACTTGGATGCCCAGAAACACTCCAAAGGCTGTGGAGGAGCAAAGCCCAGCTGGGAGGTGCTCCCAGCCCAGGGAGGAGCAGCAGAGCCCTGGAACAGGGGGGATGTGAGGTAGCTGGTGTGACATCCCAGCCCAGCCCTCCCCCAGGACATTCCCATGGCAGGATCACCCCCAGGGGCTGGAGAACATTACCCAGGTTGCTGCTGTCCTTGGAGGCCCAGCAGATGCAGTAGTGCTGCATGAGCTGCTCAAACAGTTCCTTTTCATCCAGGAATTCAAGGGCTTCTATTCTGCAGGAATAAAATAAAGGTCGGGACTTGAGCTGGATTCTCAGCAGAATTCTTGCTGAATTGTTCACTCCATGGGAGTGAGAACTGTGGCCAGAAAGGCAGTTACCTCTGCAGGGAATAATTACAGGTATTGTCCATGATGCCACCCCTGCCAATGTATGGAACAGGTGACCCACAGGCTGCTTCCAACTCCTCATCCCTGGAATTCCCTGTTCCAGGACTCATCTGTGTAACTCCTGACAAACACCGGGGCTGCTACTGAGGCTCTAAGGGGCAAAAGTTCCTCCATGCACTCCCAGGTGTGAGGTGCTGCAGAGGAGCACTCTGGGAAAGGCTTTTCTAAAGAAAAAGCACTTGCCTCACTGATTCTGGAGGACAGAGTTTACATAACCCTGTTTCCTGGCATGTGGAACAAGTGCAAGGAGCTGAACAGATCCAGGGTAGCCAAAAATGCTGCAGAGAAAGCACGAGCTCTGTGTCTCCACCAGTGCCATATGGTCCCACCACACATCCCTGTTCCTATTTAAACCACCTCTGATTTCCACTCTCACCTGTTCAGTTCCAGGCTTTGAGAAACCCCCATAGGTGAATATTTTGACCAAGGTAACTTGCTCAGCTAATTCCAACCATGAATGACTCACAGCAATTCACATTTCACATTACATCCCTAAGAAGTTACTCCTTAAAATTTCCCACTGTTTAGCATTTAATGCAGGAATATGAACAAATTCCAGGCAGAGCAGTGGCTGTTAAACAGCCTTTAGTCCCTGCTCTGAGTTCTGCAGACCCAGCAGTCTCCCCCTCATGATTTCAACGTGTCGTGGTCTAACCCCAGCCAAAATCTTCACAAGGAACATCCTGGGGACTGCAAAAACTCAACAATTTCTGTGGCATCTCCCATCTGCAAATTTCTGTCAGGAGATGCTTTCTGTCACACCCAAATAAGCCATCACTACTCCCAGCCTGCTCCTGGCAGCGTTCACCCTCTGGATCACCAGTCCAGGCATTATCCTGGGGGCTCTGCAGAGCCTCGGGCTCAGGAGGGCTGTGTCCCCCTGGGCACCACCTGGGGATCCCACGTGCACGGGAAGGACCTTGGAAATGGCATCTGAGGATGGCTTTGGGGCCCAGAAGTGGCACCTTTTGACATCAGCCTGTGGCAGGAAGCTGTACACCTTCATCATATCCACAGCCCGGGCGTTGTCCCAGCCACTTCCCAGCAGTCGTTCCCTCTGGAAAACAAAGGCAGCACAGCTTGCACAGGGGAAGCACCAGAGGCCAGCTTCTCCCCTGAGGATCTCACTGGGCAGCTGATTGACCTGTGCTTTGAAGGGCTCCCAGACTCCTCCCTGAGCGTGTGCTGTGATCTCTGCAGGGCCAGGCAGGGCTGGCTCTGACCACTGACACTCAGCTAGCAAAGAGAAGCTCTGGGGTGACCTAACTGTGGCCTGCCAGGACCTGGAGGAGCCAACAAGAAACAGGGAGACAGACTGTTTACAGGGGATGGAGTGACAGGGCACAGGGAATGGCTTCCCACTGCCAGAGGGCAGGGATGGATGGGATATTGGGAATTGTTCCCTGGGAGGGTGGGCAGGTGCTGGCACAGGGTGCCCAGAGCAGCTGGGGCTGTCCCTGGATCCCTGGCAGTGCCCCAGGCCAGGCTGGACAGGGCTTGGAGCAGCCTGGGACAGAGGGAGGTGTCCCTGCCACGGCAGGGGTGGCACTGGGTGGGCTTGAGGGTCCCTTCCAACCCAAACCATGCCCCGACTCCACGGAAACGTGGCCAGCAAAGGGCTCAGTGCCTGCCCCAGCCTGCCCTGGTCCCTGCTGAGCCCCCAGGGCACACTCAGAACTCCAGGCAGGTCAGCAAAGCTCAGGCTCAGCCCTGTGCCCCTCACCTGGGAGTCCAGGGAGCTGCAGAGCTCCACCCCAGCCAGGTTGCAGTGCCGGCGCTGCAGGTTCTCGACCATGATCTGCCCGAAGCGATCCCTCATGTTCACCTGGGGACACAAGGACACAGCACTGCTCCCCTGCCACACCACACAGCCTGCACCACAAAATGCACGGGGTGCCAGCGAGTGGCACAGCAGCTCTCAGTGCCCAGGAGCAGCCCGGTGCCAGGGGGACAGTGCCACTGCCCCAGGGACAGCGGGGCTGGCAGCACAGCTGCCCCTGCTTCAGCTCCCAGCGCCTTGGCTCAGCTCTGCAGCAGTGATCTGCAGCTTGGAAGATCCTGTCACTAATTCCTGCAGCCACCTAGCTGCCCCGAGGCAGTGTTTTACTTGCAGGGAGAACCAGAGTTCATGCTGATGTGATTTCTGCTGCACTTTGCCAAAGAACACAGAGGCAATTATGTAATGTTATACAGCCAGAGCCAGCACTCAGCATCGGCTCCTTTTGCTCTGCTTTAGCTAAATCAATATTCTATGGTTTTTTCCACGTATGGATTAAGTCTCAATTATTTTGCTTCAACATAGTCCAGAAATTGTCTTTCAGAATAGCTGTATTCTCTCTACAATGAGCTAACCAAGCTACAAGTTAAAACACATTACTCCAGAAATTCAGCAGAAACTGCTGTTTCTACAAAAGGACATGGCCCACTCTCATTCCTCAACAACTCCCACCTACGAGAGCAATTTCAACGACAACAATGCAGGTCTAAAAATGCCCCTTTGGTTTTACCTGCTCATAATTGATAACCATGGCCACGGGGAAGGTGCTTGCTGCCCACTTGAGCAGGCTTGCAGACTGCTGGGGGGTCATGTAAACCAGCACACACTCGGCCACCAGCAGCGTTGGCAAACTGTAAAACAAAACCAAAGCAGAACATGATTTCCAGCACAGGAACAAGAAAAATCTGCTAAGGATTGTGAGCAAGCAAGCCACTCCATGTCTGCACAATTTCCTGAAAGAGCTCCATCTTTTATGAACTAGACACAGAAGATTGAATGAAATCTCTTCATCACATTGACTCTAACTGGGCTCTATGGCAGCTGTGAATTAATGAACCACAGGAGACTCCTGTGAACCTGAGGTTTTAGGGATCAATCTCCCCAAAAGTCAGCCCTGAGCACAGAACATTGTGCACTCTCTAAGTCCTCTCTGACAGCAGGAACTGGGGTGTGTTACAATTCCCTTTGCAGGACAACTGTGCCCTGTACACAATGCTCACATCTTGTACAGATCAGTGAAATCAGGCATTAATTACAAACAGAAAAAAAAAAAACTTTTCTCTTTAAAAAAGTTCTAGGAAGAATTTTAATTAGACAAATTTGTTCAGTATCTGTAAAACAATCTTCACATATTATTATCTAACAAAATGTAATCCATAGTTTGCACGTTGCCTCTTCCCCCTCCATCCACAAAACAACAAAAATAGACATCTACACAAGTGATTTTCTTCTCAATTATTGAGTTTGCTTTTAATTGCTGGAATGAAAGGGGAAAAAAAGTCACTAGAAGCAGGAGAAATTCCACAAGGAGCAGCAATGTAGGCAAGCAAGGCAACATTTCAGAGGATGGAAGTGTAAAGAATTAAATGGCAATTTGATGCATTCTGCTTCCCCATATGCTCTCTCCCACCCAGCCAGATCGCTGCTATTTATACTGCTACCATTTGAAAGGTCTGTCCATCATCCACTCAAAAACTCAACTCCTGCCCCCCCAAAGCCTCATGCTGAACAAGAGAACCCCAGAGGAGCTTTGGGATTCAGATCCCAAGGACGCCACTGCAGCCCCACCAAAATGTTTAGGAAGCAACAGGGGTTTAAGAGGAGGAAAGAATCACAGAGCTAAAACTCAGAAATCACAGAATGCTGGAATGGTTTGGGCTGGGAGGGATCACAGAGACCAGGCAGTGCCACCCCTGCCATGGCAGGGATGCCTGCCACTGGCCCCAGGCTTCCACAAGCCCCCACTGAAAAACCCACAGAAAGCCAATTAAAGCCCTGGGATCTTACTGTGTGTCCAAGCTGTGCTTCCTCAGCTTTTCCTCCAGATCTGAGGAGGAACGGAGGTCTGCTCCTACTATGGAATATCGACTGGAGTCCAGGCTGTGGGAATCTGCAAGGCAAATGTGGAGAGGGATGTGGAGTTATCAATCAAAAACACTGCACAGGAGCACATGAATTGGGAGCCCAAGTTTGCTCTGTTACACCAAACTGAGCAGCCAACTCCTCTTTTTAAACCATGAATTCCCCTCCTAGCTGTGTTTTCCAGTGCTCCATCACCACCAGACCCTGCACTGAGCCTCCTCTGCCTCTGCAGCCACGCTGAAGCAGAGAGGTTAGCCCAGCTGTTACCATGGTTTCCAGGAATGCAGAGAGAAGAAAAATGGCAAGACTAAAGGCAGGGCTTTCCTTTTGTTTGGGGAGTCTTCTTAGACTGCCCCATGTATGTACCTAGGAACTACATAAAAGTGCATCAATTTCTGAAAAACTAAGCTAAGTGGCAATATTTCAAATATTAACAACAGATACAGCTACATAAATTAACTGACTATGTAGTTATATAAGAAATATGGGGAGCAGCCAGAGACTTGGGGCCAAAAAAAGTTATCATTTGGCCTTTTGGTATGATTTAGTGGTGGTGTTTAAGGAAAGAGTCAAATTACAGAGGATATTCTGATTTTGCTGATATCCCCTGGGATACAACTGGATCCTGTGGATGCTCCCCAGCATGAAGAAGGGACAAATCCCAGAGTCCAAGGAGCCCCTGCCATCCTGGCAGAGCTGGGAGGAAGCAGCAGAGCCTCTTGCCATCAGTGAATGTGACACCCAGCAGCAATGAGCACCAGGAGGAGCCCAGTGTCCACAGGAGGCACTTCCCAAGTATCCATCAAACCCAGCCAGAGCCAAAGTCCTGCACAATACTGGGATGGCTCTGGAGGGGACTCCAGACCTCCCTGGGCAGCCCCTTCCAGTGCCTGGCCACCCTTTCCATGGAGAAATTCCTCCTGATGTCCAACCTGAGCCTGCCCTGGCACAGCCTGAGTGAGCAGAGAAGTGGCTGAAGGGGCAGGATCAAAGGGGCTTCCATTCCAGGAGAGGGGAACAAAACAACTGGGGACAAGTGTGGGTTTCCCAATTATTCCAACGAGCAGTGAGCCAACATCCCAGAGGATGAATGTCTGTTTGGTTTTCAAGTGACCAACACCCTGGAAGTGGCACTAGCAAGGAAAATAGCTGCCATTCCAGCAATACTCGGGAGCAGATCCAGGAATCAGAAACAGTTCAGAAAGAGAGTTACAAGGGAAGAAAAGAGAAAAAAAAAACTTGTGCGGCATGTTGAATGATTCAACATTTTGAGTCAAGGCTTTTTCCATGTGCATGTTCTGTAATAGCTTTACTACTTCCCACACCCTTCTATTTAAGTGATTACATCAAGGCCATGATAATGGCATCAAAAAAAGCCACCCAAAAAACCCCACCACACTCAGGGAAGTGTTTAAATAGGGACTGGTTTCTGTCCATGGATACGGCACAGCGAGCGTCAGCCACCACAATTAGTAGGGAATTAATGCCAGCTCCCTGTCCAGCTTCGGAGGCTGGGTCACACAAATACATCAATAAAGAAAGAAAAGCCAGAAATAAACCACAAAACTTTTCAAGTGATCCAGGAGAGAAGGAGCACAAACACTCCAAGGTGGAAGCAGACGTGCCTTGCTCACAGCTCACTGATTTGAGCATTTTTATCATAAAATCCTGAATTGGTTTGGGTCGGAAGGGACCACAGAGACCATCCAGTGCCACCCCTGCCATGGGCAGGGACACCTTCCACTGTGCCAGGCTGCTCCAGCCTGGCCTGGGACACTGCCAGGGATCCAGGGGCAGCCCCAGCTGCTCTGGGCACCTGTGCCAGGCTTCCCACCCTCCCAGGGAAGGATTTCTCCTCAGTATCTCACCCGAATTTCCCCCTTTTCACTCTGACCATACTTAACTAGGCAAACTTCAACTGCTCCATCACCTCCCCCTTAGGGAGCAAACACACACTGACTGCAGGGCAGTGGCAGCTGGGGACAGCTGGAACTGCCACTGTCCCCAGCCTGGAGGCCACAATCCATCCACAAACATCCCAAAAGCTGCTGGGCCACGGGCTGGCACCAGCTCCCACCTCACTGCAGGGCTGGGGGCTGCTGGGGCTGTGCTGTGCAGGGCAGGGCTGGACTGGGATGGTCCCTGAGGGTCCCTTCCCACTCAGGATGTTCTGTGAAGAGCAGAGCGAGCAATCTGCTGCCCGAGGCTGAGCAGCCTTGCTGCAAATGGATTTTACAATTCCTGCCCAGCCACAGGGCAGCTGGAAAAGGAAAACCCAGTTCCAGCTTGGCAGCAAGGTCACGTGGTCCCCATTGATTTCTTCTGAGGAACAAGAGCTTGTTTTACCTGAACTGATTCTGGGTGTGTGTTCAAACCCCCCTGCTCGTTCTTACTGCTGCGCTGTGACTCAGGCCAGCTGCCCTAGTGCTGGCACAGCCAGTGACAGTCAGTGGTTTAAACCACTGCAAATCCCATGCTCCAGGCACTAATTCCTGCCAGGCACCAGCACCTCGTGCTGTTTTTCAGTGAGGTTGCTTGGCTGGGTGTTCTCCTCTAGAGCTGCCCTGGGGATCTGTGTGATGCTCACAGATTTGGGGATCTGTGCTGCCCTGGGGATCTGTGTGATGCTCACAGATCTGGGGATCTGTACTGCCCTGGGGATCTGTGTGATGCTCACAGATCTGGGGATCTGTGCTGCCCTGGGGATCTGTGTGATGCTCACTCAGCCATGTACAAAGATTCTCTCTGTACTTGGCTGAAAGGAAGGTTTGAGAAACACCAAACTCAGATTTAATTGGAGAAATACAAGGGAGGGGATTGGGAAGGGGGGAAAGACGAGGCCCCCACCCACCTACGGCAGCCAGGGCACAGGTTCAGCTCTCCAGGGGTGATCAGCAGAGAATGCTCTGCCCTGGGCACACACCTGTGTGGTTACTGTCCATGGCTCTGGCACACAGGTAACAGCACCAGTGGTTCGGATGTCACAGGCACAGGACAAGACAAGCCTGTAGGAACTGAGCAGTAGCAGGAGCTGATCACAGCTGCCTTTTGACCTGCCCACCTTGACTCTTTTCTTCCCAGCTGTGTTAGACCTGCTGCTGTGCTGGAGGGAGGCCTCAGGCCCTCCCTGCTGCCCTGACCCAGCTGCTGGGGCAGCACTGCAGCCTCCAGGCACACCAAGCTCTTCCTCTGCCTCAAGAACTCAGCTTCCTTCTCTTACTCTCTTCTCACATTAGTGCAACAATTTCCTGGAGGCTTTCCAAGAGCCAGCACGCAGGATACTATTGACTCCCAGTGATTTCATTAGGATTTTCATGCTAAGGTATCTGTGGCAGCTTTACAGAGCAGCAGCCCCTGCAGCCTGCTCTGCATGCTGCTCTCCCCAGCTCAAGCTTCACTCCAGCAGCCCAGCAGGCACTGCCCACTCTCAGCTTGTCCTGGAAGGCCAGGGTCAGCCCTGCAAGTCCCCCTGACACCTACACTGGCCACAAGAAAGTCTGGGCACGAAGGGAAGCTGAAAGAACCAAGTGCCCAAGCTGGCCCAGGCAGGGCAGAAGGTGTGAGAGCACACAAAGGAGCAGTCAGGGCATGACAGACTCGGGGTGAGCAGACAGAGGGCCTGAGTGGTGCCAATCCATACCAGCACAACTCAAACCAAAATTCCAAACAGCCTAAAGAAACCATTCCTGGTGTACAGAGCCAGGAGTGTGAGTGACGGGGGGAGGCAGGGACAGGATTCCAAAAGCCTGGCCCCCGTCCCCACAGGAATGAGCAACCTCTCCCCACCTGGCAATGCTGCTCCCTGTGCCAGGTGGTAATCCCAGAATACTGCAGGTCTAACACCTGTACCAGGTCAGACCAGGGGTGTCCCTGGGATGATCCCAGCCTTCCAGAGGCCAACAGCAGCTCCAAAGGGAAAAGTCAAAGAGAGGAAACATCTGCTAACACTGGCACCTGAGTTGTTTTCCAGCTTTTTCTCAAAAGTACTTAGAATTGCTTTGTATTTCTGGACCATTACTGAGCTCATGCTTTCATCCATCTATTTATTCTAATACCCAGATCCTGCAGGAAGGCAGCAATAATCATTTACATGTGAGGCACAAACTGTTTTCCCCCCCATGTGCATCACTTTCTATTAATCCACATTGAAATCATCATCAAGTCACTAATTTCACAAGATACTTCTACAGTTCTTTACCACTCTTCAGAGTTTGGATTTGCCAACAAGCTGCCACTTACTAATCACTATTTTCCCAATTTTTTCTTAGTGTTGAACAACAACATACCCTCAAGCACAGATCTCCCTCTCCTCCATAACAAAAATGAACAACATATGCTCGCCCTCCATCCCAGCTCCTCATCCATATGAGAACCATTCCCTCCCCAACCACTGTGCCATTTCCTTGGCACACTTTGGCACGGGACACAGTCAAAACATGTTCTTGAAATCCAGGCACAGTGCTCATGTCCTTTTCCAACAGCTAAGTTGACTCAGAGAGCTCCAGCAGAGCTGGGAAGCACAACTTACCTTCCCAAAGGCCACGGGGGCTCTTTCCCAACACATCCTCCCTGTGTTCCACTAGGGCTGTCTGCCAGAGCTCCTATGACCTGCTCACTAGAGACATCAGTCCTGCTGGCCTGGGGCTCCCTGGATCCCCCCTGGAGCCATCTGAGGCACAGCCACAACCTTCCCGCTGGAGACTTGTAAATGAGAGGGCACAGACCAACCAGCAGCTAAGTAAATTCCTTGTCAAGGCCCTTTAAACCTGTAAGAACTCTCTGCTCACCCGTTTGATTTATCCACTTATTCCAGCACCTCTCCTGCTGGCACCTCCCCACGAAGCAGTTCCCTTACCTGATCCTAAACCAGAGTTCTCAGAGCTCTCACCGGATCTCCTGGGGCTGGGGGCAGCTCAAACTGGAGCTCCAGAGCCCTTCCACCATCTCCCCATGCCCTGGACACGCTACACCCCAGAGATGTCAGCCCAGCAGAGCCTCCACCAGCCTGCAGCAGGCTGTGACTGAGGCTGGAACACCCAGCCCAGGGAAGCAGCTCCCGAGGAACCAGTCCCACCAGCAGAGCCCAGTGCAGTGGGAACTGGCTGGACAGACTGCAGCAGGGCAGGCTGATGGCTCTGCTGCTCCACATGGACCTGCAGCTCCTCGGGAACACAAAGCCAGCCCCTGGCACAGACCCAGGGCTGCCTCTGGCCAGTGCAGGTGCAGCAGATCCCCCTGGGGCCAGATGTGCCCCAGCAGGGCCCTGCTGCAAGCCAGGGGTCCCCAGGAGCCCTTTTCTGACCTGGGGCTCTGGGCCTTCATCTCTGGAGGCCTGAGGGGCCAAGGAGAACTCTGCCCTTGGAAGGACATCTGCAGGGCTGGGGAGGGGAGAGCCATAATGTGCAGCAGTGAAACCTGCAGAACGTGCCCAGAGCCTGGGCTAGAGCTGTGCCCAGGGAAGGGCACAGTGGTGCCAGCAGGCTCTGCCAGGGGCACACTGCTCACTCAGAGCAGGAGCTGGGGGCATGCAGGGAATTGCTGCCCCTCCTGAATTGCCCCAGGCGGCTGCCACAGCTCAGCACCTGCACTGAGAACATGAACTCAATGGAACCCAGGGAATTTCCCACAGGTAAAAAGGTTTTCAGGTGCAGTCCTGACACAAATACACAATTACAGAATGACTTGGGCTGGGAGGGACCTTAGAGATCGTCCAGTGCCACCCCCTGCCATGGCAGGGACACCTTCACTGCCCCAGGCTCCAGCCCTGGCCAGGGATGGGGGTACACAACCTGCTGCTCCCTAATGAGGGTAGAGACTGCAGCCACATCCCACCACCTGCAATTATTATCTTTTTAATACTCAAATGTAACAAACAGCACTGGCTGATGAGCCTGGACTGTACAGGCTGTGTTTCTGCTGTGAAAACTCTGCTAAATGTAAAGATTTGTGCTCTTAATGAGACAGAAAGCAGATAAACACTCATCAGATATTTTAATCCAGTATCCATGCCTCTCTGTAGCACTATTTCCTTTCCTGTGACAGAAAAGGAGCTACATATGAGAGAAAAAGAAAAAACCCAACAACTTTCTGCCAGAATAAAACCACTTAAAGAGAAGACATTTCTAACATGACACAGAACAAATGGGCAGGAGTCTGTAAGAGAAGAAAAAAGCCTCTTTTCCCTCCCAATTCTCTGTCCAAACAGCATTTCAAACATTAAAAGCCTGCCCACATAGCAGAACAAAATGATCAGAAAAGTTTTAAAAGTGCTGCAGTACATCACTGACTGAGTTTGAGGATGACTCACCTATTAGAAGAGAGTCCCCTGAATGGGATTCCATAATTGGTTTTGACAGGGGAGGTTTTGATCTGTGGGAAGAAGGAAGAAGCATCTCAGAGCAGTTAAGCCTGTTGAACAGTGTGCTTACAGCTTTTTTCTTAACATATATATATATATATATATGTGTGTGTGTGTGTGTGTCAAAAGCAGCTGAGGGAATATCTCTGCCCTCTGCTGGAAAGGAAAACCTTTGCAAGTCTGGTGAACTTGGAGCTGACTTTTACACACAATTTCTTTAATTCTGAGAGAACCTTCCAAGAGAAATGCAGGCACTCTGTCACGTGCCCTCAGTGACCCTTGATGGATTCATTCCATCAGGACATTCCCAGCTGTCCTGCTTCCAAATGAAGAGGCACATCTGGGAATTCAGCAGTAAGAGAAGATTTCATCCCCTCTGATTGCCAGGACACTGTCCCTGCCACACAGCAAGCTCTGCTTGGCTCCCAGAGCTGTCACCCACCCCCTCCTGCAGCCTGGGACAGTGGCTGCAGAGCCTGCCTGCATCATGAGCCTTTATTCCACATGCACTCCTGGAATGGTTTGGGAAAACACCTCAGAGCCCACCCAGTGCCACCCCTGCCAGGGCAGGGACACCTCCCACTGCCCCAGGCTGCTCCAGCCCCAATGTCCAGCCTGGCCTGGGGCACTGCCAGGGATCCAGGGGCAGCCCCAGCTGCTCTGGGCACCCTGTGCCAGGGCCTGCCCACCCTCACAGCCCAGAACATGAAGATGAAATAGTGGCCCTGACTGACAGCCAGTCTCCACAGCTGCACACAGACTTACTTGATATTATGGATTTTTCTTGCAACGATCATTGGAAAATCCACTTCAAAATATTTCCTAGGGAGAAGATTTTCATCCTGGGAATTGCAGGAAGACACCTCAGTTAGGGACACTCAACTTCACACGCACAGGACAAGACAGAAGCTCAAATTCTGACCAGTTCTGGTTTGGCCTACACTGCCATTTGTAACAGGGCTGTAAGAGTGTCCCACAGCTTAAAACCCAACAAAACCCAGCTGAGAGACGTCAGAATGCCCTCTGAGAATGAAAGAAATTATTTAACACTTGATGTAATCACAGAGCCCCAGCATAGCTGAGATGGGAAGGGACCCCTGGAGTTCATCCAGTCCAAGCCCTGCCCGGGCAGGGTCACCCAGAGCAGGTGACAGGAACGTGTCCAGGGGGGGCTGGGAAGTCACCTGAGAGGAGAAGGACTCTAACCCCAGACACAGATCAGTGAAACACACCCTCTGGCAGAGTTCTGGGGCTGTGGGAGAGCACAGCACAGCAGAGTGCCACAGCATGTACCAGGATTTTCAGCACAGGATTTTCAGCACAGCCTTCCAAGGGAAGAACAGGAAGGTTCTGCACAGGCTCACCCAGACAGGGCCCACACTGCAGCTCTCCTCCAGCCCACGGCCAGAGCACAGGCACACCAGCCTGCCTGGACTACAAAAGAGGGGAAAGCTCCTCATTCCATGCTGGCAGGATTTCCCAGGCTGGTGGAGAAGCTGTGCCAAGTCTGTCCCTTGCAGCAGCCCCTTTGTGATGGATGTTGCTGCCCGTGCTGGCTGTCACCCCGTGGCTTTCTGAGATGAAACCAGCACCCAACACTCCAGTAGCTGCCTCCCAGCTTCTGCACATTCATTACACCACACCTGCTCTCTGCAAGGACAAAGAACTGGAATTACAGGTCCCACTTCAGCTCTTGAAATCACTGTTACCAAAACAGTATATTGGCAGAGCTGTTAGAGAAATGCAGGTAAGAGAAAAGCTTCACATCTCAGGAAAAAAAAAAATCAGAATTGTCTCCTTTCCACTGATGGAATACAATAAATTGTGAGCAAGCAAAATGCTCCTCAGGCTTCCCTCCAGAACCCAACTGTACCCATGTACATGCTAGTGAGAAGACAATTCACTCAGAGGAGTGTTCACTCAGAATGATACCACCAAACAGCACCTGAGCAACTGAATTTCCATGGATTACACACACACACACTGTTATATATGGCACAGGGTGCCCAGAGCAGCTGGGGCTGCCCCTGGATCCCTGGCAGTGCCCCAGGCCAGGCTGGACACTGGGGCTGGAGCACCTGGGACAGTGGGAGGTGTCCCTGCCATGGCAGAGGTTGGAACAAGATGAGCCTTAAGGTCCCTTCCAACCCAAACCATTCCAGGATTTTCTGATTCTATGTTTAAAATCTCCAGTCTCTTGTGGTTCTGCTCTCGTCTTCCTACATTTGATATTTAGTCAGCAGCAGGGAAGCTAAAAAAGATTCAGATGTCTAAATCTCAGCCTTCAGCTGTTCTTCCTCTTCCTCGTGCTGTGTTGCCAGCGTGTTCCAGCTGATCCTGCTGGTGGATTCCTCCCTACCTTTTGTTGCCATGTGGAAGGATGCAACAGGAATAGCTTCACCTTTGGGGGGAATGGTTAAGTACCTTTATTCTGCTGGTCTGAGCAGAGAGCACAAGCACATTGAATAGCTGACACTCGGAGCACATGAACAAATGCATTTTCATGATTTCCAATTATAGCAGAAGAATGAGAAAGTGAGGTAGTGAAGAGGAGTGAAAGTCGTCCTGGCTCCCCTGAAGGCTTCCTGCAGCCGCGGTGACATCGCGATGAAGTCAGGATTGTTTTATAATATCACTGAGGAGCCGGAGTGAGGGGGAAGTGGCCCATGAATTTCATTTGCATCACTGAGTGGATTAGCTCCTGACGCAGTGCAAAGTCATTATTTACTGTGTCTCCGGCTCCGGAGCCCTCCCAGCAGCGCTGCTGGGGAGAGGCTGATTCAGAGCGGGAGCAGCTCCCGGGGAGCAGCCCTGCCGGCGGGCACGGATGGAGCTGGCAGGGCACGGGGATGGAGCCTGGCAGGGCACGGGGATGGAGCCTGTGCCATGGGGATGGAGCCTGGCAGGGCACGGGGATGATGGAGCCTGGCAGGGCTCAGGGATGGAGCCTGTGCCATGGGAATGGAGCTGGCAGGGCACGGGGATGGAGCCTGGCGGGGCTCAGGGATGATGGAGCCTGGCAGGGCATGGGGATGGAGCCTGGCAGGGCACAGGGATGGAGCCTGTGCCATGGGGATGGAGCCTATGCCATGGGGATGGAGCTGGCAGGGCACGGGAATGGAGCCTGGCAGGGCTC
>JAYDZK010000044.1:15452128-15464567 GCA_034509185.1 Euphonia xanthogaster | reverse complement strand
CAGAGCAGCTGGGGCTGCCCCTGGATCCCTGGCAGTGCCCCAGGCCAGGCTGGACACTGGGGCTGGGAGCACCTGGGCCAGTGGGAGGTGTCCCTGCCATGGCAGGGCTGGCACTGGGTGGGATTTGGGGTCCCTTCCACCCCAAACCATTCCAGAATTTCATTTTGAAGATAACACAAGAGGAGTGAGTAATCTTAGCTGCAACAGTAGAGCACAAACTGCTTGTTCACTGATCTCCTTATGGACTTCTCCCACCTGGATTTCATTTTGAATTTGTTGCTCCACGCTCTGTAGATAAAAGGCAGAGCCTTGTGCTCTCAGAGCAATCTCTGGGCAGTTTCTCTGCAGCTTTTTCTACCCTAAGAGATTTTTACTGGTTGTTTTGAGCACTTCAACTTGGGTTCATTCTGCCCTCTTGAAAATATAAAAAAAATGATTTTAGAGCTGTATCAAAACCTGGAATCTGTTCAGATTATTTCTACAGATGAAATCTACTTTTTTTTTCCCCCTTGCTTTTTAAATAGAATCCATTCCAAAGGGCCTCCTGTTATTCTTGGTGAGTCATCAAAATGCAGATAAACAGCATTCTTTGGGTGCTGTGCACAGAGAGCTCCATGCCATGAGCAGTTCTGTCCCACTGCTCATCACTGTGTTTGTTTTTGATGTTCTTTGAAATAAAATAGTCCGAATTCCTTGCTTAAAATCCCTTAAAAGAGCAGTTTATCATGTATATATTTGTCCTATTCACAGGCTGTGTATTAAGCCATGTTTGAGTTAGATGCTGATAAACAGAGCTCTTGTTTGGGCTTTGACTCCTGCTTTTTAATTCCATATCCCATTTGAACCTCAGTCATCTCTCCCTGGAAATTCTGTTTTGCTCAGCATGTGGGAGCTTTGTCCTTGTGTTCAACAGCCAGGGAAGGACATGCAGGAGGAGCTTGGAGTGCAGGTTTATACAGTGGGAAGGAGCTGTCAGCTGTGTCTTCAGCACCTACTTCACAAGGTCACAGTGAAAATTTCCAGTTTTCCCACAGTTTTCTCTCTAAATTAGTGTCTTAGGCACCTGCATGTGCCATTCATCTCAGATGCCAGTGCCACCCTGATTCCCTTTTGCTGAGATGCCAAGCAGGGCAATGCTTTTTCCTTTCCCCACTTTCCAGTGCCATGAGCTCTGACTGAATTTCTGTGCCACCAAAGAGAAAACCAATTTCAGTTTCCCCCCAGGCATTTTTGCTGTCAGGCACTTCTGCTGAGCAGCTGCACTTCTTGTAAGCTGCAGAATTTGAGAAATCTGCAGCCCAGAGCGGCGTGTGGTACAGGGGGAAGGTTTTCTGCTGAGGCCAGGGAAATAACTTCTGGTTTTTGTGTTGTTTTCTCTTCTCCCCCCCTGGCTGAGCAGATCGAGAGGCGCCTGGACGCCGTGAGGTCCGTGTGCCACCTGGCCCAGAAGAGGCTGATTGCCTGTCTGCAGGGCCAGCATGGCACTGACCCTGACAAGAGACACGTGAGTACAGCTGCGTGCCACCAGGGCAGCTCAGCTCTGCCAGGGCAGCTCAGCTCTGCCAGGGCAGCTTGCTGCTGCCACTGGTGACACTGCAGTGACAGCCCAGTGCTACTCCAGTGACAGCCCAGGGAAACCCCAGTGACAGCCCAGTGACACTCAACCTCACTGACACCCCAGTGGCACCCCAATGATACCCCAGTGACACCCCAGTGACACCCCAGGGAAACCCCAGTGACCCTCAACCTCACTGACACCCTAGTGACACTCCAGTGACAGCCCAGTGACACCCCAGGGAAACCCCAGTGACAGCCCAGTGACCCTCAACCTCACTGACACCCCAGTGACACCCCAGGGAAACCCCAGTGACAGCCCAGGGAAACCCCAGTGACACCCCAGTGATACCCCAGTGACAGCCCAGTGACGCTCCAGTGACAGCCCAGTGCTACTCCAGTGCCACCCCAGTGCCAGCCCACCCCAGCACAGCCTGGAGCAGCTCAGCAGTGCCAGGACACTTGGTGTCCCTGCTGGGTGCTGGGGGCTCTCCTGCCCCAGCCAGGGGAGAAGCTCTGCAGCTCTGCCCCAGCCAGGGGAGGTGCTCTGCAGCTCTGCAGCTCTGCCCCAGCCAGGGGAGATGCTCTGCAGCTCTGCAGCTCTGCCCCAGCCAGGGGAGATGCTCTGCAGCTCTGCAGCTCTGCCCCAGCTCCTCAGGTCTGGAGCTGCCCTGGGCCCTGGCAGCTGAGCTGCCTGGAGATGCTTTTCTGCACACGTTTGGTTCTGGCCTCCTTAGCAAAGCTGTAGGGTTTTCTTAGAGCATCAGAGCCAGAAAGAATTCACATTCACACTTTCCTTTTATTGAGTGACACAGACCTGGAGCAGGGGCACACAGGAGAGAGAGGTGATGTGCTGGGTGCTTGAAGCTCAGCTCCAAGCTGTTTATCTCTCCTTGGCACGTTGGGCCAGTCATTCCAGCTAAAACAGAGAAAAAAGTGCCTTTCAGAGTGTCTGAGAACAGGAGTCTTGGGGCTTGAAACTTCCTGTGACTTGGCATTTTCCTGGAGTCCAGGAATGAGCTGTGTTTGTGTAACAGAAACCATATGGAAGGGGAGCAGAACCTGAGAGGGGATGTGCTGGGGAGGCTGGAAAGAGTGAGCAGCACCAAGCTAAGCCCTGTTCCTTCTGTTCCACAGAAAAAACTTCCTCTAACAGCTCTGGCTCAGAACATGCAGGAAGGATCCATCCAGCTGAGTGATGAAACTCTGCTGGGGTAAGTGTTTGCCTTTTCTCCCTGACTTGCTGGCTGACATCTTATTGCCTGCAGGGCTCTAAGTAGAACCTCTGGGTGCACAAGGGCTGGTTTCAATCGAATAAAACTGAATATTTCTAGATTCTTTCTCTAATCCAAAGGGAGAAACTGTGAGCAGGCAGTTTTTCTGGAATGATCTGGGGACAAGTTTTAGGCTGAATTGCGTTCCAGAGGATTCTGATTCTCTGCTATCATAAAAGCTTTTAAAATGGTGTTTTTCCTTGTGAGTTAGTAGAATTACTGTCTCCATTTGAAATTTAAAATGTTGTGTATTCTACAATTAAACTGCATTTTTATTTTAAACTGCATTCTGCATGTTTGAATTGATGACTTAAAATAATGTCAATTTGCATTAATGGCTCTTAGTTCAAAGTAGCCCAGATTTATCTGTCCTGGCAAAGTGGTTATTTGCAATTAACAGGAAAGTGGCTGAAACAAATGAACCTCCCTGTGCTGAATTCCTGGAGCCAAGTGGGTTTTGTCATTGCTGGTGGGAATTCTTATGGAGACAGTGTAGAATGACCTTGGAAACCTCTGAGAACATATTTCTGAGCCACTGCAGGAGATTTAAACCTGGATAAAAATCTTACAGAATAGGGGTTTTCCTTATAACAAGCATAAAATGAAGGTCAGGTCATGGGCTTGGAGCCTGAGCTGCTGGGGATGGGATTGCTGGGAATTAGGGTGTGAAGACCTTCACGTTAAAGGGGCTTAGGAGCAGGTGAAATACTGCATTGAGCAGTTTCTCTTGCATCTGTGAGATGGAAGGATGGGCTTGGAAAGAAATACTGACTTCTGTGCCCTCAGGGCTGCTGTAATCACCTGGCTGTCTGAAAGCCTCCAAAGTGCTGTCATGGCTCAGGAATTTAGAAGGAAAAGGTTTAATAGCAGCACTTGCCTGTCCCAGATTGCTGCAAGGGAGCACAGAGCAGTTGGGTTCAGGCCATGAAGGGTTGCTTTGCTTCCTACAGCACAAAGCTCTGCTCTGCCTTCAGTCCTTCAGTCAGTAACTGCCATGACAGATTTCTGTAATTCTTACAGGAAAATGCTGGATACCTGTGGGGATGCAGAGAATAAACTGGCAATGGAGCTCTCCCAGCATGAAGTACAGATTGAGAGAGAAGTTATAGACCCACTGTGCCTGCTGACAGAGGTGAGACAGATCAGCCTGAGAGGAGAACACATCTGGATTGATGCCTAAACTGAGCAAAAGTGATTTATCTCAGTGCTGCTATTAAAAAACTGCTTTAAGGAGCTCTGTGGTAGTGGTGGAAAGTGGGTATGAAACCTACAACACGTAATTTGTTACAGTGCACAATTCAAAATTGAATGTAAGCCCCTAATTCTGATTTCAGACAGAGATTCCAAACATCCAGAAGCAGAGGAAGCAGCTTGCAAAGCTGGTGCTGGACTGGGATTCTGCAAGGGGAAGGTAGGAGAGCATTTTAGTTCCTGGGTGCTTTTCCATCCACGTGAGCTCCTTGGTGGCATCTGATGGCACCTGCTGTGCTCTGGTGCTTGCTCCTGAAATGCTGCTGTGAGCAGGCAACAGGTGAAAAAAGACAAAGTTACATTTCAGTTACACCAGAAGAGGATCCATGACTGCTAGATCCAAACAGAATCAGGATTTCAGAGTTCTTACATGCCTGTGTGCAATTGGGAGAATGTTGGAAACTCATCCAGTTTCCAGTTCATGCAAGTGTTTAACTTGAATAAGGAATCCTTGGAGTTCTCAGCCTGAAGAGGGAGCAGGAAGCTCCCTGTGTAACCTCACCAAGTGCTTTTAGAGCCCTGTTTGGAGGCATCTCCTTGGGAGGCTCCTGGGTGCCTTGGGATGGTTTTACACTGCCCTGAGAACGGGGGGAGCCATTTTCAGCATATTCCACAGCCATGATATGGGGCAGACACAGGATCCCTGGTGGTTTTTACAGCTGCTGGTGGATTATGTCAGCATGTCATGACTGCTGCGTTTGGAGCCTTTTGGTTCTGTTGGAAAACCTCTGGAACTGGGGGGATCGGTTCCTGTAGAGAGAAACCCATTCCAAGGGAGCCATAAATGCAGATTTGTGCTGAATATTGAGTCTCACAGGCTGAAACTTTTCTTCCCCAGATACAACCAAGCCCACAAGACTTCAGGAACAAATTTCCAAGTGCATCCTTCAAAAATAGAATCTCTTAAGGAAGAGATGGATGAAGCTGGAAACAAAGTGGAGCAGTGCAAGGTAAGGACAGGATGAGTGTCCCTTCCACAGCTCCCATGGAATTGCCCAGTTGTGCAGCTGCAAATCACGTGGCTGTGACAGTGTCTGTCCTGGGGGCATTTTCGTGCCAGCTGATCTCTGGATTGCTGTGGTTCAATGAGGAACTCCATCCAGGGTGTTTCTAAGTTGGGTATTGCACATTATTTTCAGTTTCAGTCTGAGCCAGCTGTGTCCTGGCCATGAATGAATGCTCAGGGTGTCTGGGTGCTCCAGGCATGGAGCAGCTGTGCAGTAGGAGGCACCTGGAGGAACCTGAAGCTGGGCCTGTGACACCTCCCAGGACCTGTGACACCTCTGAGCAGCTCACATTCACTTTCACTTCCCAACAGCAAATGCTCCATTGAGTACTGAGAACTGAAACCATTTTTATTAGTACTTATCTTTGAGTGCTATAAATAACTGGGCTGAATGGCAGTATGTCCTTGACTGAAGGGGGCAAACAGCTTTGCTGCATAAAGCAGAGTTAAGAGTCTGAAATAATTTTGAAGAAATGATTGAAGCTTGAAGAACACTTGGATCAGAGCAGGTGCATTACAGCTTCTTAGTTCAAACCTCCTGCAGGCAAAATAATCCATGTGTCTGTGTGATTTGAGAAGAGTAAACGTGCTGTCCTGGTTTGCATGTTTCCCAAAGGATCAGCTGGCTGCAGACATGTACAGCTTTGTGTCCAAGGAGGGGGAGTACGCCCGCTGCTTTGTCATGGTGAGTGCTGCCACTGGGGCTCTGCTTCAGCACAGCTGGCACACACACTGGGCTCTCAGAGGTGACATTTGTGTGCTAAACCTTTAGTCTTGTCTTATGTGCTCATCAGAAGCTAATGCTCTTTTTGTTTTTAAAATGTGGCTTCTGTTCTCAGTTATTAGAAGCACAAGCAGATTACCATAGAAAAGCATTAGCAGTCATAGAAAAGGTCCTACCCGAAATTCAAGCCCATCAAGGTAAAGTAACCTGTGCTCTGGCTGATGCTTCTCCTTGCCTGTGCCACCTATGCACAATATTCTCCTCCTCTCTCTCGATTCTCTTGCATGCAGACTGATTTGATAAGGCCATTTTGAGCTGCTTAACAATTTTACATTCCCGAGCATAATTCCATTCTCCTGTTCTCCGGAGCTCTCCAGCCATGTTTAACACACTAATCAACTCTTAATCAAGGATCTCTCTGATATCCAGGAGGGTAAAGGAAGGATTTTTTCTGTTTGCTTACCTGCTTTCCTTGTGCCCTTTTGCTGAGTCACAGCTGGCTCTTCAGGCCAATGGAGGTGTCACTGTGATTTGGTTCTTGAGTGATGACAGGTGATTATCAGGAAAACTCCATGGATTTTAAGGAGCTGGATTTTTTTTTTCCCCTCATTTTGTGCAGTCCTCTTCCCCAGTGTGCACTGCATGCAGGGAAAGGGAGAGTTTGGGTTCTTGTGCTGATTATCAGCTGCTCATAAATTGAATTGTACAGCTTTGTTTCTTCCTTAAGAAGAACTGGAACTGCTGCTAAGCTTCCACTGCCAGGGGACTTCAGATGTATCACTGAAGATTTGGGATGAAGATACACTGTGTGTTCTGGAACCTCTCTCCAAAATATTGGCTGTGCTGTCCCTGAGTCTTTGGAGCAATAGGTGAACAGAGTCTGAGGGAAAATCCAGTCTGAGCTGAGGCAGGCTCAGGTGTCTTCAGCTGATGAAGGTTGTTAAAGATGAACCAATTCAATACATAAATCAGTAGGAGCATTGTGGAAAATGGTGTGGGATGTCTGTCCTCTGTGGGAGAGGAGGTGATGCTGGCACAGCAGCAGGGCTGTGCAGAAAGTTCTTTGTGGACATGGCTGCTTGAAATTTGTTATTTTTGCATGGAAAGCTGGGACAGGGCAGCTGAGCAGCAAAGGCTTCAGAACAGACTGAAGGTGGCTGGGAGCTGTGGTGGCCAAGTGCTGAATGCAGGGAATTTCTCACCTTGTGTTCCGAGCTGCAGTGTCAGGTAGAATCCCATAAAGGTTTGGGTTTGAGGGACCCTAAAGCCACCCAGTGCCACCCCTGCCATGGCAGGGACACCTTCCACTGTCCCAGGCTGCTCCAGCCTTATCCAGCCTGGCCTGGGGCACTGCCAGGGATGGGAGCTGGGACTCTGAACAAGTGCTGAGCTTTCTTTTCCTGATGTTTGCTGCAATTTGCAGAGGTTGGGAAATGCCTCGTGCATCTCATGGCGTGTTAATGAATGAGAGGGACTAAAACAGGACAAGGGAGGTGATTGATGTGGTTTTGTAAAGAAAAGGGGTGAATTAAATCCTTTGCAGAAACACTTTGCCTTCAGAGCACTCTTTGAAGTCCTCTGAAGTTTTTGTCCTTCTTGGCCTCTTTTTCACATAAAAGAAATAACACATCTGTACTAACAATAACCTTTTACATCTGCATTTTTTCAGTTAAAGTAGCAGAAATGGGTCAGAACATAAATTACAGGAAAGAAGAAATTCACATTCAATTTGGAGAAATTTGTGCAAATTGGAGTTAAACAAGAGATGAAGAATTAAATTGAAAATTTGAATGTTATGGTGCTGGGCTGTTACCATGGTAGTTCTGATGTGATACCTGGGGCTGTTATCATCCATTGTAATTTGCTGATTTAAGGGATCAAATTTAAGGAATAAAACAGCTCAGTTTTTATTCCCCTTAAGTACAGTCAAAATCAAAGTCAGCCCAGGTCATGCAGTCTGGACAAAATTTTCCTCACAGATTCTTGCAGAGCCAAATCAGCATTACTGGAACGTGCAGCCTTGTGCTGGCACTTGTTGAGGTTTGTTATTTATAATTCCAGTTATACACAGAATTTGTATGTGGTATTCCATCCAGAAAGATGCAGAAGTATTTTTTTCTTGACCCACCAGCAGCCTCATTTTCTCTTTGCTCATGATCCAAGGGACTTTACCAATCAAGGGCTGTAAAACTCCTGCTGTAGTCTGAACATTTCTGTGCTGTACTAGAGGCTTTCTTCTCTTCATGCCTGGGCTGTGATTCAGGGGTTTGGTAGATATCCTGCTCAGTGTTTTGATACTCTCCAACTTAGACAAATGGACTGAAAAGCCAGCTTTTGGAACTCCCCTGGAAGAGCACCTCAAGCGCAGCGGGCGGGAAATCGCGGTTCCCATCGAAGCCTGTGTCATGATGCTCCTGGAGACAGGGATGAGAGAGGAGGTGGGTGATGCCAGGTCACAGCCCAGGAACGGGGGGAGAGGGCCCAGTGAGCTCATAAGCTGGGCTCTGTTTGATGATATGTTGCTTAAGTAATTTTTTCATTTACTAATTGGTAAATGTTTTGCGTGTGTGAAGCATTTTGGAAGCGGATGCACATGCAATGAAATTAGGGTGGGCCAAGGGTGGGAAAGAGCTGAACCATGCTCAGGTGGCAGTGGCAGGGCACATGAGGGGCCAGCTGGGCCACAGCTGTCAGGGGAAGGCGCCAGAGCTGGAGTGTTCTGAGAGAGGCTGTTGTAAAGCTGTGCCAATGTGTGGTTACCAATCAATACATTTGATTTCTCTGATGCAGGGCTTGTTCAGAATTGCTGCTGGAGCCTCCAAGTTAAAGAAGCTGAAAGCTGCCCTGGACTGTTCCGCTTCCCAGCTTGATGAGTTTTACTCAGATCCCCACGCTGTTGCAGGTACTGGGAGTGTTCTGAACCCAAACCAGGTGTGAGCTGACACAGCACAGCTTCGTGCTGTTCAGGGGTGATCTCCACAGTTAGGCTGGGAGAAGTGGCACTCAGTGGAAAGTTCACTGCACAGTTTGACACAGATAAGTGTAGGGTGCCCGTGCTGATCACAGCTGCTGTATTTGTGACAATGGTGTGTAAAATGCAGGTGACCACAATGGCCCAGCTGTCACATCTCTTATGACAAGAGTGTTAACGTGGGCAAGGTAGGTTAGAGCTGTGTGTGGACCTTCAATACATCTTTATAAGAAGTCCTTTGTCCTGAAGAGATGATTCAGGGGTTTACAGCACGTTTCTGCCAGACTGCACCAGTTATTTACAGACCCCTTGGGCTGAGATCTGAGCAGCTCTGCTGTGCAAGTGTCAGGTCTTGCCACTTTCCCTGGTACTTGGAATTCATTGCACAGATAAAACTGCAAAGTGAGGGCAGAATTTTCCCTGAAGTGTGAAAGCAGTGGCTGAGGACTGTCCCTGTCTGCATTGCAGGTGCCTTGAAATCCTATTTGCGGGAGCTGCCAGAGCCTCTCATGACCTACAGCCTGTATGAGGAGTGGACACAAGCTGCAAAGTAAGCATGCTAGAAATAGCTATGGAGGAAGTCGTGCTGCATATTCTGGTAAATTTGATTCTTCACAGATGGATTCAAAAGAAACAGCCAAGCTCACACAGTTATTTATTATTCCACTAGCGGGTATTTCGCGTAACAAATTATTTTAAATAATAAATAGCAAAAAAAATTAATAAAAATAGCACAAAATGTGGTGAAATACCTACCTTGTTTAACTATTAGGGCTGCTTCAGGCTGCTGGCTGCACAGTATTGATGCTCAAGCAGTTTTGTTGCAGGGAGAGATAATTCAGGGATCTGACAAGCAGGTTACTGAGTACAGAACATTTCTTTGGCATAAGTGGAAGTCGATACCATCCTCTCTTTGTCACTGCAGAAACAACTCATTCCTGCCCTGAAAGTAAGATGTCATGGCATTTTTTGTCCTTTCAGTATTCAGGACCAGGATAAGAAGCTCCAGGAGTTATGGAGGATTTGTAACAGATTACCTGAGCATTACCGTGTTAACTTCAGGTAGGTGTGAGCATCTCTTAGCTCAGCTGCTGTGCACCCCAAAGCCAATTAAACTAAACTCTAATCCAGGTGTGCTGTTCTTGGCCAAATTCATTAAGATTTATAAAAATACCTCTTGTTTCACGCAGCAGTGGGCATGCAGAGGTGGTGTCCTCAGATTAATTCCCTATTGGCTGTCAGGAAATAGTGATGCACAGAGCCTTTCTACTTTATGGCTCATGCCCTGCTCTTTGCTGTAGTTTCCAGTCTTAGAAATCACCTGGATCAGTCTCAAACATCTCATTTTTCCTTTTGGTTTTGCATTTTGGAAATGAACCGGAACAAAACCAGCTCTGGTGATTCCTAGAAGCCTGGAATTTCCATTACAGGCCATAAAACTAGCTGAAATTAAGGGTTTTTCTCTGGAAGTATAATATTTCTGTGGTTCTGTTTTGCTAAGATGGGAGCTGCTTTCTTTGCTACCCAGTTCAACTTTTATGAGTCAGGAGCAGAAGCTTTGGGCAGCTGCCAAGCAAGAAGGCTGCTCATCTCATTTCCGTGTTGTTGGGAGCTCTCTGTACAAGTTCTTGAATTTTTTTTTACTTGCTTTCAACAAGAAACGCTCATGGTTCCTGGTCTTTAATTATTTCTTTCCTTTTTGAAGGTATTTAATCAAATTTTTAGCCAAGCTTGCCCAGAACAGTGACGTTAACAAAATGACACCGAGCAACATCGCCATCGTCTTGGGCCCCAACTTGTTGTGGGCAAAGAATGAAGGGTGAGTTCTTTTAAGAAAGCTACAAAGCAGAATGGGGTGAAGCTGTAGGACTGATAGGTTTAAATCCTTAGCAAGGAATTTAGCAATTCACAGCAAGGCACTGTTAACCTAAAAAATACTTCAGGTGTTCTTTCAGCCCATGCCTCCAGGTCCTTTGAGGCAGGAGGGTTTCAGGGGTGTTTCTGAAAGCTCAGAATGTTACTGAATGGTCTGGAGTCCAGCACAGCTGCTCTTCCTCTGGTACTGAGGAGCTGATCCATCATGCTTAGCCTAAGTTGTTATTTAGGTCATCTGAATTGATTTTAATTTTCTTACTTTGATGGAACTCTGAATAAAGGATTGTTCAAATCTCTGCTGCAGATCCCTTGCTGAGATGGCAGCAGCCACTTCTGTGCACGTGGTGGCAGTTATTGAGCCCATCATTCAGCATGCAGACTGGTTCTTCCCTGGAGGTGAGTTCTGCCCCAGCCTGGCAGTTTTACACTCCCCTCCAGCTCACCTCAGTGGCTGGTGCAGTGAGGCACCCCTTGGGATGTGTGTGTGCCTAAGGAGGCATTCTGTCTGTCCCTTTTCAGATGAAGATTTCAATGTGTCCGGGGCGTTTGTGGCAGTTCCTGCTGTAAATTCCAATCACTTGTCACACACTGGGAATGACTATGAATGTGGGACCCTGGAGAGGAAGAGGCCTCTGAGCATGACTGTGATGGAAGGGGATCTGCTGAAGAAGGAAAGGTAGGTGTAATTCTCACCTTGGGGGTCCACTGTAGCCCTCTTCCAATGAGGCTTCAATCAGACACCTTCACTGGTGTCAGGAGAGGGATTTCATGGAAATGCTGTAGATAACAATAGTGATTTGTTCCCTGTTGTTGCAGCCTGAGGATGGCTCACAGGTAATGTACTGTTACTTCCTTCCAGTTACACTCCATGCATGACAAACCCCAAGCAGATACTGCTGCTCCCAGTCTCCATTCTCCTGGCACACATTGGGGGTGGTGTGAGATTCACAGGAACAGAAGTGTCTGCAGTGGCCTCTCTCAGTCTCTGACTTCTGGTATCCCATGGCTTCTCTTTCAAAGCCCATAAGCTGAGGTGGTGTTACCTGGTGCCTTCATGATAAGACTTCTGAGGTGATGATGGTACAGTATTGCCACAGCAAGCAGTGAATGCTGAAAACTCCCAGTGAAATGTGCTGCTTCCCATATAACATGTAGTGTACTGTTCATTCTTATCACTCATCATGAGTATTCAAGTGATGTGCTTGTTTCTAGCTGTTGATGCAAATGTTGTTACCTGTTAGCTGTGACCAGCCACGTGCAAATTTGTCAGCACTCACAGAGGAAGAAGAAAATCAGTTCAAGATTCAGTGTTTAACACAACAAGAATAAAATAATTTCTAGAATGAATGTGCTGTATGCATTCTAAAATCTGTTAAGAGTTAGGGTCTGTTTCTCCACTGTTCTCCATGAAACACAAATAGAATGATTTGGGTCGGAGAGGACTGTAAGGCTCTCTCATTCCAGCCCCCAAATCACAGCCTGTATCCAGTAGCTTTTTTGGAATCTCTGCTGCAACTTAGTGTGTAATAGAAACAAAATTCATGTGGCAGAATGCATTTAGTGAGGAGCTACCGTGGTATGTGAGGAAATGTCTGTATTTACATGTGAGATCTGAGTGCTCTGACCTCGTTGTCATCCGTGTTTGTCTCCAAATGTAATTGAGTACTTTGTTCACTGCTGTTGAGCTTATCCCTCTGTGGGGATAAGCCAAGTCCTGTTCAATGTCTTAACCTTGCTGGTGTTGGGCAGCCAGTGGGGGCTCTGACATCCTGGTGTTGGGCAGC
>JAYDZK010000044.1:15426940-15452061 GCA_034509185.1 Euphonia xanthogaster | reverse complement strand
CAGCCAGTGGGGCTCTGACATCCTGGTGTGGGGCAGCCAGTGGGGGCTCTGACATCCTGGTGTGGGGCAGCCAGTGGAGGCTCTGACATCCTGGTGTTGGGCAGCCAGTGGGGCTCTGACATCCTGGTGTTGGGCAGCCAGCAGAGCTTTCCTCGTCGCTGCTTTGCATGTGGGGGTTTGTCTGGGGGTGGGACACCCCGAGTCCTGCTGCAGCAGCCCCTGGGCTGGCCGCCTGCTGTGTTCACTCTCTGTTCTCTCTGTAGCTTTGGTGTGAAGGTGCTGGAGCTGCCTGTGACCCCGCGGCGGGGTGGCACTGTGAGCAGGAAGCTCACCTCGCCCGCCTTCCAGCCGCCGCTGCCGCCCTGCGAGCCCGCGGGGGCTGAGCCCTGCCCGCCCTCGGGGGCTGAGCCCGGCCCCGGGGCTGGCCCCGCTCCCCCTGCTGCCCCAGCAGAGCAGCCCCAGGCTCCAGGCACTGAGGATGCCAGGTAAGAGGCACGGCTTGCGCTGGCAGCTGTGGGCAGCAGCAGCTCTGGTGTCACCTGTGCCCCTGGGACGTGCCCTGGCAGCTGTGGGCAGCAGCTCTGGTGTCACCTGTGCCCCCTGGGATGTGCCCTGTAGGTGTGGGCAGCAGCTCTGGTGTCACCTGTGCCCCTGGGATGTGCCCTGGCAGCTGTGGGCAGCAGCTCTGGTGTCACCTGTGCCCCTGGGATGTGCCCTGTAGCTGTGGGCAGCAGCTCTGGTGTCACCTGTGCCCCCTGGGATGTGCCCTGTAGGTGTGGGCAGCAGTGACCTGCAGGAGCTCTGCTGCCATGGGTATGGCTGCACAATTGGGCTTCTGAAATAACACCCAGAATTGGTCTTACAGAATAGCATCCCTGGTTCTGGGTGTTCTGGAATTCATCTGCTAATATAACGTACACAGTTCTCCCTGTTCTGGAGCTCATCTTCTAATACACTGGAATTCTTAGGGGGAAAAATGATTATGCAAAATACACTCTGTTTCTACTGCCCACACTGCCCTTCCCAGGTAATGTTCTGGAGATGTGCACACAGGTGATACCAGTTTGCTGCTGGAAGAGCATAACCTGCAGTGGCAATACCAGAAACCTGTTGGTCTTGTTTGTTGGTCTTGTTGTTGTTGTGTGTTATCTGCTTATGTCTTGTTTTGTTTATTTGTCTGTAGCAGGTGTTAGTGATGAGCAGACTTGCTTACTAGAGACCTGGCAGTCAGTTTATCATATTTCAGGATTAGTTCCTTTAGGACAAGTAGGTCCACAGGCTCTTTGCTGTTTAATCTCTCTTGCAGCTCTGTGCTTGTGTCCCTGAGCTCCAAGGCTCATTGCAGCAGCCTGACTTCCTCCTGTGAGGGGTGGAAGCAGCACTTGGCTGTCAGCTCCTCCGTGTTCTGAGAGCTGTGACAAACCACGTGTGAAGCCTGCAGTGCTTCCAAATGTCAGCCTCAGGGTGAAGCCCCACCGTGGGGTTCGATGCTGCACTGACTCTTGTGCACAAAGCTTGTTCTCAGGTGACATATTTACAAAACCAGCTCGTTTGGAAATCCCCTGCACACCAGTATTTCCTCCACAGATGGCTGAAAATAAACCTCAGGAGTCATGTCTGAAAGTTGCACTTAAAATCTGCACAGGCTCTGTGCAGGTATTCCCAGTTTAACAGCACCTGGAGAGACAGGGATTGCAAAGTGCCAGTGGAAGTGATAAAGTCAGTCCTTTTGAGGGCTAAATTGCTGCAGGTGACTCTAAATACAAAGCAGTGAGAGAAGCCTGGGGGTGCAGGGCCACAGGAGGGGACCCTGCCCAGACCCCCCTCAGCTGGCTCATCCTCCATCATCACTCACCAGCCAGCACTGCCACAGCACTCACCACTGAGCCATCCAGTGCCACATCCACGTGTTCTGAACACTTCAGGGGCTGTGACTGCACCCTTCCCCGGGCACCTGTGCCAGGGCTTGGCAGCCCTTTCCATGAAAGCTGTTTCCTGTGCCTGATCCGCAGCACGGTTTGTGAGGGAGCAGCTGCAGCTGAGCCAGAGGAGGCGTCGGGCTCGCAGCCATCTCTAACGTGGGCTCTTTCCTTTGCAGCGCCTCCAAGTGCAAGGAGAGCTCGAGTGCAGCCACTCCTCCCCCGGTGAGGAACGGGCAGGCAGCGCCCAGCAGCTCCCAGCTCTCTGCCAGCCAGCCCCAGAACGCTGCTGGTCCCAGTCCCCACGCCCTGAGGAGAGGTGTGTGCTCATTGCTTTCCCAGCCACTGTGTTCCAGGCCCTGAGGTGCTGCAGGAACGCTGCTGAAATAACTTCATCAGCACCTCTGCCCTTCTGCAGACAGCAGTTTAATCTCTTGGCTTGTCCCCAGGGCCTGGCTGTAAAGCAGCTGTGACTTTTGGACTCTCTGAATGGTGACAGTGTCACTGCTGCTGTTTGACAAACTGTCAAAAGCTATTGATCAGTAAATGCTTGTGCTTGATAATGCTCCACTTCATTCTGATAACATAGCTGGGGACTTTTTGTGCTGCTAATTGTTTTCTCTGGGAGCTTGGTTTGGAATCGTAGAATTCCAAAATGCTTTGGGTTGGAAGGGACCTTAAAACTCATCTTGTTCTGTCCTCTGCCATGGCAGGGACACCTTCCACTGTGCCAGGCTGCTCCCAGCCCTGTCCAGCCTGGTCTGGGGCACTGCCAGGGATCCAGGGGCAGCCCCAGCTGCTCTGGGCACAACAATTCCTAATTCCCAATATCCCATCCATCCCTGCCCTCTGGCAGTGGGAAGCCATTCCCCATGTCCTGTCCCTGCCTGTCCCTGATGCTGACATCTCCCCTCTTCTCTCCACAGCTGTGAAGAAGCCTGCACCAGCCCCTCCCAAGCCAGCCAACCCCCCCCCGGGGCAGCCAGGCAGCCAAAGCTCTTCCCCAGCTGCTCAGCCACCTTCTGTCTCTCCAAAACCCCCGGCCAGAAGTTCTTCTCCTCCTGCTCAACACGCAAACCCCGGGGCAGCCCAGACCTCCTCCCCGTGCCAGGTTTCCGCACCTCGCAGATGCTCCAGCAGCCTGTCCCCTCTCCAGGCTCCCAGCCACCCACCCCCGCAGCCCCCAGCGCAGGCGACTCCTCCCCTGCAGCCCAAGGGCAGCAGCAGCCAAGCATCTCCCGGCGAGCAGGGCCCGGAGCAGCAGCAGCAGCAGCAGCCCTGCTCCTCCTCCGTGCCCCTGCCGCAGACCCCCACCCCTCCCGACACGCCCCCGCTGGGCAAGCACCCGGGCAGTGCCCCCGCCGTGCCCCCCGAGCCCTGCCCGGCTCCCTGCGGGCCCCAGGGGGGCACCCTGCCCCGGCCCCGGCCCGTGCCCAAGCCCAGGAACAGACCCAGCGTGCCGCCCCCGCCGCACCCTGCCCCGCAGCCGCCTGCCGACGGCACTGCCAGCCCCTCCCCGACGGCCTCCAGAATCGTCACAGGTGAGTGACAGCATCCCCCTGGCTGCTGGCTCCCGGGGAGAGGCAGGGCACCCACTGCTGATGGAGCTGGGGGAGCTGGGAGGCACAAACCTCACTGAAAATACTCACAGCTCATTCCCAGTGACTGCTGGGGGGAGCTGCGAGGCACAAATCTCACTGAAAATACAGCTCATTCCCAGTGACTGCTGGGGGGAGCTGCGAGGCACAAATCTCACTGAAAATACAGCTCATTTCCAGTTAGTGCCTGCTCCAAAGCAGTGATGGAGCTGGGAGGCACAAATCTCAGTTAAAATACAGCTCATTTCCAGTGATTGCCCACTCCACAGCAGTGATGGAGCTGGGGGGAGCTGGGAGGCACAAATCTCACTGAAAATACAGCTCATTTCCAGTTAGTGCCTGCTCCAAAGCAGTGATGGAGCTGGGGGGAGCTGGGGGAAGCTGGGGAAGCACAAATCTCACTGAAAATACAGCTCATTTCCAGTGACTGCCTATTCCACAGCAGTGATGGAGCTGGGGGGAGCTGGGAGGCACAAATCTCACTGAAAATACTCACAGCTCATTCCCAGTGACTGCTGGGGGGAGCTGGGAGGCACAAATCTCACTGAAAATACTCACAGCTCATTTCCAGTTAGTGCCCACCCAGCTGCTCTGCACACGAGGCTGTCCTTCCTCAGGCAGAAGTGTTTGGGGGCAAGTGTTTGGAGATGAACTTTTGTTGTTTTTTTTTTTTTCCTGTTTGGAAGCTTAACACTGTGACAGCAGCTCCAGCTCAGCATATTGGCAGTCAATTCTGCTTGTACATCTGTTGCCAGAAAGCAAATATTTAGGGGAGGGAGAAGATGTAGCCAAGGATGGTGGATTTCAGCACATACTGAGATAAGAAAAGGGCACAAGTGGTCCCTGACACATGTTCCAGTAGGCAAAACGTGCAGAGAATGTTTTACCTTATGAGAACAGAGCCTTCTGATGTGCATTTAAGTTGGACATCCAGAAGCTGAAGAATCACCTGTGTTACCCTGTATTTCTTAGGTCAATGTTTATAGAGCCTCACATTTTAAGTGCAGTCCTTGTTTTAAGACAACCATGAGGTAAAGAGAAACTTTTGTCTTCTCACAGAAGCTTCATGAAGCTTGTAGTTACCAGTTTGGTTGGGATAATGTTACTTTAATAAAGTTTATTTTTTTAAAATGTAGTTGCTGAGGCCATTCAAAACCAGCAGACCTTGGAATGTTTTCCTGCTGAGTCACTGCTTATTCTGGGAAATTCTGAAGGGAGAGATACTGAATGTGGGAGACTAATGCTTTTAAATCTACTTATAATTAATAATGGTTGGAACTTTCCCATGACACTGCAGCTTCTCTGGAATTAGACTAATGTGTTGGAATGCAGAGTATCAATTCTGTTGCCTAACAGCTCTACCCCAATGCCTTCACAGGTGGGGATGGTTACTGCGAATAAGGTTTGTACTCACACAACCTGCAGCTCAGCTGCTCCTGTTTGTAGCTTGAGTTCAGACATGTGCTTGGAACTGTGCTCTGCCAGCCCTGTGTCCCCCCCTCTGTAGGAAATGTGCTCTGCCAGCTCTGGACCTCGTCCCTCCATAGCATTCTGCCTGCAAGAGGGCTTAAGGCTCTGCTGCTCAGCTGTGACAGGACTGTGGACATTCAGTTATTCCTTAAGTGCCTGGAAAGAATTCACACTTCACACCAGAGTTAGCCCCAGGTCAGGGGTGGTGGGTGACCCATTTCCAGCAGGTTTGTTCTCCTCACTGCAGACAAATATTACTTTTCCTACACTTGGTGGTTTGTGGTTACCTTTTCATGCAGCTCTCACTTTAGCTTTGCAGTTATTTTTAACCATTTGGGGTTTTTTTGGCAAAACCCAGGCTGATGTGACTAAACCCATGCTGCTGCTGCCTCCTGAGCTGTGGCACAGCTGCCCAGCAGCTGGGGAGGCAGGGCTGCCTGCCTCAGGTGCAGCAGGACAGGACACTGAAACCAGTGTTGCACTGAGAAGTCAGGCTGGAAATCCCTCAGGTTTGGGGTTTCTGTTAATTGCAGAAAGAGGTGGCCTGGAGGCTGCCCTGGATCCCTGGAAGTGGCCAAGGCCAGGTTGGGTTGGGCTTGGAGCAACCTGGGATAGTGGGAGGTGTCCCTGCCCATTGTGGGGCTCCATGAAGAAAGCTGCAGTAAATAAACTGCTTAGCAACGAAAAAGTAGCTGTGATTCTTAAAATAACTGGCTTCTGATTGTACTTTTGTCAGTATATTTAAAATATGGGGATAATTTATTCCCAGGCTGAAGTCAGAAGTGGGGCTGGGCTCTGAATCCTGACAGCACTTCACCAGGAAGTTAAGAGCAGCAGCTGTGCTAATGAGTCAAACTTCAAGGAAAGACTTAATCTAAATTTCCAAGTGTTTCACAGTTTGACCGTATTTATTTTCATTTTAGGGTTTTCCTGGTTCTGAGGAAGTTGCTTCAATGATAGCAGACAGGGAGGGTTTGTTTTACCCCAGTGAAATGGGAGAAATCCTTATCTTGTAATTAACATCCAGCTGGGGCTGCTCCATTGGAATTGGGCACGGCCAGCACCTGCCCGAGGGGACTGCAAACCAGAGCAGATTGGCCCAGGTGTGTGCTGTGAACAGCAAGGGAGCTGCCAGGCAGGAAAACTGGGAAAGGAAAGCTGCTGAGGGAGGATTCTCTCCAAAGCTGGTGAAGGGAGCTGGAAGATCCAGCCTGTTTAGCTAAAATCCCCTTGGGGAGGGGTTGAAGTGGCACTCAGGCTCACCTCCAGCAGTACACTCCGTGCTAAGGCATCCACCTTCCCCAGACCAATGTGTTTTTAAAGGATCAATAATCTGAATTAACACCACCACCTGTCACATAAGAGTGTCTGCTCTCATGTTCACACCTGCACATACCAGCACTTACAGACTCACTAATTCACAACGTGCAGCTGCTGGTTTCACTTTGAACCTTAACAAGTGGAATGAGGGGACAAAATGAAGGTGCCAGCAATCCTCATAATGATCCCATAATGAACAGGAATTCTGAGCTGTCCTCAGGATGCTGTTGACTCCCTTGTCCCTGTACTGGGCTTTAGTAATGCCTCAAATTCTATTTACGGTGTTCCAGTAAGAAGCCCTAGAATATTCTAATCAAAGGTTTTATTAAATAATCCAGATGTTTGACCAGCATTCAGTAGGAACTGTATTGGCAAGTGCAATGGTAAGGAACAGGCCCCTGATTGGCCGGCGCTGTTGCTAATTGCTGATTGCTAATGATGTGTGTGCTAACTACTAACCCCCCCCAGTGCCCTGCTGCGTGTGTCCCTGGCATGGCCAGAGGGGCTGCTGCTGCTCCATTAACCCACTAAGCCTTGGAGAGCAGAATGTGAACTCTCCGTGTCTCCTGGCCACTCTCACCTTGTGCTGTCTCTGTGCACAAACCCAGGGCTGCTGTGCCCGGTGTCACTGCCCTGCCCTGTGTCACCTGTGCCTCCCAGAGTGGCTGCTCCAGGGGCTCAGGCTGCTGGGAGTGTCCCTGTCCCTGCAGAGGGTGGGGTGGGATGGCATTTAAGGTCCCTTCCAGCCCAGACCATTCTGGGGTTTCTGTGGCTGAAGCTCCTGCTCAGTGCCAGGCCAGAGCAGGATGGGATTGCAGCTGCTCTGTGCAGGATCCCAGGACACAGATCCCGGATCCTGGGGGGCTGGGGGGGCTCAGGAGCAGGGCAGGCTGCACTCAGGGGCTGCTTCCCCCTCTTCCAGGTCATTTAGCTCAGAAACTTCAACTGGAGCTTTTCTGCAGTAACTTCTGGGTTAACTCCAGGATTTCATGCTTGAGTTATGAGTCCCAGTCTCTCTAGGATGCCTGTCTGCACCTCCTGTGCTTGAAAACAAGGCATTTATTTGGATTTTTTTGTTGATCTAAGTGATCTAAATTACTTCCTATGTGGAGCAGCTGCTGGACTGCAGTAAGGGGTGTCACGGCACATTGTAAATCAGCTTTCCAAAATCCTGACAAGGTTTTCAGTTACCCTTTTTTCAGCTGCTGGGGATTTTTCTGGTCTGATTATTCTAGCTGCCAGGGCAGTCAGTCACCAGAGATGCAGCATTTTGTGGTCGTTTTTGGACACCTTGGCTTGAACAAAATCCTCCTCTCCTCAGAAGAGGCAAAGAGCATGGCATGCCCTGTTCACACAGGAGAGAGGTTTAATCTGCACTTGGTGTCAATAACTTCTGCCTCCTTCTGACACCATCCTTGGTCCTGCTGCTTCTCAGAGTCACAGGTGGTGTATCCTGGTGGATGATTTGGGTGCCAGATTATTTTGCTGAGTGTTTTGATGTGAAAGTCCAGAGTAGCTCTCCAGGGGCTCTGGGGAAGCTGATCCTAAATCAGGCTGGGTGCCCTCCCTGCTTCAGGAAGAAGTGGGTTTCTGTTCCTCTGCCCAGGGTCTGTAGGAGGAGCAGGCTGAGCTGTTCAGTTGGGCTCAGCCCTGTGTGCCCACAGGGGCCAGCTCTGCTCCCAGAGCCTTCGTTGATCTTTGCTTTCCCTTCTCTGTCCAAGGAGATGCCCAGCACCCCCCGACTCAGTGAGCTGGCCCTGGCCCGGCTGCTAAACTTGCTGTTCCCTTTTTGTGCAGACTCTAATTCCAGTATTCCAGAGCCACTTCCAAACCCTCCTCCAGAGCCTCCTGCAGAGCTGGGCAGAGAGCTGCACACCCACCTGCTGCTGGACATTGACAATGACACGGAGAGCACCGCGCTGTGACGCCGCCTTCCAGCTCCTCTGGGGGAAAACCCGCAGACCTTCCAGGGAAAGGCTTCTTCTGGCAGCGTGGCACAGCTGTGCAGAGCTGGCACTGGGGCCCGTGGGCACGCTGAGCTCCAGGCTGGCCCAGGTTGGAGCAGACCTCTCAGAAAATGGAGCCCAGCCTTTGGCCAGGTTTCGCCCTCAGAAGAAGTTTAATGATCTGGGTCTGGACGACGGTTTTCAAACTCGTGGATGGAAGGAATGAATTCCTGCAGGAACTCGCCTAGGAAGCGTGGTCAGTGCTGATACAGGTGGTGTGAGCAGAAATTCCAAAAGAATAAGAAGCAGAACGTTAGTTATTTAAAGTGCATGTCTGTATTACAGAAATAACCCTTCTCACAGCACGGTTAGAGGCTCTCTGTAGTTCTTAGCCCGTCCCAGGAGCTGCCTCCCAAGGGACATTCCCTCTCCCAAGGGACATTCCCTCTCGGATTTGCTGCAGATTCCCCTCAAGCCATGAACCAAGCCCTGCCCCAGTGCTGGTGGTGACTGCTGGTTCTCAGTCACCTGTGGAACTGTGGATGCATCCAGTGCCTTGAAGGACTGTCGTGCTGTAGGAGGAACTTCTGTCTCTTTAATCATTTTGTTGCTACTTAGGAGCAGTACTTACCCTGATTTCATAGTTATTTGTATTAACCTGCTTTGTTCATGTGCAACTGGCAACTGTTTCACCAGGAAACCGTGGAAATGGGGTTTGTGCTTTTGTTGAAAACGGTTGAATTTTGAAAGAACTTTGAAACAGCTGTTTGGATTCAGAAGTTGAGTGAACATTTATAAAATTAAAGATTGTTTTTTGTCAACTTAAGGCATCTTTATTCTAGTTTTGTTGCTTCCACTGGGTCCCGAAGCTCACGGCGATCCCTGCACTGTGTGGCTTGGAGTCACTGGCTGCTCAGCTTGGTTTTCCCTTCAGGACTTCAGTGGGAGCACTGTGAGACTTTCCTCTGTCACCACAGCAGCCCTGTAACAAATCTTTGCATCTCTAAATTCAGTTTGAAGAGCCACAGACTGCAGTCCTGTGCTGATTTTGATGTTTATCCCCCAGAGTGCAGTGCCTCTCTCCCCCAGGGTTTCCAGCAGCGTTTCCCAGGCTCAGGGAGGATCCCCCAGTGCCAATTCCCTTTGGTTTAACAAGAGCAGCTCCTGCCTCTGGGGGCTGCTGCAGGTTTCCAGGTGCTCCTGCCTGTTGTCACTGTCACTGCCTGCACTCCGAGTGCTGCCAGCTCTGGGGGTGAGGCTTGCTATGACTCTGCAGTATTTAATGAATTCTGGGAAGCCCCAGCAGGCTGGGCAGGGGAGCAGGGAGCCAGGGGAGCTGAGGGGCTCCAGCCTGGCCAGGGGGCCCAGAGGTCCTGGCAGCCCCCCCATCCCCACAGACTCCAGGCAGGCAGGGACCAGATCTCACTCTTTAATGTTTCTCTGCAGCTGCACGAGGCCCAGGGCCAGGGGTGGTGCCCGGGGCCAGGGATGGTGCCCAGGGCCAGGGATGGTCCCCAAGGTCAGGGATGGTGCCCAGGGCCAGGGATGGTCCCTGGGGTCAGGGATGGTGCCCAGGGCCAGGGATGGTGCCCAGGGCCAGGGATGGTGCCCAAGGTCAGGGATGCTCTCCACGGAGGCACTCCCAGAAGGGCTGTGTGTGCCCAGGCCATGAGGAGCTGGCCCTGGGCACCCCTGTCCTGGCACACCTGGTGGGTCTGGCTGGTTTAGGTCCTGCAGGTGCCCCCAGCAGCAGCTGTGGGGCAGTTTCCACGCTGGGTGCTGGTGCTGGTGTTGCCATTGGAGTGTCAGTGGTGGTAACTCAGCCAGACAGGTCCATCAGCCCTCACTGCACACAGGGAAGGAGCTGATCGGGCACAGCTGGGCCAGAGGCACATCAGAGCCCAGAGAACAGCCCTGGCTCTGCTCTGGGCACTCCAGGTGTCACTGCTGTCCCTCAAGGCCAGAGGGGCTGAACCAGAGGGGACCCAAGTGGTCGTAGCTGCTTATAGAGGCATAAATAGGAAGAGATTCCAGGCTTCCTGAATTCCAGGCAGTGCTCTAAGGCCAAAGAGCAAAATTAAATATTTAAAATCACCAAACCAACCTTCCTCAGCTGGTTGGTGCCAGGTGGGGTCTGACGGTGCCAGTGCCAAGCGCTCGGGCCCGGGCACAGCCAGGCCCCCATTAGAAATAAGGAAAATATTATGTCTTTAAAATGTCTTAAATAAAGAAATAACATTTAGAAAGCATTAAGAATTACATGAACCCTCTGCTAATCATTAATATTTACACCAGTTAGGATTAGATGGTGGCGTGTGGCCTGGCATCCCCCGGCTATGCGAAGTACGCCCAGAGGAAGAGCCCAGCACACACACACAGCAGCAGGTTGATGTTCAGGACGTGCTTCACCAGGGGCTCCTCCTCCTCCAGGGATGCCACGGGCAGGGGCTCAGCTCTGGGCAGGCTCTCAGCCCCCTCCTGCCGGCGCTCCATCCCGCAGAGCCACAGCAAGGTGCTCAGCAGCTTGGAGCTGCCCTTGGCCTCGGCTGCACCTGCAACAGGAGGTGAGGGATGAGCCAGGAGTGCCCCGTGCAGGGGTCTGGTGCACAAACACGCCCCTGGTCTCACTGAGCACCCCTCCAGGCAGCACCTGCAGCACCCGTTCCATCCTCCCTGCAGCTCCGAGCTCAGGTTCTGCTCTCCCAGCAGCCATGGTAACCATAACCCAAACCTAAAACCCGAGCTGTAGCTGCTTGCTGCCCCCAGGTAAGGGCTGCTCTAGTCCATCCCTGCCACACCTGGAGCCTGGACTCCCCAGAGCCTTGGGACACATCATCAAAGCTGGGGAAGCAACGCTCATGTCCGACAAGCGTGAGATTGCCAGCAGCAGGGGAGCTGCACTGTAACTCATTAACTCACAGCAGCTTGTCCCAGATCAAAGGGATGGCAGCAAAGCTGGCACGTTACAGAAACAGGGCTGAGCCTGGCAAAAATGGGAATCCTGGCTGTGCCCAATCCTGACAGGCACAAGCTTTAAAACATGCACATCCCCTTTAAAACATGCACATCCTCTTTAAAACATGCACATCCTCTTTAAAACATGCACATCCTCTTTAAATCATGCACATCCTCCTTCACTGCTCTGCCAAGAGCTCAGCCCAGGGCCTGGGCTCTCCCTGCTGCTGGAGCTGATCAGAGAACACCGCTGGAAAACAGAGGGAATTTCATCAACATCATTGTGTTTTCCTCCACCTCCCCTTTTCCAGCCACTTCTGGCAGCCAGTGCCACGGGACAGTGGCCATGGCTCCATGTCCCATCCAGCTCCTTGGTTTCAAGCTCTTGTAATGCCATCCAGGACTGGAAAAGAAACTGAACTCCTGCTTAGGTAAAGTGCCAGGTAAAGCCTTTTTGCCCCTGGAGAAGAGGAGATGGAGGTCAGAGCTCACTGTGCCCTGCAGCTCCTCCCGAGGGGCAGCTCCCAGCTCTGCTCTGGGACAGGGACAGCACCCAGGGCACGGCTGGGGCTGGGCCAGGGGAGTTTGGGATGGATTTCAGGGCAAGGTTCTTCCCCCAGAGAGTGCTGGCACTGCCCAGGGAACGGGCACGGCCCCGAGGCTGCCAGAGCTCCAGGGTGGGGGTGCTGGGGGTCTGTGCAGGGCCAGGGCTGGGCTGGGGGGTCCTGGGGGTCCCTCCCCGCTCAGCACATTCTCTGTTCTTTAATTCTGTGGTTCTTTCAGCAAGCCCTGCAGCTCCAGAGCTCCAGAGGAAGGAGCTTTAAGGTTCCCTGTGCTGCAGGCTGTTAGGAGCGCCCGGGGCTGGGGTCACTGACCTTTGTCGCCCTCGGAGCCGCTCTCGGGAGCGGGGCTCAGCTCCAGCTGCTCCTTGGCGGAGGCGCCGGGCGCGGCTGCCGGCTCCGGCCCGGCCGGGGCATCCCCGCGGGTGAACCAGGTGAGCCGGCTGATCTGCTGGCATCGAGGGTGCTGGTCAGGAGCCCTGCCCCGGGGGCTCAGAGCCGCCCGAGCCCCCCTCCTGCCCTGGGGCTCAGAGCCCCCCGAGCTCCCCTCCTGCCCTGGGGCTCAGAGCCGCCCGAGCCCCCCCGAGCCCCCCTCCTGCCCCGGGGCTCAGAGCCCCCCGAGCCGCCCTCCTGCCCCGGGGGCTCTCCCCTCTGGCAGAGCTGCTTGGCCTCCACCCCCAGAAATGGGTCTGGGAGGTCTGTGCCGAGGGGACAGCTCTGGGCAGGACTGGCCCTGGGCACAGACAGACAGCAGGGCAGGGAGGGGCAAAAAGAACAGAAATTGTGGCCAGGGAGGGCTGGCTTGAAGTGGGGGATGCTGAGAGAAGAGGCAACAGGTGGGAAATAGGGGTTTTTTCTTCAAATATCTAAAGGAGTCATCGTAGAGGGGTGTTCTGAATGGCAATGTGGATAGAGAGGGATGAGCACCACCTAAAGCTGGAAAGATTCAGGCTGGAGATGAGGAAAAGCTGTCACAGGGAGGGCAGGTGAGCTCTGCCCTGATCTGAGACCTGCAGGCAGCTCCCTTGCTGGGCATTTCTGGGTTCAGGGCTAGTCCTGTCCTGAGGCAAGAGGATGAGCTGCAGTGTGAGCTCTGCAGCCCCCCTGCCCCTCCCTTCTGCTCTCAGGGCCTTCCTGCAGCCTCAGCACCGGGACATCTACCAAAGCCAGCCAAAGTGGCACCAACCTGCTCCAGAGGAGAGGTGCTCCCTGCACTGGGTTTCTCTTTCTGTGACTAAAAACATTTCCTTGCTAAGTTAGTGAGAGAGTTGGTAAAGATGCCCCAGAAGCTGGAATTTCTTGGAAAATAGAGGGGAAAAGGCTAATTTGTCGTGGATGAAACACACACGCTCGAACTTAACAGCAGCTCTTGGTGGAATCTGCTGTGGACCAGTGTGCAGGGTGGGATTTATGGGCCCCAAACCAGAAAGAGCAGCAGAGGGGCTGGAGCAGAGGAGGGCTCACTGCCCCAGGTGTGCCCACACACCGAGGATGAGCAGGGCTCACATCTGCAGCTGCTCCCCCCGGGATGCAGCAAGGGGCTCCCAGGAAGGCGTTTGGGGCTGGGGGAGCACAGGGAGGGGCACACGCACCATGTGGGGGGCCGGGGGCTCGGTGGCCAGGCTGACCAGGAGCACGGTGAGGCTGGTGGCGGCCCCCAGCACCATGGAGAAGTAGAGGTAGTGCATGTGCTTGAGCACAGCTGGCCGGCCGTCGGGCTGCCCGCAGCGCGGCTCGGGGTAGAGGAAATCCAGCACCAGGCGCACCCCGCCCAGCAGCAGCCCCAGCAGCAGCCCCCAGAAGGCTCCCTGGGGAGGGAAGCGAGGGAATTCAGCGTTGGAGCAGCGTCCAGCAGGGCTGCAGGGCTGCTCCCGGGCCAGCAGAGCCGGTACCTTCTCGTTGGCTCTCTTCCAGAAGCAGCCCAGGATGAAGACCACGGCCACGGGCGGCTGCAGGTAGGCGCTGATGGACTGGATGTAGATGAAGAGCTGCCCACCCTGGCCAGCCTGCACCAGGGGGATCCACAGGATGGACACCACGGTCAGCAGCAGCACAAAGACCCTGCACAAGACAAAGGGGCCCTTCCTGTCAGCTCGGGCCCTGCCACCAGGATATTTTCTGAAAAATTCTCTTTGCCCAGGATTTTCTCCCGGGAAGCTGAGAGGCCTCAGAAAAGAATGCAAACAATAATTATCTGATTGCTTGGGAATGTGGTCTAACCCTGACCCATTTACCAACAGGTGCATCTTTGACTGGTTCCATGTGAATTGTTTTTAATTAATGACCAATCACCATCAGCTGGGTCGGACTTTGGGGGGGTCAGTCACGAGCTTTCATTATTATTCTTGTTTAGCCTTCTGATGCATCCCTTCTCTTTCTTTAGTACAGTTTTAGTAGAGCATTAATATCATATCATATCATATCATATCATATCATATCATATCATATCATAATATATCAGCCTTCTGAGAGCTTGGAGTCAAATTCTCATCTCTCACCTCATCCTGGGGACCTCACAAACACCACAAGGCCCTGCTTCTCCTGCTGCTCAGGGCGAGACTCTGACCAGGTGTCCCGCAGCCCTAGAGCCTCCTGCAGCCCTGCCCCAGCTGGGCAGGGTGGTGTCACCCCAGCAGCTGTGCCCAGCTGTGCCTGGCACCAGGCTCTGAGCCCATCCCAGCTGTCCCCACCTGCCCACGATCATCAGCTCCCACTCGGAGCAGCGAGGCCGGAGGTGTTTCCAGAGGTCCATGGTGAAGATGGTGCTGGAGCTGTTGAAGATGGAAGTCAGGGAGGACATGAGGGCTGCAATCATCACGGACATCATCAGGCCCCTGAGCCCTGGCAACGAGGAGAGGCAGAGCCACCCTGAGGAACCCTCAGAGGCTCCACTGCAGGGTGGCCTCCAGGTCTCCTGTGGGCTAGAGCAGACTTTTAAAACTGGTTTTCGCCCCAATTCAAAGTGACCGTGGTGGGTTCATCCCACACAAACCCCACTAAATGACAGTCCCAGGCTCTTTGCCTCTCTGAGCTTCTCTCCCAGACGCCTGTGGCTGCCACCTGCCAACCCCACCAGGCCAGAACTATCACCAGGCTCTTACCTACAGGCAGGAGCTCCAACACCAGCTTGGGATAAGCAATATCAGAACAGCCAGAGGGGTTCCCGCAGATCTTTTGGCAAATTTCTGGGTCTGCACAAGCCACCAGATCTGAAAGAGGCAGTGGGGAGTGAGAGGCAGCATTGCCAGGCACAGGGCACCAGTGTCCCTCTGCTGAATGCTGTAGAGTGATTTCGGGGGGAAGCCCTGGGCAGCCTGGGGGGCTCCCAGCCAGCCCAGGCATGGCTGGGGCTGCTCTGGCAGGGGCTGCACCCTCAGGCTCCTCACTGGAAGGGCATTTCTCCACGTGTTGGGCATCTGATGCTTTGGAACCTCTCAGCTGAGTGAGGAAAGGCTTCTCCAGCTCCGTGCAGGTGGCACGGCCAGAGGCAGGGGAGAGACCTCTCCCTGGCACTTACCTGGGAAGAGAACCCGGCTGATCATGCCTGGCATTACCATCATAAAGAGGGGCAGAATCTTCAAGTAGGAGGTCATCAAGGAGCCTCCCTTGGCGTGGGAGAGGTTTTTGGCAGCCAGGGACCTCTGAACAATGACCTAGGAATGAAGGAAGGGGCTCGGTTGGCTGCCAGCAGCAGGAGCTGGCTGGGATGGAGCCATCCTGACTTTGATCTCCAGGGAACTCTGCGAGTCTCAGAGGGTGATCACAGGGCTTGGCTGTGCCTCTGGAGCCCTTGCTTTGGATCCTGGCTCCTTTCAGGAACACAGGCACTGCTTTGTGCCATTCCAGCCCAGCATGGGAGGGCTCTGTGCTGCAGGGCCTGACCCTCACCTACCCATGCCCAGGATTTTCCATTCTTCCTGCTCTGGGCACTTCCCTGGCCCTGTGGAGAAGCCTGGCCAAGGAGCAGGACAGAGCTGAAACGGGCAGAGTTAAATAAAAGAGCAAGAAAGCACAACTGGAGCAGCAGGAGGTGTTTTAGGGCTCTGATGGGGTCACTGGGAGGGATAGGAGCCAAACCCCGGGAAAGGTGAGAGAAGAAACTCACAGGTGGCTCACAAGGAACAAAAGGAACAAGTTAAAAAGCAAACAAACAAACAAAAGACTTCTTTATAGACTGGGATTAACACACAAACACTTCTCACCCCTTTTTCCATGGAGATGATTACAAATATTTAGTTGTGCATATCAAGATTTCCCTCTTTAGGACTGATTTGATTAGATCTGATTTTGCTGATGGTAAAATAGGATTATACTGATGATCCCCCTCAGAAAATCAGTCCAGGTGAGGTGGCACCCCCAGGTTTGCCATGGGATCCACCCAAGCACAGGAAGAGGCAGTGACCCACCTGGTCTGTGCACCAGTACCACAGGGATGGGATGGTCATTCCCACCAGCACTCCTGGCCAGGGCAGGTCAGAGTTGACAGGGTCTCTGAAGATGTGGAAAGCATCTTCCCTGGGCAGGCCACAGCTGCTGTTCTCCTGCCGGATGCTGGGGATGGCACCAAAGTATTTTGCCTGCAAACCTTCAAGGCCACCAACTTCAATGAAACCTGGAGTGGGTCATGAGAAGCTGTTAGTGCGTGCCCCCAGGTCAGGACTCTGATTCCAGTCTCTGGGTCACTGTGGGTGATGCTCCACAAGGATTCCTTACAAATCAGCAGCTCTTGATTCTCACCCGGGCTGGGGAAGGGCAGGCACTCACTGCTGGCTGGAGTGGGTGCTGCCCCTCCTATGGAATCACACAATCCTGGCATGGGTTGGGTCGGGAGGGACCCTAAAGCCCACCCAGTGCCACCCCTGCCACGGCAGGGACACCTCCCACTGCCCCAGGCTGCTCCCAGCCCCATCCAGCCTGGCCTGGGGCACTGCCAGGGATCCATGGCAGCCCCAGCTGCTCTGGGCACCCTGTGCCAGGGCCTCCCCCCCTGCCTGGGAAGGATTTCTCCCTAAAATTTAACTTGGTGAGGCTTCTGTCACAGTGCAAGTGACAAAGGCCAGGAAAACACTCACTGAAGACCATGAGGGACACGGCCCCGATGAGCATGATGAGGGTCTGCAGGGCATCAGTGTAGATCACAGCTGCCAGGCCACCTGCAGGGCACAGGGACACAGCCTGGGTGAGCTGGGTGTGCTCTGCCACAGCACTTCACACCCTGCACAAGCTCCTGCCCAGCAGCACAGGCTGAGCCCTGAGCCTGGCTGGGGGGCTCTGTCCATGCTGGGGGCAGCTTTGGCCAAAGGCACTTTGGAATTCCTCAGGATTTGAGTCATCATGAGTCACCGTTTTGTCACAAGAAGCCAAAAGCAGAAGAATTTCTACGGGCAATACATGGAAAAGCTCTACAACAAAGCCCAAGCTGAAAAAGGAGGAGGGGAACAAGGGGGTTGTGGTTTTACATCACTGGGGGTGAGCAGTGGGAAAGGAATAACCTTTATTTGTCTGTGTGGCTGGCTTCCATTTGGCCACTCCTAAGCCCTGAAAGGACATCCAAGCCTGGAGTCTTCCTGCATTACACGGCTCACTGTGCTGCAAATCCCTCACACCTCCAGGAAAGCAGGGGAAACGTGCCCTGGGAATGCCCTGCAGAGCTCCTCCTGGAGGCACAGCACACCTGCACCCACCTGGGGCAGCCTCTGAGGAGGCTTCACTTACCCTCATCTGGCAATTTTTTCTAAGGAGGTGAATTTTCTACTGCATTCCCACCCCAATATCCACACCCATGGCAAAACCAGCCTGGACACAGTGCCTGGCATGAATCATGGAGTCCTGGAATGGCTTGGGTGGGAAGGGACCTCAGAGCCCACCCAGTGCCAGCCCTGCCATGGCAGGGACACCTCCCACTGGCCCAGGGGCTCCCAGCCCCAGTGTCCAGCCTGGCCTGGGGCACTTGAATGTCTCAGCTGGCTGGGCAGGACAGGGACAGGACAGGGGCAGGGTCAGGGTCAGGGTCAGTGCAGGGTCAGGGACAGGGGCAGGGCAGGACAGGGGCAGGGACAGGTCAGGGGCAGGAGAGGGACAGGTCAGGAGTGTCCCCAGCACCCACCAGACACGGTGTACACGGCAGTGACAGCCAGCAGCCCGGCCACGGCGATGTACAGATCCCAGTGCAGAGCCTGCTGGATGAACAGGGCCCCGGCGTACATGTCCACCTGCAGGGACAGCAGAGTGACAGTCACACACTGCAGGGACAGCAGAGTCACACACTGCAAGGACAGCAGAGTGACAGTCACACACTGCGGGGACAGCACTGTCACTGTCACACACTGCAGGGACAGCAGAGTGACAGTCACACACTGTGGGGACAGCAGAGTCACATTGTGGGGACAGCAGAGTGACAGTCACACACTGCGGGGACAGCACTGTCACTGTCACACTCTGCAGGGACAGCACTGTCACTGTCACACTCTGCAGGGACAGCACAGTGACAGTCACACTGCAGGGACAGCACAGTGACAGTCACACACTGCAGGGACAGCAGTGACAGTCACACTGTGGGGACAGCAGAGTCACATTGTGGGGACAGCAGAGTGACAGTCACACACTGTGGGGACAGCACTGTCACTGTCACACTCTGCAGGGACAGCGCTGTCACTGTCACACTCTGCAGGGACAGCGCTGTCACTCAGTGCAGGACAGCACCACCAGCCCCTCCCAGCGTGCTCATCCCTCCCCAGTCCCCCCTTCCTGGGACCAGCCTGGTTTGTCCATGGCCCCGGCCCCCACCCCCAGCAGCACCAGGACCCCTCCTCAGCCCTTTGTCACTGCTGCTGCTCCCGGCGGTGACAGCAGGGGGGTGGCAGGGCTGTCACAGACAGGGGACGTGCCCAGCTCTGGCACAGAGGTTGGGGTGAGCTCCTCTCCTTCCCCAGTCCCGGGGTGGGGGAGCTGGGCTGGGCTGGGCCTGGGGAATCTGCCCTGCAAACCCCCCCTCCCCGGCTCCCCCCGGGAATTGTCCCTGCTGCCATGGGGACAGGGGGATCAGCAGCAGAATGTCCCCAGGGCTGGGCCCAGCCCTGCCCAACCAGCTCTGCAGCATCGTGCCAGTGGGACAGGAGAGCTCCAGGACAGGCAGAGGGGGGCAGGCAGGTGTCAAACCCCCTGAGTGCAGGAGCTGCACTGTCAGACATGCCAGCAGCTGGAAATGGATTCATTTCATTCCATCTGGAGGAGAAGCTGAGCCTTCCCCGTGGCTGCCACCTGACCCCCAGCACGCACACCCATTCCACACAACCCTGGAGTGCTTTGGGTGGAAGGGACCTCAAAGCCCACCCAGTGCCACCCCTGCCATGGCAGGGACACCTCCCACTGTCCCAGGGTGCCCCAAACCCTGTCCAGCCTGGCCTGGGGCACTGCCAGGGATCCAGGGGCAGCCCCAGCTGCTCTGGCACGCTGCACCCCACATCTCTCCCAGGAAGAATTCCTAATTCCCAATATCCCGTCCAGCCCTGCCCTCTGGCAGGGGGAAGCCATTCCCCGTGTCCTGGCACTCCAAGCCTTTGTCAGAAGCTTTGGGAGGTTCAGAGGCAGGGTCAGACACCGTGTTCCCCTCTGGGACAGGAAAAACCCCAGCAGGGATCTGAGTGTTTCACGGATCCGTGCCCTGGCTGGCAGTTAATGAACAGCCCCCAGGCTGTTGTGCAAGGCTTCATTCAGTTATTTATTCAAACAGCTGCAATAAAGGAAGGAAGACTTCTCTTCCAGCCCTGTCCCAGCTCCTCCATCCTGCCATAACAGCACCTGGGGTCTGCACAGGCGATAAATGTGCAAAGGGCAGAAACTGGGGGAGCTGCCAGGGGTGCAGAATCTAACAGCCACCACATGCACCCTCACAGCCCCAGCTTTCCATGGACTATTGCTCAGGACACTGACACGAGCTTTCCCTCCTGCTGTAACAAACATTCAGGTGCTAGCTGAGCAAAAAAAGAGAAAAAAGAGAAGCCACTCCTTTTTGTGTGGGTTCTCAAAAAAACAGAGTCTCTCTTCCTTGGGTGCTGTGATCACAGACCCTTCTCTGCTCATCCAGGCACAGCCACTCCTTGCATTTCTCAGCCTCACTGCTCAGCACACATTTCCAAAGTGAATTCAATCCAATCCAATCATTTCCCTTTTTCTTTTTTCTACTTACAGATATTTTGGTGAAGATGTAGATGAACAAGTAGAGAATGGCCAGGAATATCTGAATTCTCTTGCCTCCAAAACGTCTCCGCAAATACTCTGGCATGGTCGTAACCTACGGAGGGACACGGAGTGACGGAAGGGGGGACAGTCCCTGGGGCACCCCCCGAGCTGCCAGGGGCTCCCCAGGGAGCTCTGGGGGTGTTTGCAGTGGGACAGGAGCGGGAGAGCCCCGGGGGCTGCCCTGTGCTGGGGTTTGGCTCTCTGCAGTGCTGCACCATCAACCGTGAGTCCCCATCCCTGTGCTCGGGGACTCTGCCCATTGCCAGGGGCTGCCGGCAGCCTGAGCCCCCTGCCCGCAGCCTGAGCCCCCTGCCCGCAGCCTGAGCCCCCCTGCCCGCAGCCTGAGCCCCCTGCCCGCAGCTCTGCCACCCCAGCTGGGCCAGGGGAGCAGTGCCAGGAGCAGCAGAGGGAGCCCATCTGTCCGTCCGTCCATCCATCCATCCATCCCTCCATCCATGCATCCATCCATCCATCCATCCATCCATCCATCCATCCATCCATCCATCCATCCATCCATCCCTCCCTCCATCCCTCCCTCCCCAGCCAGGGACAGCCAGCCCCACCTACCCCCGAGGCGATGTAGATGGGCAGGAAGAACCAGGCCAGCACCAGCACACAGAACATCCCCTGCCAGGGAGGGAAGGGAAGGCTCAGAGCGGGCTCCGGGCTGGGCTGGGACAGCGTCCCCGCAGCTGGGGAGTGCCAGCCCTGCGGCAGGAGCAGGGCTGAGCCCGCAGGGAGGGCAGGGAGGGGAGGGCAGGGCTGAGCCCGCAGGGAGGGCAGGGAGGGCAGGGCAGGGCAGGGCAGGCAGGGCAGGGCAGGGAGGGCAGGGCAGGGCAGGGCAGGGAGGGCAGGGCAGGGAGGGCAGGGCAGGGCAGGGCAGGGAGGGGAGGGCAGGGCAGGGAGGGGAGGGCAGGCAGGGCAGGGCAGGGCAGGGCAGGGCAAGGCAGAGCAGGGCAGGGTGGGCTCCAGCCCCCTGTGCCCACTCACGTTCCACTCGTAGGCTGTGGCTGCAATGCCCGAGGCAGCTCCCGAGCCTGCCAGGCCAATGAAGTGCCCGCTGCCCACGTTGCTGGCAAACAGGGATGCACCCACCTGGGGAAAGGGAGAAATCAGCTCTGGCCCTGGCACAGGGGGCACAGGGAACTGTCCCTGCTCCTGGCTGCAGAGGATGTGGAATCCTTGTCAGCCTCTGCCATCTTCTTCTTTTCCCTACGGGTTCAGTGGCCTTGGCACCTCTCTCCAGCTTCTTGCACCATTCACTGCCCGTTTGTGCTCAGGACTATCCTGCTTCCAAAGCAGAGAAGGTGGGGGCAACAGCTAGGAATGTCAGGTTCTGGCATCAGCACCTGCTGAGGGACCAGCCCAGCCCAGATGAGACAGCCCAGCCAGCACAGGCTCAGCACAGAGCTGTGTCCGTGCTGGGGACCCCAGGGAATTCTGGAAATCTCCAGAAGCAGCCAGGTTTGGAGAGGAATTGGGTTGGGCCTCGCCAGCATGAAGCTGGCAAAGCACAGGAGTAACTTTGGGCTGTTTATCCCTGTTTGGAGCAGCGGGCAGTGCCCCAGCAGAAGTGTTGGTGCAGCACAGGGCCCTGGGCAGGGGGACAGGGGTACTCACAGGCCACCAGACCATCTGTCCCCCGGCGAGGAAATAGCCCTTGACGGTGCTGCGCTGCGTCTTCCACATGGACTGCGGGCACACACAGGGGCACGGGCTCAGGGCTGCCCCAGCGCTGCCCTGCACAGCCCCTGAGCTGCCCCCAGCTGCGACAGAAGGCTTTCCTGAGGGACACTTGCTGCTGGACATCCTGGGGCTGAGGGAGTGCCCTGAGCCCCAGGCGGTTTTCCGTCACCTGTGGAATGTCTTGGGCAAGGAGCAAACTCGATCCCTCCAGGTCAGAAAGGAAGGGAAGCAGTTTTGGGCAAGAACTGCAGAATCCTGGGTGTCAGGAGCACTCGGGAGGAATGCTGGGCATTGCACATGTGACTCGTGGGCTCCCCTTCCCCACGCAATGATCCGTGCAATACTCTGAGCTCTGCACCACTTCCAAAGGGAGCAGCTATTCCCCTCTGCCTCCTGACAGCCAGGCTGCCACAAAAGCCATGCCAAAGGATGTCCTTCTGCCCTACTTATATATAGACAATGGTAATAATTTAAGGAATCTGCTCTCAGGACCCCTGTGGACAAGCACAGGTGATTTATAGGACAGCAGTTCCTTCCTGGATGAACAAAACACCATTGTTAGCAGCAGTCTGTACTCAGACAGCCTCTTCCTCACCAGGGTTCTCAAAACCTTGGCTAACACAGGCCTGGGCACTCCCCAGGGACAGTGAGGACAGGAAGACTTCCCAGGCTGGGGAGAGGACAGGGACCTGCAAACTCCCCCTGCAGTTGTTGAGTCCAGTGGAAAGCAGCCCAATTCCAGCCAGAGCAGCCCCGTTTTCCAGCACACCAGGGCACACGGGGAGTTTTGGAAGTGTCTGCTCACCCAGAGCCCCACGGCGAGCACGAAGAGGAAATAGAGCACGAGCACAGCGATGTCCACGGGCTCCAGGGTCTGCTGGGGGAACACGTCCCACGAGGGGGTCACAGAGGCTGGGGGCACGCTGCTGGGGTCCATGGCTTCCTGGGCGCTCCTCTGTCCTGCTGCATACACCTGTGGAAGGATGGGTGGCTGGCCAGGGAAAGCCCAGGCAGCTGGGACAGGTCTTTGAGGAGCTCAGGGTGCTGAGGTGCTGCTGCTGCTGCCGCCAGAGCTCTGGGGCAGGATCCTGTCCCTGGCCTCTGCCCCCATCCAGGATCCCTGGCTGTGATGGGGAGATGCTGCCAGCTGGGCTGCTGGGTTTCCTGTTGGTTTTCTGACTGGTGAGAAATAGGGCATTAGAGAGAAGGTGAAAATGGCTGGAGCAGGCAGGGGGAAGGAGCAGAGCTGGGGGTTACAGCCTGGGGGGCCCAGGGTGGCAGCAGGGCAGGACTGGCCCCAGTGAGGAGCTGCTGCCACAAGCGTGTCCCTCACAAGCCAGCAGAGTGGTGGCACGTGAACAGCCCCAGCAGTGCTGGCATTTTCCTCCTTTGCCACAGCAAGGGCTCGAGCCCTGTGCAGAGCACTTGGGTCTCCTCCTGAGCCAGGGAACTGTCCCTGCCCTGCTCCTTGTCAGGAGCAGAGACTGGCAACATGTCACCGAGGAGCACAAAAAGCCCTTTTCTTCTCCAGAAACTCCTGATGGTGAGGGGTGGCAGCACTGTGGCATCCCTGGAAGGGCTCCCTGGAGCATCCCCTGGGGCTGCCCCTGGCAGAAGGGGCAGGATGAAGTCCAGGCAGGGAGGTTGGTCGGGTGTTTGAATCAATGCAGTTCCTTCCCGTGTCCTCCTTGCCTCAGCTCAGGCACACTTTGAGAACAGGACAGGAGGCGAGAGGCAGCCAAAGCCACCTGGGCAGTCCCTGGCTCAGCAGTGGCCACAGTCGGTCCCCAAGGAGCCCTCGGGGCTGCACAGAGCAGGTTTGGGATGTTCCTCTTACCCTGCTGAGCCGAGGAGAGGTTCCCCTGGGAGGAGCAGTCAGCAGCCTGCAGCCAGACCAGCCCCGCTGCCACTGCACACCTGGCCCAGGTGTCTGCTGGTCCCTTCCTGCACGTCTGGCCGGCTCCTCTGGCCTCTCCTGCACTTGTCAGGGGACTCTTATAGGCTGGCCCTGCCAAAAGGCTGCAGGAGGTGTGGCGAGGGCGCCGGGACAGCCGGCACGGCCGCTCGGATCACGAGCGGTCAGACAAGTTCTTCCTCTGAGCCGAGGGCAGCAAAGCCAGGCTGGGGCAGCCTCCTGTCCCACGGGTTCCACAACACCTCTGCCCAGGTGTGGGGCTGAGCTGGACCTGCCCTCAGCTCACCTGTGGCCTGGGGACTCACGCAGAGTGTGATCACTGCCCCGGTGGGTGAGCCAGGAGAGCACAGAAGGAGGAGCTGGAGGATGGAGGAGCTGCAGGCTGAGCAGGGCAAGGCCTGCCCTGTGTCCTGCAGCACCCCTAGGCTCATCCCTTTACCCAAGGCTGGGCAATAAATAAAGAATTCCCAGGAGCAGGAACCATCCCAGCACCTGCTTCCCACAGCTGGGAGCTGCATCCTGACTCTGCAGCCTCCAGCACCAGTGCCAGAGCTGGTAGGGAGCCATGATCTGGTTGAGGGCAGTGGTCCCAGCGCCAGGCTGGGACACTCAGCACCCCAGCAGAGCCTTTTCCAAGCTTTATGAGCCCCTGGATCCCGGTGGATCCCAGCTCCTCCTGGCAGGGATGCACTGATGGCCACAGCGCTGCTGTCTTACCTCTTTAAGGGCCAATGTGTCTTGGCTGCTGCTGAGTTTTTACTGGCACGCCTTAACTCTGACTAGGGACCGAAAAACAGGGTTTGGTATGTCAAAGCTGCTAACCCTGCCCCGCACCTCCAGCTCCCCCTGGCTCCTTCCAGCCCGGGACACCTTCCACCTCAGGCCCCGTGGAGCAGAATCCCAGAATCCCACCGAATCCCAGGATCAGGGAATCTCCTGAGCTGGGAGGGACCCGCAGGGAGCACCCGGGTCCGCCTGGGGCCACTGCGCGGGGACACGGGGCTGAGCCCAGGGCGGGGCTGCGGCTGTCTGTCCCTCCAGAGGGGTCGGACAGGGGGACAGGGCTGCGGCTGTCCCTCCAGAGGCGTGCAGACAGGGGACAGCCGTATCTGTCTGTCCCTCCAGAGGCGTGCAGACAGGGGACAGCCGTATCTGTCTGTCCCTCCCAGAGGTGATCACACAGGGGACAGCTGTGTCTGTCTGTCCCTCCCAGAGGTGATCACACAGGGGACAGCCGTGTCTGTCTGTCCCTCCCAGAGGTGTGGGACAGGGGACAGCCGTGTCTGTCTGTCCCTCCCAGAGGTGTCGGACAGGGGACAGCTGTGTCTGTCTGTCCCTCCCAGAGGCGTGCAGACAGGGGACAGCCGTGTCTGTCTGTCCCTCCCAGAGGTGATCACACAGGGGACAGCTGTGTCTGTCTGTCCCTCCCAGAGTTGATCACACAGGGGACAGCCGTGTCTGTCTGTCCCTCCCAGAGGTGTGGGACAGGGGACAGCCGTGTCTGTCTGTCC
>JAYDZK010000044.1:15380199-15398868 GCA_034509185.1 Euphonia xanthogaster | reverse complement strand
ATAATTGGCTTCTGACTGTGATGGAGTGAATTATAACATCTGTATTGCCTCACCCTGCACATGAGACTGAAAATGGAATAAAAGCTTTTAAACCACCTCTCAGCTGCCCCATCTCTGGGTCAGGAAAGACCTTAATCCGACATTTATCTGATGCCACCCCCTGACTTTTATCCTTTTCCAGCCGAAGGAAGGAAGAATTGCCAAGCACAGAAAACCCAAATGCTGGCGCTGTCGAACACCACGGCCCCGAGCCTGCTCCTCTCCAGGCTGCTCCAGGAGTGCCTGGAACGCTCCAACAGCTCGGCTGCTGCCCAGCAGAGCAGTGCCAGCGACAGCCTGGCCATCATCTACGTGCTGCTCATGCTGGGGCTCTTTGGCTTCTTCACCGCGGGGGTGATGGTGACCAACCTGCGGGCGCGGCGCCTCGAGGGGCCCCGCGACCCCTACAACACCTACATCGCCACGGACGCCTGGCACAGGAAGGACAGGGAGTACATCCAGGCCAAGGTCCTGGAGAGTTACAGGCTCTGCTGCGTCCTGGAGAACCAGCTGGCTGTGGAGCAGCCGGCTGTGAAGATCCCCGAGGAGAAATCTCCCTAAGGAAGGGCAGAGAGGATGGTGCGCGGCGCCGGGGCGGTGGGAGCGGTGCCTGCTGTGGGCCAGGGGAGCTGCTGGCCCTTCTGCAGAGCCACAGGGCCTGGCCAGGCTGCAGGAGCAGTGCTGGTGAAGCTGATGGATCTGGGAGATCCCAGTGCTGCCCCAGAGCCTGGCATGGGCATTGAGTGGGAATCACCGTGAGGCACCATCGGGATTCACACGGAGCACCACGGACTCATCAGCTTCACCTCCTGAGCCTCATCCCTCACAGGGCAGGGCTGGCTGGGATTCTGGGAATTAATCTGCCCTGGCACAGGGTGCCCAGAGCAGCTGGGGCTGCCCCTGGATCCCTGGCAGTGCCCAAGGCCAGGCTGGACAGGGCTGGAGCAGCCTGGGATAGTGGAAGGTGTCCCTGCCATGGCAGGGGTGGCACTGGATGGGCTTTGAGGTCACTTCCAACCCAAATCATTCCATGATTCTGTGCCAGCCTCTGATAGAGCACTGCTGGAAGACCAAGCAAGGGCAGGAAAGGAGGTCACTGGTGGGATCTGGAGAGTGCCAGGGGATGTGACTGGATCCCTGCACAGGGCAGGGGGGATGTGCCCCATGGCAGGACCAGGGCTCTGCCAGCCACAGCCATTCCCGTGCAGCCACCAGGGAATGCTGCAGCCAGGATTCTGGGAAGAGTGAGGAGACAAGGATGGAACGTGGAGAGATTTACTGACAGAGGTGGAACAGGATCTGCAGCTGTCAGGGACAGCCAGGCTGCAAGGCAGCCCGCACTGGGGCTAAGGGATAAAAGGTGACCAGCTTAACCTAAAGGAATCAAACCCTGAAGGCTCTGCCCTGTCCCCAGGCAGGACACCTGGGCTGAGAAACACCTGCACAGGGAACACCTGGCTGGGCAAGCTGCAGAGCACAGGGACAGCAGAGCTCCTGGGCCAGCCTCCCAGGCCAGGTGTGCCCTGCCTGACAGTGCCCCTGGCACTGCTCCAGGGCAGGTGCCAGGGGAGGGGTCCCAGCTGGCAGGAGTTACCGGTGGTGGAAGAAGCCCTCCAGGGCCTTGCAGACGGTGAAACGCTCGGGGGGGGTCAGCAGGTGCTCCAGCTGCTGTGTGAATGTCCTTCCCTGGATCTTGATGCTAGAGGGGAGAATCTCTGCAACCCACTGCAGGGAGGTGAGGGCCGAGGAGCTGCTTGGGGACTCAGCAGAGTCAGAGTCTGCAAAATAAATATTCCGTCTTTCCTTGGCTTCTTTTGAGGGCAGTGGAGCAGTCTGAGGGCCACTGGCTGCGTGCTTCGAAGCAGGTCAGCTTGGATGGGCTTTGGAACAGCCTGGGCTGCTGGAAGGCATCCCTGCCCAAGGCAGAGGGGTGACATGAGATCATCTTTAAGGTCCCTGGCAATCCAAACCATTCCAGGCTGCCGGGGCTCTGTGCAGCAGGGAGCTGCTGGGGCTGGTGTGAGTGCACCTGCAAACGAGCTGGGGCATCCCAGGACGTGGGGCTGAGGGGAGTGCAGTGCTGCTCCAGAGGGAACAGCCAGGCCTGGCTCCCAGCTCGGGGCATTTGAGAGCAGCACCCCAGCAGCACAGGGACCCTCCAGCCTTGGGGACCACGCTGTGCCCAGGAGACCCTGCCCTCCACGGGCACCCTCCCCTGCCCCAGGCACCCTGAGCTCCCTTCAGGCAGGATCCCTGATCCCTGCACAGGATAACAATCCTGCACAGCTCACAATCCTGCACAGCTCAGCCCTGAGCCACGGGGTTGGGTTACTGCAGACAAGGACAGCACACACTGCACAGGAAGGACACTGCAAGGGACACCAGGGACAGCCACAGCAGGATGAGCCCTCCTGGAGAGCAGCCAAGCCTGGGATCCAGCCTGATCCCACCGTGCAAGGGCCACGTGCCCTGGCGAGAGGAGCATCCCCAGGCAGCGTGTGACACCTGCTCAGCCCATGGAGGTGCCCAGCAATTCCCTCCTACCCCAGGAACCGGGGAGCTGGGTGGGCTCACTGCTCTCCAGGCCCTCCCCCTGCACTCTTACCGTGTGAGAGGCTGACCATGCCCTCTTCCACCACCAAGGTGGGCATGGCCCCGCTGCCCTGCAGCATCGACACCACCTTGTCATGGGAGCAGTTCCTGCAGGCACAGAGAGCCCGGTCAGAGCTGCCCCAGCCCCAGCCCCGGGGCAGCAGGGAGCACACACGGCTGGCAGCTGCCTCCTCTGTCTTGGGAAAGCCTCCTGGTGCTGCTCAGAGCCAGAGGGGTTTGGGCCCCTCTGTGATTCCCTGGATTCTCTCCATCTTTGCTTGGTTTTCCCTGTGCTGCGCAGGGAGGAGCCCCCGAAGGAGAGCCTGGATCCTGCCCCACGAGTGGGCACCAAGGAATAACCATGGCAATGCCTGTGCCCACCCTGAGGAGTGCCATGGCACAGGAAGGCAGAGTTAAGCTACACCCAGACCCAGAAAATGATTTTTCCTTTAAATAACACAGCGCTGCAGGTCTGTCCTCGCCTGTCCTAATTCTGCACGAAAAGAAAAGGCAAGGTGAACATAAAGTGTAATTTTGTAGGTGAAAAAATCTCGGGATGCCCTTGGAGAAGGGTATGGGCCAGGCTGGGACAATGCCTGCCAAAACCAGGGCTCAGAGGACAATCCTCAGCCCGGTCTCGTTTTTCTGGCAGTGCTGCATCAGCCAAGAGTTCGCTGGATCAGCTGAAACGTGAGAACCTGAGCCCTGGCAGAAGCAGCATCACTTTAACCTTTAAATATTCATCACTCTCTCTTGTCCTGTAGCCTCCTCCAACCCTTTGCTCTCGGTTTTTATGCAGAAAGACACACCCAAGGACAGGAGCACAAGTCCCTCTGGTCCCACTGCTTTGGTGCACAAACAACACACAGAATTACCTCCTGGGTACAAGTGGGATTCCCACGTGGCTTTAAGCTTATGATCCCATCGTGGGAGTGATTCCTGGCTGGATGGGGCTCTGCTGCTCTCCAAAGCAGAACCTCAGGTGTTTAACACCTACAGATTAACTCAGAGTGCCTGAAACGGGGGACTGGGGGTGGGCTGCAGTCAGAACCCAGGCTATGTATAAACTGTCCTGCACAGAGAACTCAGAGGAGGAGCAGGGCTGCAGAAAATGCTCCTCTTGGGGCCAGGTTATGGACAGCAGCACTAAAGGAGCTGTCCCCAGGTGTCCCCTCAGGGCAGACCCCTGTGCACAGCAGCACACAGGGACCAGGGCCAGCAGCTCCCACTGCCCAAGAGTGACCCCAGCGTGTGCTCAGCCCCTGCCCCTGGCCCTGGGTGCCCTGCACAGCTCCTACCTCATGTCCAGGCCGTTGAGGAACAGGATCCTGTCTCCAGCTTTGAGGGCAGCCTTCTCCGCTGGGCTCCCTGGAGGCACAAAGGGGCTTCAGCTGCAGCACCTCTGCCTGGGATGGGCGTCCAGGGACACCCCCAGGCAGGGCACCCCCTGCACCTGGCTTATCTGGGTGGGCTGGGACCCTTCACCCAGCTGGGTGCAGCACCCAGCCTGCACTGGGAGCACTGGTGGCATTTCAGGAAGGTCACTGAACACATTTCCCACTTCTCCAGAGGAGTGGATAAAGCCAAACTAGATTGTACCAAAGATGTTCATTATTCCACTGGAAAAACTCCACCACCGAGCCTTGGGAAAGTCCCTTTTGCTCTTTCCTAGCAAACAGCACCTAACATTTCGAGTTCAGAGCAGAGATGCCCCAAATCTTGTGTTCCTACCTGGCAGGACAGACTCGATCCACACCGGGGCATGGCCGCGGAGCGTGAAGCCAAAGCTCCTGTTGCCTTTATAAACTCGCACAGTTCTGGGGGTGAAAAAGGCAAACAGGATGTCAGAGTACAGGATCCAGCCCTTGCTTCCCTCCCCAGCTCCTCCAAACCCTGAGTGCTCGAGTCCCCAGCACTCCCAATGTCCCCACGAGGTCCCCTTTGATACCAAAGTGTCTTTCAAATGTGGTTTCAAAGTGCAATATGGGATAAACGTGTAGATTTAAAGAAATCTTTAAATAAAGATTTACATGTATAAAAGCCAGAAATCATCTGGTTCCAACCCCCCATGGCAGAGAGTTGAAATTGGATGATCTTTAAGGGCTCTTGCAACCCAAACCAGTCCGTGATTCTTTATCACAGAGAATTAGAGAGACAATGTGGTTCAGGGAGCAAAGGTCTCCTAGGCTGATGAGAGAGGAATTACATTCCTCTAGGAAATTTTGGAAGGAGCATTAGGAAGTCTCCCTGCTGGGAGGCTGATTGGAGCTGGGAGCTGTTCCTGCAGGGACCTGGGGGAAGGCAGCGTTACTGAGATCATTTCCAACCAGCGGGGTTCCGTGCTGGCAGGGAGGGACACTGGGCTGGGAGTGCATTTTGGACAAGATCAGCCTGGCAGGAGGGTGGGCAGGAGCCTGGATCCCCCTGCTCTCCTGCTGGCTGGGTGGGGCAGGGTCTGCAGGCAGCAGGGAGCTCCCTGCCCTCGGGGCGCTGCGGTCTGGCCATCTGGGCACCGGAGGGAAGGGAGGGAAGTGGGTTAATCCCTGTGCTTGGGGATTGTCCTGCCTTCCTCCCACAGCCTGGCACCCAGACACCTGCTGGGGCAGGGCAGGGCCAGGCAGGAACACCAGGGGATCCTAGGGTTGGAGAAAACCTTTCAGGTTATGAAATGCACCTGCCAAGCCAGCACCACCCCGTGCTCACCACTGACCCGTGTCCTCGAGTGCCACATTCACCATTTCCTCACCACTTCCAGGATGGGGACGCCACTGCTGCCCTGTGACAATGCCTGACAACCCTTGCTGTGAAGGAATTTTCCCTGACATCCAAACTAAACCTCCCCTGCTGCAACTTAAGGCCATTTCCTCTCATCCTATCACTTGTTACCTGGGAAAAGAGACCAACCCCAACCTGGCTCCATCCTCCTTTCAGCTTTCTCTGTGCCCTGAATCCTGCTGGCACAATTGGGCACCCCAAATCCTGCTGGCACAACTGGGCACCCCAAATCCTGCTGGCCCAGCCTGGCACCCCAAATCCTGCTGGCACAGCCTGTATCCCACCCAAGGAGGAGCAAACATCCCCTCTCAGGCTGCAAGTGCCACCCCAGCTCCTCACACAGCCCGTCCAGCCAGCCCTGCAGAGCTGAGGGGACACAGAGAGTGCCCCAGAACTGGGACAAGGGGCACAAAGCTGCCCAGCCTTCCAGAGGGAGCGATCCTCGCTCATCCCGATGCCAGGAGAGCCGCACACCGAGCGCCCCTCCCACCCTCCACCCGCACAACCCCAGCCGGGCGGTACCTGCGGGCAGCCCCCGAGGCCACGCTGCTGCTGACGAGGGAGGTGGTTTTGCGGAGGCTCTTGCTGAGCTCCTCGTGGCTGCGGGGCACGGAGCTGGCGCGGGTGGACACGAGCAGCCGCTCCTGCTGGTCCTCGCTGCGGCTGCGGCGCAGGCGGTTGCCGCGCTCGCTCTTGGAGCGGCACAGCTTGCTGATGAGGCTCTGCGACACCACCTCGTCAAAGCGCTGCCGGTGCTTCTTGGGGATGAAAATCCTGCGGAAGGGAGGCAAGGGAGGGGAGTGAGGAGCGGGGTCCCGGCAGCTGTGGCACAGAGCTGCGGGTCAGGGCATCCCTGGAAGGGAAAGGGCTGAACTCCTCGTGTGAGCCTGGCCTCAGTCCTCACAGAGCTGTGGATGCCGGGGCTGGGGACACCGAGGGTGCTGGGGACACCACCTGCATCTCTTCCCCCATCCCATGCAGAGCTCAGCTGGAGCAATAACGATGTTGGAACCTTCCTCCAGACCTGCTTCTTCTGGGACCCCCGAAACACTGCCCCCATCTCCTGCCCCAGACTCTGCTCTTCTGGGCTCCAGCCTTGAAGAGTCCCACATTCCAGCTCCCTCCACAGCCAGGCAGGAGCCTCGTGGCCCTTGGGAGATGACGGTGCTGCAGGGACAGGCACAGTGATGCCGCAGGCAAGGGGACAGCCCTGGAACTCGCTCTGTTTTGGGTCACCTCCCCTCTGCCTGGTCGGAGCAGCCAAGTGGCCTTTGTGCCCCTGCAGGGATGCCTGGGACGCTCAGAGGATGCACGGGGAGTGCACAGCAGGATCCCAGGAGGGAGGAGGAGGCACCGCTCCCACCTGGGCCGGGGTGAGCTCCAGAACCCCGGCAGACATTCCATCTTCTCCTTTTCCTTCTGCCTCACAGCAGGCAGACCCCGACACCTGCTCACCTTCCCCTGCCCTCCGCTCGCACATTTAGGGGCTTCAGGAGGAGCTGGCATCTCCGGGTGTTTCTATAGCAACCCCTGCAGCTGCAGCTCGTTTACACAAAACCATCCCGGGAGGTTCGGCAGCGCCGCTTCGTTAGCGCCCGGCACCTCGCGGGGTGTGAGAGAGAGCAGGGACGGTGTGATCGCAGCCCCGAGCGTGTGAGCACACCCCGGTGGCTGCCTGGGGACCACGCGCCCCACCAGAGCAGGAACTGGGCCAAACTGGTGCCCCAGGACCCAGAGAAGCTGCTCCGAGGGGCGGCACCTGGGATACAGCTGGGGCTGGCAGGGGATCCCACAGGGCTCCCTCGGGCAGCTTCACCAAGGGAACACAAAATCCTGGGTGGAGACAGAGGAGGAGAGGCTTCAAATCCCAAACCTACCGGGACCAGCACATCTCTGTTTCCCCCAGCCAAAGGCAGAACTCAAAACAAGAGCTGGTGCAGAAGACAGACCACAAGCCACCCAAAGCTGGCAGATGCTCATGCAGAGCATCTGGTGACAATTCAAAACAAGTAACACATTGGTGCAATTCACAGGTGATTTGTGATTAAGCAGCAACTAGGAAAGAGTGAAATTTTGCTAATAAATAGTTCACCCTGTAGGACAGGGGAGGATGTGGATCCCCCAAGCCTCTGCCCCAGGCTGGGCACCCACCAGGGAGAAGCCCAGGTTCCTCACAGGCAGAATGAGCACAATCCCATTTAATTGGCCAAATTACATCTGCTTGTTCCAGCAGAGCTGTCCCACTTTGCACCAGCCTCTGCTTCAGCGCTGGGCTGAGGAGCTCAGCCCCAGACCCAGCCCAGGACCTGGCACTGGCACTGCCCCAGGGCTGGCTCAGAGCTGGGGCACAGCAGGGCCCAGACAGGAGAGACCCAACTGCCTGCTACAAATAGTCCCACCAAAGCAGGCAAAACCATTTCTGTGGCTGTTCCTGCAGTGTCCTGCCATCCCCTGGGATGAACCTGCCTTTGTGCACTGCCACGGCACCAAAGAGCAGTGCCCAGCTAGGGATTCCCTCTCCCAGCAAATCCCACCGGGATTCACGGAGCAGGGATGTGCCCACCCTGTCTGTGGAGGTCAGGCAGGGGCAGGGTGCTACAGGGCTGGCCTCGTGCCTTCTGCCTCCTCTTCCTCCTGCTCCTCGGGTGCTCCAGGTCAGTCCTAGCTCTGTTTCTTGTTGGACAGGGGATGGGAAATGCACCCCCATCCCTGAGCCCTGTGCCACTGAGCCCCGGGGCACCAGCCCTCCTCTGCAGCAGCTTCTGCACTCACTTGGGAGAAGTCATTCTGCTCAAAGACATGGATGTGAATTCAGGGCGTTTTCCAGGCCAGGAAAAGTCCCAGGTGCTCCAGGCTGCTTCACCTTCACGCCACCCCCAAAGCAGCCCGGCCAGGATGGTGGCAGAGTGCCACTGTGCCTGTCCCCTGCCCTCGGCTCCTGGGCTCCCTTTGGCGTGTCTGGCACCTCCCAGCCTGTGCCACACTCCCATCCCACAGCTGCCAGGTGGGTCACTGGTCACCCAGCACTGGACAGACAGTCCCATTCCAGCTCCCACCCTCGCTGGGAGCTGCCTGCCCCATTCCCAGCCAGCCCCTGTGCCACGTCCTGCGGAGGGCACCGAGCTGCCCCGGCCAGTCCCAGCCGGGATGGCGATGCTGGGGCTCAGCGGGACAGGACGTGACCCCGGGAGGGCGCCAGGGGCGGCTCCAGCCTGGCTGCGGCCGGTGGAGCTGCCACAAGTTTGCTCAGCCAGGGGAGCGAAGGACAGCGAGCCTCGCTCCATCACAGCCCAGCCCCTCGCCCTCATCCCCCCGGAATGGCCTGGAGACAGAGCGGCCCCATTCGGGCTCTTCCCACTGCTCCCGCTCCCGCTCCCATCCCAGCTTCCCCCGACTCCCGCAGCAGCCGGGGCCGTGGTGGGCGCGGGGCAGTGGCAGGGCTGTCCCGGGACACAGCGGGGTCCCCCAGCCCCCAGAGGCAGCCGAGCCATCCCAGGGACGCCCGCGGGGCACGAGGCTCTGCCAGCACCCGCACGGGCGGGCGGGGGACACGTACCGAAAATGCCGGGAGAAACTCCGGTCCTTTCCCATTTGTCGGGGTGCGGCGGGAACAAAAGGGAGATGCTTCAGATCCTCATGCAGCTGAGCCTCGGGCTCGGCTCACGCCCACGATGCCAGCCGGTGCCGCCCCGCGTGTGGCACCCCCGCCGTGCCCGGGCAGCGCGGCCAGACGGGCCCGAGCGCCGGCACCGGCACCTCCGCCGAGCTGCCAGCCCCGGGAGCAGCTCCAGCACCGGCCGAGAGCCCCGCCTGGCCTCTGCCGGGCTCCTGCCCTCGCTGCCCGGCTCAGCCCCGGCTCGCAGCCGCCAGCCCTCCCACCCTCTCTCTCTCCCTCCCTCCCTCTCCCCCAAAAACTGCAGGCGCTGTGGTTTCCAGCTGGAACGATCTCGTCGCTCCTCAGAAAGGAGGGCACGGCTCGGCGCCGAACTCCGGGGGGATGCCTCCCTGGTGCTAATTAGTTGACTTCTCAAGTGCTTGTGTTTAAATTACGTGCTGCGGGAAGGGGTGAGAAACCTTAAAGGCAAACGGCACCAGGGGTGCGGGTTTTGGGCGGGGAGGTGGAGCTGCCAGGCTGGACCAGGACCAGGATCAGGATCAGGAGCAGAGTCATGGGCCCAAAGCCTCACAAGGAGCATCCTTTACCCCCAGGGTAACACAGCAGTGCCTTTCAGTAGGAATAAAAGAGAAAACCCTTCTTTAATTTAAATAGCGCACATCACTGGTGTTTGATGAAGAGGATGTGAGGCTTCCCAGAGCTGCCAACATCACACACAATCCCCAGGTAGTAGCAAAGGAAAAAGAAATGAAAAATGTATGGATTAGCCCCAAAACAACCAGCAAAGACCTGACCTTGAGTTTGTCAGTTGTGCAGAAAAACACGTCCCAGAGTGGATTAAAACACTGAGCTACTCTTGGATTATGTCTGAACTGTGCTGTGGAAACCACTACCAGTCCTGAAAAACCCTGCTGCTCCGGCCAAATACTAAAATCCAGGAGAGAAAACTCTCGCAGGCTTTACCCCCAGAACAGGAATTCTGCTTATGAACTCCAAATTCCCAAACCTCATCTCCCCATGTCTGTGGGACAGGGGCACAGCCCAGGGGGATGAGGAGCCTCCAGACCCTCATGCAGGAGCAGAACTCGCTCCGGCACGGAGCTGTGACTCCATTCCCGTTCTCCCTGTGCTGGGAGGCTCCACAATCCCTGATCGGGCTGCAGGTGCTCTGCAGACGGGACCATTGTCACCAGTCACCAGGAGTGCAGGTGCTTTTCCGCCCGGGAGTGCAGGCAGGCCGGGCTGAGCACGGGGCTGGGAGCCCCTCACAGCCCTTCCCCGGCCACCCCGCTGTCCCTGGGGACAGCCCCGCACCCCTGGCAGTTTCTGGAGAGGGTCACCCTCCTGACAGATCCCTGCTCCAGGTCCAGCAACGATTCATCAAAGAGTGCCCCGGGGCAGAGTCCCTCCCCCCTGTGCCTGGCTGGGCATCCCCTTCCCCATCAGCACCCCAGGGTGCCCTCAGCTGTCCCAAATCCAGTGTCCCTGTGCCCAAACCACGCTGTGCACCACGACCTGCTGGCTTTGTCCTTGCCCTGGCAGGGACAGGCAGTCCCACAGCTCCAGGGACACGGAAACCTTCAAAGAGACCCCCAGAAAGGCTTTTCCTGCAGCTCCAGCCTGCTTTCCCTGTTGTCTCTAAGACACTGGAAAACTCATCCTAAGTAACCACTTCCCAAAATAAAAGTTGTGACTCCAGCAGGGTGCAGGCTGGCCAGGCTGATCCCATCTGCATCCCAGCCAGAGTTTGATTTGCCAAAGGAATTCAATCTCCTGTCAGGAGATTTCCCACCGAGGCATTTTGGTCATGACCTATTTGAACTCCACCAATAAAAAAGGAACTCGCTCCCAGTTGTCTCACTGCTGGCACGTTTTGTTCCCTGCCGCCCTAATTCCCCCTTTTTTTGGGCAGTTGAGCATATGCTGGGCCATCAGATTAGGGATTTCCTTTTTAATGGAAGCGAACAAGAGCTGCTTTTCCTCCATTACCATCCTGTGACCCAGGTGGTTTTCCAGTGGGAATGAAAGGACCGTGGACAGGAGGACAGTGTCCATGTCAGCACCAGGGACCTGGGGGGCCTCTCGTGCTCCATCCACATCTAAAAGAGCTGGGAAATTCCCCCAGCCCTGGAGAAGTGGGTATGTGGAGGGGGTTGAGAAGCAGGGAAGCAGCACAATCCATAATATTTAAATCCTAATGGCTGAAATGAAATTTCTGATCCAGGGCAGGTCACAGATGGTTGGAGCAGTTTAATACAGGAACACGCCAGGCAGTTTTATTGCCGTGAAAAACAAGCTGAGACAAATAGATTGTGTTGGGAGCGTTATTAACACGGACTGGGTGGAATTTCTCCCGCAGTAAGGGAGCCCCCGATGGGCAGCGATTTCAGCTGTGCCTGCAACCAGGGCTGGGAGCAGGCTCAGCCCAGCCCAGCCCAGCACGGCCCAGCACGGCCCCCTTGGCTTTATCCCGGGAGCAAACGGAGCGAAACCAAAGCAGGGAAGAACAAACTGCCCCAAACTGTCCTGCCCGCAGCCCTGAAGCACGACACGACTTACAGGAGAGCCAAGACAACATCCCAGAGCCCAAACAGAGCCAGAGCTTTCCCCTAAGGATGCAGCCAGGGAGAGGGGCTGGACCACACACATCCCGCATCCCAGCTGGGGTAGCAGGACACTGGCTGTGTCACCGTGTCACTGGCTGTGACTGCTGCTGTCCCCAGCACTGTGCCTCGTGGGGGAGGACGGGATCTGAGTTTCCCCCCAGCTCCACTGCAAACAGATGTTTTTAACCTAAACGGTGCTGCCAGGGGCTGGCGCATCCCTGGCACGGCACGGCCGGGAAAACACAAGGGGCAAAGGGACACGGTGCCCGCGACGTGGGGTGAGCCAGTGCACAGCCCTGCGTGACACCGAGGGGACCCCCCGTGTCCCGCTTGGCCCCGAGGGTGACTCCTGCCCCCGGAGCCCAGGGACGGAGCTGGTGTCAGCTCTGCGGAGCACCGGGTGCGGGGCCGGCGCCGCCAGAGCCGCAGCTCTGCCCTGCTTTGAAACCAGCTCTGGAATCAGAGCAGCACCGAGGGACGTGACTCCCGGAGACCGCAGCCGGCCCAAAACACCCCATCCCCAGCCCAGCCCGAGCAGGGAGCAGAGGGGACAAACCCCGCGCTCTGCTGTGATGGAATAACCCAAATCAGAGCCTCCCCCTCCTGGCGGATCCCTCGAGCGGAGCAGCTCCCAGGCAATACGGATGCTAAGAGTTAATTAACTTCCAGCACGCCTTGTTTTCGCGGTGCCAGGGGCTGCCACATTCCAGGATGAACCCGATTTAAACCCATTTTCCTCACTCCCAGCAAAGGTGCGTTCGTTACTCACCCGAGACAGCTCATCTTCCCCCCTGGCAGCCGGATTTCAGCATCCTCGGGCAGAAGTACAGCTGTGCACTTCGCCTGCACACATCAGCCATATGGGCAGGGGATGGGAGCGGGGAGGACCCGGCACAGCACGTGCATTATCCCCGCTATCCACAGCCAAGCAGATGAAAAAAAAATGTCAGCAAATTAAAATCTGCAAGAGCTTAATTCTGGGCAAATGGGATGAAATCCATTTGAGATAAAAAGAAAGGGGGGGAAAAAAAATCCAATAGTGGAAAAGCCCGGCTCGAGGACAGAGGAGACGTGGCTGCAGCCCCGGGAGGATCCGTGTGCCCAGTCGGGGTCTGGGGTTACGCTGAGCCGCAGCACTTTGCCGGGAGCACAGCAAAGCCCGGGGGGAGCCCGGGGGGGACAGCAGGGGAGGGGACAGCAGAGGACAGCCGGCAGCAGCAACAGCACAAAAATAAATACAGCTGGTGCAGAGGGAAGATCCAATCAGGCCAGCGCGAGGGTCAGTGGGAGACGGGGACGAGCCGGCGCCTGGCCCTGCGAGGCAGGGGACACACGGGCACACGCAGCCCGCCACCACCGCCTGCCCGGGGCACGGAACAGGGCATCACCCGGCATCCATCCCATCCCTGGCCCATGGCACTGCCATCCTGGGGAGAAGAGGCTCGTCCCACCCTCCGAGGGCTCCTCGGGGATCTCATCCACAAGGATGAGATCACCGGGGTGTGCAGGGCCATCCTATCCCAGGTGGAAGCAGCTCCTGCAGAACCGGGCACAGCCTCACGGGGATGTGCGGTGGCTACTCCCGAGGTCCCAAGTCTCCCCCTGGGATGATCCCACAGGACAAGCCCCAGGACACTCGCTGGGTCAGGTCTGATGGGCCCTTCTGCCCCGACCGCACCCACAGCAGTGCCCAGGGGGGCTGCCCTGTGCCCCAGGACAGCACAAGAGCCACAGCAGCACCCCCACGCTGCATCCACCCCAGAGCCAGCGCTGGAACCGGGACACCCCCTGCATGAGCCCCCCATGGCCCTCCCCAGACCCCTCCTCAGCCAGAGACGGACTGAACGGGCTGGAATCACCCAAGGAATTCACAGCACCCTGGATCCAGAGCTCCTGGAGCTGCTCACCACCTGCAGTGAGAGTAAAGGCAGGGACAGCCCTTGCTTGGCAGTGAAGCCATTGGAGAGAGCCTGGGATCAGCAGCTGGATCAGGCACAGCAGCACGCCTGGCACTGCCCCCAGCACCCACAGCTGGGAAACCTGGTCAGCAAGGCACCTTCTTTATTTATTTTCTTGACTTCATTTCATTAAGATTAGACGGTAAATCTTTTCCCTGAGCTAAATATTTCATTTCCATTAAAGCCAGATTAGCTGCCAGATCCACGGCGCCCGTTGCCCCAGCCCTGGCATTAACCTTTCACACGGGAGCAGGGGGCAGTCAGGGGGCTTGACCCTGTTTTGGGGAGCCATAACGTGGTGCTGCCCCTGGCATCACAGGCTGGGCATGGGGCAAGCTCAGGATGGCAGCACCGGCTCCAGCCGCGCTCTCCTCACTGACACAGGGATTGCTGGGACAGGGACATCCTGGGGGGAACCTGCTGTGCCCCCCACAGAGGGGCTTGGGTCCGGGAGAAGATTTGGACACTTATTCAAATCCCCTCTGTGAGGGGAAGTAATCCTGTATAATTCCCCAGGGATGATGGCAAAGGGGATATCCGAGGCATTTGAGGTATTTTCACGGATCTTCCTGGGGGAAAGAATTTTCCTGAATTGTGAGTGGTGGGGGCTTATTTTGTGATTGAGTTTGGGGTGATGGTTGAGGCCTGGCTCGGTGCCATCCATCCCTCCCCCAGCCCCAGATGCTGGCAGGTCAGCTCCCTCCAGAATGCTCAGTGGGGACAGGACAGGCTGGGCATGGGCACCTGGACAAGGTGACTGCGGGCAGCTGGCTGTCCCCTCTGCACCCTGGCCCTGCAGGGCTCTGTGCCTGCTGTCCCCAGGTGTGCAGGGCCCTGGGGGACCCAGAGCAGCCACAGCACAGCAGGGGGACACTGCATGGCCAGGGCCCCGAGCCACCCCCACCCTGCCATCGTGGGTCACGGCAGAGACCCCGCACGGGGACGTTGTTATGGAAACTGTAATATCCTGCAATTGCTCTGATTAAAGCAGCAATTGGAAAGCTGGGCCCGGAGCGAGGCCAGATGGAGACCTGATTCCCTAATGGCCATGGTCTCAGCCTGGCTGTAATCCCACCACGTGTCCCTGGGCCAGCACCAGCTCCAGCCCCAGCTCCGGCCGCGCTGCCAGATCAGCAGGCACAGGGGCTCCAGAGGTGCTGGGGACCCTGAGCCCCAGCAGAGCACTGCCAGGGCACCCCAGGGTGAGTGACCACCCCCTGGCACCCCGGGCAGCCCATGGCCCCAGCAGAGACCCCCCAGCCCCCCACTGCCAGAGCTGCTGGCAGCGCTGGCCAAGCCCTCGCCCGCAGCAGCTCCACCCTGCAGAACTCAGATTATTCTCTGGCCAAGCTTCTGGAGAATCTCCAGTGGCTCTGCAGCTAATCCCATCTCCCTTCCACATCACAGCCAAGAATGGGAGCCACATCCCCTGCTGCAGGCAGAGGCAGTGGGCGCAGGCCCCCCACACATCCACAGGGGTGCTGGGCTAAGACGCCACCAATCTTGGCTCAGCTGTCCCTTGGAAAGCTGGTTGGCATCTTACCTGCAGGGCCATCCCAAGCCCTTCCCTGCAGGGCCATCCCAAGCCCTTCCCTGCAGGACTACCCCAAGCCCTTCCCTGCAGGGCCATCCCAAGCCCTTCCCTGCAGGACCATCCCAAGCCGTTCCCTGCAGGACCATCCCAAGCCCTTCCCTGCAGGGCCATCCCAAGCCCTTCCCTGCAGGATCCTCCCCACCCTTCCCTGCAGGACCCTCCCAGCCCGCCCTGCCCAGCCCTGCTCCCCGGCAGCAGCAGGCACAGGACGCCGTGGTTTGGTGGCCCCAGGGCAGGGTGGAGGTGGCCCTGGTACCTGATGCTGTCGATGAGGGGCTGGTGGCACTCCTGGGTGAGCAGCACGCTCAGGCCGTGCGCCAGGCACTCCACGCTCCTCTCGGCCGCGTACTGCTTCAGCACCACGAACAGCTTCTCCTTCAGCTCCGGCTGCTCCCCGAGGATGGCATCCACCTGCAGCGTGGGATGGGGAGCAGAGGGAAGGGACACTGAGCAGGAGAGCGTGGAACCATGGCAGGGGCACTGCCACACGCGGGGAAATGTGTCCCACTCCCCGCTCAGCCAAGGTGGAGGGAACACGCCGGGAGCAGAGGGACACTGCAGGGGTCAGCCCATCACACAGCTCTGCTCTGCTCCCACACCTGGCCCCGCAGCTGCTGGTGCCAGCAGTCCACAAGAACAGGGGTGTGAGCCCAAACTCTGCAGGGTCACAGCTGGGATGGGATCAGGCTGGAGTCTGCCTGGCAGAGGATGCTGCAGTGGGCCTTTGGAGCTATTAAAGCTTTGTGCACCACTCCCTGGGCAGCTCCATCCTGCCCTTAGCCCCGGGAAGCTGCTGGGAACGGGGAGACAGAACATGAAGGTGAGCACCAGCCCTGGAATCAGCACTGACAGCTCCCAGCCATGGCCCATCCTCTCCAACTGGGACAGGCAGAGTAATTAGCTAATTACCATCGAGCCAATTACCCTACACGGGACCCTCCTTATTCACCTCCTCCCAGGCTGGGGGCTGCCCCCTGTCCCATCCCTGGGCAGTGGGAGCTGGTTCCTCACCGTGACCTCTCAGGTGGGATGCAGGAACTCCCTGTGACCCCTCTCCATGCTTGTGTGTGTTGTGATTTCCTGCAAGGGGATGGTTGTGTGCTGCCAGCAGGGTTTGCCTGCAGGAAGGAAGAGGAGCCCCTCACCCTTCCCCGGGCACTGGGGGTGTGCAGGGCTCTGTGTGCCCCTGTGGTGGCACTGCCAGGGAGACACAGGCATCACCTGCCAGGGGAAGGGGAAGAGCCATTTTTCCAGGTGTTGTCCCACTTGGCAGCTCCTCAGGGAGGGTGACACTGGCACCAGGACCCCGGCAGAGGCCCCTGGTGCTGCTGGATCTGCACAGGCACTGCAGGGGCTCCTGGCAGCAGCAGCACTTCAAGGTTACCAAATCTGGTGCAGCCACAGCAGCAGTGTCCCCAGGGCTGTGTCGTCAGCACAGTCCCCAGGTCCAGCACAGGACTGACAGATTGTGGTGCTCCTGGTGGGATGGATCCCAGAGGGCTGCTGTGAAATTTCTGCCTGGGCTGGGATTGCAGGGCTTGGTGGGTGGGAATCACAGAATCACAAGTTCATTTCAGCTGGGAGACACCTCCCAGATCCTCGAGTCCAAGCTGTGCCCGATCCCCACCTTCTCACCCAGCCCAGAGCCCTGAGTGCCACGTCCAGCCCCTCCTTGGACACTGCCAAGGATGGGGACTCCACCACCACGGGGGTGCTGCAGCCCTCACACAATCCCCAGCGTGTTCCCGAGCACACAAGGAACAAGAGAAGGCACTGCCCTGGAACTGAGACCGTGAGCACCTCCCTGGTGATGCCCCCAGGATGTGGGACACTGGCACAGCCCTGCCCCGGGGCCACTGGCATGGACGCCACTGTCTGCCAGGCAGGCCATTCAGCCTGGGGCTCCACCAAAGGAAGGAGGCTGGGAAAAGGTGCCCCGTGGGCAGTGCAGGGTGAAACACAAGCCAGCAGCACCCTCCGACCTTGCAGCCTGGCAGCAGCACCCGGGAGCTCACAGCACCAGCAGCACCGACCAGAGCCGGGGGCCCGGGGAAGGAGGGGGTAAAACACCCTGCTGGCTTTAGTGTTTTCTACATCATATAGAAACTGAAGCCACTTCAAACATCTGTGCTGTGAAACTCCCTCTGGAGAGGCTCCTGCCACCTGAGCAGGGCTCCCGCAGCCAGCAGCTCTGCCTTCCTGCTCCTGCCCACGCTGCTGGGGCTGTCCCGGCTGCTTTGTGGGGCTGGGGAGGGAGGGGACAGAGGTGCTGATGGGGTGCTCACAACACCACAACAGAATTGTTCTCCTGCGATCATCCAGGAATCTTTTACTTGGCTTAATGTGACTTCAGAGACAGGGAGGCGGCGTGGAACAACTGCCCCTCCTCGTTAATCTCCTGTAATCAGCAGGTATCTGTTTCCCACGCCCATGAATCCAAACCTCAGTGGGTATTCATGAATCTCTAATGGAGAGGCTGGCTGAGGGGATTCGCCTGATACCCACAAATCTCTTTATGGATGTCTTGTTCCTTTATTAACTCGGGATCAAAAAAAAAAAAAAGCCCTACTTTGAAATGGAAATTAGAAAGATTGAAAAAACAACTGTGATCAAATTTATAATTAGCACAAGGCGAGGTGTTTGGTAAAATACCCACTAGGAAGCTTTCAGGAGCACAATGAAGATGTAATCACATTGATGTTTTCCCTTTTGCAACAAAATAAGAACGAAAATGTCTGCGGGGTGACAGGCTCAGACTTTGAAGGGACATCCAGGCACGCAGCAGAGCAGGATCTGCCCTGTGGGTCTCTCCACGCTCTTGTCGTGCAAGGGAACAAGAACTTGGGGTCATCCCCAGGGACCCTCCAAGCCCTTTGCAGCACCCATCTGTTCTCCCAGATAATTACCAGCCCCTTCTCTCGGGTGCTCATGCCCCACATCTGCACCCCAGCCCCGTGACCAAGCCGGGAGCATTCCCCATCCACTTGCCAAGGCTGGAGGCGTCAAATCTCCAACCCTGCTGGGCACAGGGGGTGCCCAGCGCCCCGGCCCCCCTACCCCACACCCCGGCCTCACCTTCCTGCTGAACTCCTGCGCCTTCTGCCTCCTGTCCCGGCGCGCGGAGCCGGCGCAGGGCCCGGTGTCCCCGGCGGTATCCCCCGGGATGTCCCCGGCCGTGTCCCCGGCGGTGTCCCCCGGGATGTCCCCGGCCGTGTCCCCGCGCTGCGGCCGCAGCAGCGCCAGGCGCAGGGACCGCCCGCGGCACGACCCCACCAGCGCGGCCGCCGCCTCGGGCAGCGCCACCGGGGTCCCGTCCACCTCCAGCAGGTAATCCCCGGGCTCCAGCCCGCAGGCCGCGGCGGGCGACTCGGGGCTGACGCTGGCCACGCGTGGGGGGCTCTCGCTCGCCAGCTCGAAGCCGAAGCAGCCGCGGGGCCCCGGCGGGATGCTGGCGCGCTGCAGCCGGGACACCACGCCGATGCTGGGGGG
>JAYDZK010000044.1:15365414-15375674 GCA_034509185.1 Euphonia xanthogaster | reverse complement strand
GAGGGTTGCAGTGCCCATCCCTGCAGGTGTCACCTGGAGGTGGCACTCAGAGCTCTGGGCTGGGGACAAGGTGGGCATGGGGCGCAGCTGGGACTCCCTGCGCTGGGAGGTTTTTTCCAGCCTTTTGGGATTTGGGGATTCTGTGTTTCTGCCCTCGCGGAGATACAGAAAGCGCTGCCCTCAGTGCTGGGTGCTGCCGGAGGGGCTGCTCCATCCCTGGGCTCGGGGAATGCCGGGCTCTGCTGCAGGACTGGCACCCAGGGGTCCAACAGCCGCTCCTTTCCATTCCAGGGCTCGGGATGGACTTCCTGACGCTCTTCCTGATGTACCTGTGCTCCGTGCTCGCCCTCGCTGCCCTGCTGTGCCTCTGCTCGCCGAGGAAGGAGAGCTTCCTCACAAGGAGCGCCACCAGGGCCAGCCAGGTACAGCGCTGCGCTTCCAGGCAGGGAATGAACTTCCAGGGGAATGAGCTGCTCCCCTGCTGGTAATCTGCCCTGCTTTGTTGTGCTAAAATGAGTGCAACTGCTAGATTTGTTCTCAAAAAAACCCCAACAAAACAACAAAAGCTGGTGTGTGTGGTCAGAGTGAGAATAGATTTCATCCTGTTTTATTATCTGCTCTCAAGGAAGTGAGATAGGAAGGAGAAACACACTTCCTTTGAGATGGTTAAATCCTGCCCAAGCAGGCTGTAAAAATCATTTGGGTCTCCCAGCTCCTGTCCCTGCCTGTGCCTGTCTGGGGTGAGGGTGGAGCTTCTCACCATGCCAGAAGTGCCTTCTTCACTAACACCACAACTTGAAAAAATTAAATAAGAATCGGGCCCCAGGAATTTGCAGCTTTGTGGTGTTGCTGCTGTCAGCAAGAGGAAAAAGGTGGGGGAGGTTTGAGGATTAAAATAAGGAGAGAATTATAAGTGGTGGCAGATATTTGAGGGAAAGCTCTTTAATGTGTGTACTAATGCTGCAGGCTCCTGTTCACTAAGAAAGAAGCAGGAATGAAGAGCTTTAAAAGAGGATTAAGAATTGGCATTTTATTGTAAAAACGGGGAATTGGGAAAGCACCAGTTCATTTTTCTGTCTGTTGGGCTGTGTCTGAATGAAAAGGAAAAAAAAATGCTGTAATATTTCTGGAAGGTAAAGGATGAGAAAATGATCGCTTAAATTGTAAATTATGTTGAATGCTGTTCACAGGAGTTCAGACAGACTTCTTTTATTACTGGTATTATACTTCCTTTTGGTTTATAGACACACTGTGCAGAGAAATTGATTTTTTTCCCCGTATATCTTAATAGCTGCTGCTATGAAGTGTTTAAACAGCAGCAATTAAATTACTGCTGTGGTATGAAGCCACTGTCTGGAGGAATCCAATCAATACTTGTGCCTGGGAAATAAATACATGTGGATATAATCAATATTTTACCTGGGATATAAATACAGGCAATGCTAAATGTAAGGTCACAATAGAAGATAAATTATTATAAGATAAGGAGCAATCCAGTGCAAAGCCCAGAAAATCAGAAGGGTCTGAAGCTCTTAGAGAGCATCCAGGGCATGGGCACGGGGTGGTGAAGGGTCTGGAAGGGCCTTGGAGGAGCAGCTGAGGGCACTTGGCTTTAGCCTGCAGAGTGCTGAGGTTTCCTGCAGGTTCTTTTCTGCTGGGTTGTGTTTCCTCTTAGAGCACACTTGGAAAAAAACCCTTCTTTTTGCAAACACTCATCCCTCAATCCGCCGAGCTGAGACGCACCAGTTCTCACCAAAATATTTAGCATCTTCTCAGCTCCACATATGCTTTTTGCCTCCTGGTCTTTCACATCTGAGGCAAGAAGCTCTCGCTGCATATTTTCCCTCCGTGTCAGCTCGAAATAGGCGCAGCCTCCCTGATTGCTGCGTTGCTATAGAGACCTGCCAGCTCGGAGCAGACAATTCCTCAGGCTCAGCCCTGCCTGGGGGCGTCGCTCTGTGGGCAGGGGCAGCAAGGGCAGCTGGACATGGAGCTGCGGGCTGGAGCTGCACAAACTGCATTTCTGGGGGTTTGGCTGGCTCTGTTTTTCCCCCTCTCTTTTCTGGAGGCCACAAGCTTTATCCCTTTGCTTATCTCCCCTTGATCTGTCAGATGGGCTGATGGAGCATATTGCAGCTGGGGAATTGCTCAGTTCTACCCCTGCTTAACCCAGCCCCACCCCACACCCCCCCTAAGCTCCTTAGAACTTTCACACATTAGCCCAGATATGTTTGTTTGGAACCTCAGTCCCCTGTGGAAAACCCCAGCTGCATTCCTGCCTCTCTTCCTTCTTCCTGGAGAGGGGGCTCAGGCACGGGAACTGCCCAGGGAGGTTCGGGGTCCCCATCCCTGGAGGTGTCCAGGGCAGGGCTGGAGGTGGCACTCAGAGCTCTGGGCTGGGACGGGGTGGGGATTTGGCACAGGTGGGACTCCAGGAGCCTGAAGGGCTTGTCCAGCCTCCTGTGATTCTGTGGGCTATGGCTGGACTTCACGGCCTTGGAGGTCTCTCCCACCTTTGATGCTGTAAAGGAGCCTCCTCCCCGCTGCTGGGGCTGTGCAGGTCCAGAGCTGAGGGAAGGAAGAGGGAATTGTGCTTCAACCTGAGCTTGCCCCGAGGCAGCAGGTGACACAGAGCTCCATTTCCTCAGGTGCTGGCCCTGGTGATCCCCAGGCAGCTGCAGAGGGTGACACAGCGGGCGCTGCACAGGCTCTTCCACACAAGGTACTGCACTTTCATGCCTTTGGCATTAGTTTCTACTCTGGTTTCTGGTTCCTGCTGGGATCTCCTGCCACCATCAGAGCTCTCAGTATTATCCTTATCATCCATTCTCCACTTAGGATGCCTGTCAGGGATTCCAGATTCCCTTTGAGGTTTGCCACGCTGCTGTCTCTGCCTTCCTTGCTCGTTGTTTAGAGGGTGGAGCCCTGAAATGTTGGAACATATTGGCAAATGAAGATGATGTGGCTCAGTGACAGATGTTGGTCACACTGGTGGGATCCTGCATCCCCACAGGAATTACCACAGCCTCTCTGGCAGCTGCAGATGGAGTCAGACAGACTCTGTCTCCATCCTCTCCCTCAAATCCCATTAGTGTCAGTGCAGCAGCCTGGGTGTCCAGGTGGCTGAGGGGGAAGCTGCACAGCAGCCTGCTGGATTCAGGTGCATTTTGTGTGTCTGTAAACTCTGGTGCCTCAGGAAGGATTTAAATCCCTTTTCTCTGGGGACAGCAGCTCGCTGTGACAGTGACTTCAGGGCTGTAAATCTGCAGCTGTGTTGTGAGTGCTGGGGTGGCTTTGTGCCTGTTCTGCTGATCCTCTGCTCTGACACAGCCTGAGACAGAGAGGTGGCACTGTCAGAGGTGCTGGGGGCACTGGGATTCTCCACATACTCTGCAACTGGTGCTCACTGCCCACCTCCTGCCACCCTTATTTCCTAGCAGCTGCTTATATTGTTGCAGAGTTTTAAAGATTATTTTCTTTGCTTTCAGAGTAGCAAATGTCTTCTGGCAGAATGTTTTGTGGCCTATTGCTGTGGCATATTTTGTCAGCAGCAAGTGATTATAAGACTTTGTACTGACAGAGAAAAAAATCCAAAGTACATGTGAATAAAGCAGGGAATTTAGCTGACATATTTAAAGGAGTGTATGTGGGAAGAAGAGAAGGAGAAGCCAGTGGATGGAGAAAACACTATTAATATGCAATCCAAGCTGGCCTGAAAACCTAAAAGAGGTGTCTCCTTGCATTTGCAAAGTCTTTGATCACCTCTGAGTGTACTTGACCTGTTAATCAGGATGCTGAGTATTAAATAGACTGTCCCCTTTCCTTGGCAGGAGCTGTTTGTTTGTGGTCCTGCACGTAGCCCTGCAGGCTGCAGTGTTTGGGGAGTACACCTGGGAGGTGTTTGTGTACTGCTGGGAGCTGCAGTTCCACCTCCTCCTGCTGCTCCTGCCCTACCTGCTGCTGGCTGGCAACCTGGGCTGCTTCCTGCTCTGCTCCCGGGCCAACCCTGGTGAGATCACACCCACGCTCTTGGAAGACAGAAAAAAGTGCTACAAATCCCCTGTTTTAGTTCTTTTTCCTGTCTCTTTGGCAGGTACAGTAACAAAATCCAATGCTGCATCCCTGGCTAAGGTCTATGCCTATGATGGGGTGTTGTTCCAGAGGGGCCTCGTGTGTCCCACGTGCACCGTGGAGAAACCAGCCAGGTCCAAGCACTGCAGTAAGGATCTGAAATTCCTCGATTACCGTGGCAGTAAGACCTTCCCAAAGGAATTCTCCCCCAGGAGCTGCAGTTCCCAGTACAGCTGTTCTGTTCCCAGCTGAGGGCTCACAGGGCTGTGTTTGTTTTCCTGGGGTCCCAGGTCACAGCTGCATTTGCCCATCCCTGGAGCTGGTTGGGTGCTGTTTCTTCTCGCAGAAATTATCAGTTCTGAGGGATAATTCAGGGTCAGGAATAGCTGAGCTTGTGAGGAGTTGGAATTATAAATGAGAAGTTATCAGCTGTCAGCACCTCAGATCAGGATTTTCTGTTTCATAGTCACAGAATCCTGTAATGGTTTGGGCTGGGAGGGATCTTTAAAGCCCATCTCATGTCACCCCTGCCAGGGCAGGGACACCTTGCCCTAGCCCAGGGTGCTCCAAGCCCTGCCAGCCTGACCTGGAACACTGCCAGGGATGAGAAGTCCACCACCTCTTTTTATCCTCTAAAATAAAGGTGGGAGCTCCAATCTCTGCCTTTCAGGTGCTTTGCCAGGCATTACTGTCAGACAAACCAAAGTCTTGGAGCTGCAGTCTTGATGAATAAAAAAGGAAATGGAGTATGTTGTTTTTCTTAGGATGCACAGATGAATTTATTGGCCTCAAAAGCTGCCAGCTAAACCCTGACTGCAACTCCCACATATTTTCAGCTTAAAAAACACCTAAAGATCAAACTGCTTATTTAAAAACCAAGTGCCAAGATCTCAGGATCTCTGCTGGTCACAGTGACTCTGAGATACGTACAAGCCTCTTTTTCCCAGCCCAGCAGTTGAAGAAGAAGTCAGGATTCCTCTGTGCTCGTTCTGAAGGTTGTTTATTATTTCTTATGTATGACATTCTTTCTCCAGCCTGCCATGGGTCTGTCTGGCAGGTCGGGTTGAGTGTTGTCTTTTTATACTAAAAACTACGTGTACATTATTTACCATAACTTCCCAATACCTATCACCTGTGTTAGACAATGAGTTTATACCTTAAACCAATCCAAAAGTGCCATCACCCAGAAGATGGAGGCTAGGAAGAAGAAGGAAGAAGGACAGGGTACACCCAAATCCCTCCATCTTGGGACCCCCAGCCCCCATTCTAAAAACCTCAAAAATCTATTTTTCACCCCGTGACAAACTAACTATTATTCTACTTAAACTTTCTTGACTTGTAATTCTTCATATAAAGGTGGTGATTTGCTCCATGGGTCAAAATCCAAGGCACGGGGGTCTTGAGCTCTGTGCCAAGGTCTCTGAGCCCCCCAGGCAGGGGCTTGAGTCCTCCAGGGCAGTCAGAGGGACGTCCTGGGTTCTGACACCGAGGTTCTTGTTTTGCCCCTGCCTCCTGGAGGTGTCTGCAGGACGTGTGTGCATCGTTTTGACCACCACTGTGTGTGGGTGAACAACTGCATCGGGGCTGGCAACGCGGGTGTGTTCCTGCTGTACCTGCTGTCCCTGACGGCCACCGCCGGGGCCGTGGCTGCTGTCACTGCTGCCTTCCTCATCCAGGTGCTGCTGCTCTCCAACGTCATGCACGGCACCTACCTGGATGCCCAGGGACAGGAGCAGCCCGTGGGGATCCCCCTCCTCGTTCAGGTCAGTCCGTGCTGTACAGCGTTCTGGCTCTGCTGTCAGGAGCCACGTCCTGTTCCCCCAGCACGGGGAGACTGCAGAGTTTGGGGACAGACTGCAGGGTTTGGGGACACACTGCAGGGTTTGGGGACACACTGCAGGGTTTGGGGACACTGCAGGGTTTGGGGACACACTGCAGGGTTTGGGGACACACTGCAGAGTTTGGGGACAGACTGCAGGGTTTTAGCTGTTTTATACATGTAACTAGATTTAGAAAACTGCCACCGCTGAATACTTGAGAAATGGGGGGTTTTGCTCACAGCACTTCCCATCCTACAGGTTCCTGTCTCCAGGATCTGTCGCTGGGCAGATCGGGTTCCTGGAGAAGGAATTTCCATTCCAATGATTAGCTGATGTAGTCAAGTTTAGGAAGCAGCTGAGAGTCCCTGAGGCACCTTTGTGGAGGTGTTAAAGCAGGACACCCCCCCTGGAATGCAGATACAGTTCCACCTGCACATGGATGTGCATTCCAGCTGGGGCTGTGCAGTGCTCATGGGATCCAACCCTCCCACATTTTAACTTGCTGCTCTCTTTCCCTGCAGCACCTTTTCTTGACTTTCCCTAGGATTGTCTTCATGCTGGGGTTTGTCATCCTGCTCACACTGGTCCTGGGGGGATATTGCTCCTTCAGTCTGTATTTGGCCCTCACCAACCAAACCACCAACGAATGGTGCAAATCCCGAAGATTTGGGGGCTCCCACCTCCCCTCGCAGCCTCGAGACAGACCCCTCGTCTACAAAAACATTTATTCCAAAGGGATCTGGAGGAATTTAAAGGAAATCTTTAACCCTCCTACCGAGTTGGAAAGGAAGAAGAAAACATGAAGATATTCTTGTTTCTCTGGGCATTTTTAAATGTTTTCCAAGACTTTATTTCAGCAGTGGGCTTGGCTGCCCCAGGCAGACTGTGGAACAAGATTACTGCAGAATTCACAATCTGGTGCCCCAGCAGAGCATCCTCTGAGCTCCCTGCCTCAGTGAGACTCAGGGCCAGCTCAGTCCTGGCCCCTGATTACAGGGGTTTGGTCCATCTTCCCAAAGTGATTCTTTCTCTCTGGGAAAGGCTAACACAGAGCTCCTGTGAATTTTGAGGAAGCAGCATCGTTTTGTATCTTTCTTTGAGAAACAATTAACCCATGACTGTTAACAATGACTACAACAGGTTGTGTGTATTGAGCTGAAAAAAATATTTCTGGCAGGATCTTAACTGCAGAAACCATGTCCTACTGCAGCTTTGGAGCACTAACTTCAGGGAGGAAATTAAAGTGTCTCTGTCCACCTCTCCTTCCAGAAATTCTTCTGTTTGAGTATAATAGAAGAGAAATTGGAAAAAAAATGTAGTAAGAACTTTAAATAATTTTTATTTTTAAAAATGTATTTATTTACATGCCAAATCTGTACAATATGCAATTAAAAATCCATATATGGTTTAAAAAAACCAAATTCCTATACAATATGGCTTTCCAGCCCCCAGGCTGGCTCTCAGAGCAGCCTGGCTGGCATTGCAGGGTACAATGATGCATTCATAGACCAGTACATAAGGCTACTTGTCCAGGATACCAAAGAAAAGAGAAATACTGCAGTACCGTGCCTTGGGAGGCCTGAAGGAGGTTAAAGGCATGAGAGTGCTTCAGTGGTGCTCAACACACACCACAACTCCTTAGGTTTAGTTTTCTCAACTCGTTTTAAATGCATATATTTAAATAATCCCTTGTGAGACCCCACATACTTGCTACACTTTCTGAATCCTTTTAAAAACCAGACCACTGCTCTCCCAGTGGCAGGCAGAGTGGGCTGATTCCCAAAGGATCTTCCTTAATTCGAGGCTGCTGTACAGAATGCTGAGTGCCACTTGTGACCTGTCAGTCTCCTCAGGGTGACCAGGCCAAGGGTTTTAGACTGAGAACACCTCGGGCCTGCCCTGTCCTATCCTGTTTTAGACCTGCACTATCCCATTTCAGACCTGTCCTGTTTCAGACCTGTCCTATCCCGTTTCAGACCTATCCTGTTTTAGACCTGTCCTATCCCGTTTTAAACCTGCACTATCCCGTTTTAGACCTGTCCTATCCCGTTTCAGACCTGTCCCGTTTCAGGCCTATCCTGTTTTAGACCTGTCCTATCCCGTTTTAAACCTGCACTATCCCGTTTCAAACCTGCACTATCCCGTTTCAGACCTGTCCTGTTTCAGACCTGCACTATCCCATTTTAGACCTGTCCTATCCTGTTTCAGACCTGCACTCTCCCCTTTTGGGGGCCTGCACCACGCCACGAGCATTCCCTGCTCTGTGAGCAGCCCCAGTGCCCAGCTGTGCAGCTCCCACCCCTCACACGATCACGGTCTGCACCTCCACGTCGCCCTCCTGCGCGGCGGCGATCACGAACTCGCCGGCGTGCTCCATGATCTCGATGTCCTCGGAGGCCACCATGGTGACGGTGGCTTCCTGCGCGGCCAGGCCGCCCTCGGTGGCCAGCACGGCGCCGTCGCCGATGGCCGAGGCCAGGGTCATGGCCACCTGCTCGGTGAGGCTCTCGGGCGTGGCGATGGTGATGGTGTCGGCGGCGTCGGCGGCCGCCGCGCCCTCGGCCACGGTGACGTTCTGCACGATGATCTGGTGGCCCGAGCTGGCCTGGTTCACGATCTGCTGCACCACCTTCATGATGTGGCTGTCCACCTGCCAGGGGACAGGGGCTGCGCTGATGCTGCTGCATTTACTGGCAGAGGGGCCTGCCACCCACGGGGCAGTGACAGGAGCTGCTCCAGCTGTTCACCCCGGGAACAGGCTCTGGAATGTGTCACCCCTCCTGTCACCAAAGGACTGCTTTACCTCATGTCTTGTTCCCTCTATTATTTCAGTAGCTTCACTGGTCTCCATGTCTTCGGTAGAAGTCTGGAAGACAAAATAAGATTATTCTCTTTTTAGGTTCTTATAAAAAGAATTTTATCACCAAGATATAATTCACTAAGATCTTTTACACAAGTCTTTGTGCTCCCCTCACATGCACTAGCTACTCCAAAGACAACTCCCTGACATTCCCTCCCAATCCCATTATCAGGAACTACTTAAAATGAATGCACAATGTTCACAAATAACTGAAGGAGAATGTCCTCCCTCAGCAGGATTTGGCCACACAGCAGATTTTCCTCCTACTGGAGAAGAACTACAGCAGCACTCAATAACTGAGCTGTGTTACCCTGCTGGGATGAGAACTGGCTCTCTGTGACAGAGGGGAGAAAGTGAAATGCAGAATTCATTGCTTTTGGCAACCTCTGTTAGAAACAACAGAGATTATCTGGGACAAAGGAATATAAATAGAAATGGGAGAAAATAGGAGGGAAAGCTGAAGCAAGCTTGTGAGGACCTAAAATCTGGTGTGGTCAGAAGTTCTCAGGCTCAGCCTCCTGGCACACGTAGCACTCTGGGAGGGTGGGGAAGCTCCAAGTGCTTTCCTTCCAAAGGCTGATCCCACTGGCTCCTGGGGCCGTGCAGGCAGGGCAGAGCCTGTCTGACCTTCTCCCAAAAGCCTGGAGCAGGAACGTGAACAACTGCAGAGCTTTTCCTGACCAAAGCCTGTGCTCAGTTCCCAGTGAGCCGGCTGGCTGCCCCTTCTCACCTCGATGATGTACTCCTGGGTGTCTGCCACCACGGAGGAAAACTCCACCAGAACCGTGTGCGGATCTTCCGAAAGGACCGTGGCTGCCAAGTTGTCAGCAGACTGACTCTCCTCTGACACTATCACCTCTTCCACCTCCTTCATAGCAAGGAGGCAGCCACCTGCATGGAAGTCCAGGAAAACATCATTTTTTGTGACCACCTCCAGTAGCAGCTGGAAGGTGCTATGCAGCACCAGCAAGGGGATGCCATGGATGAGTGACCAGTGCCACTTGAGGGGCTCCTGGCCCACCAGGGCAAGCCAAGGAACAGCCCAGGAAAGTCCCTGTGATGCCAGGAGCAGAGCAGCTCTCCAGTCCAAACACCACATGGGTAAATTCAGGTGGTAAAACCACTCTAAGTTTCCAAGCCATGTGTGAAGAACACACAGGAAGAATTTGGGTATATTTTAAATCATTGATCTTTTCTGCTGATACATCTCAGTATCGCCTATAAAAGTCCTTTTTTTCCTCCAGTAAACTTGTATTATTCCTTTGGAATAACACCGTCAGCACTACCTGAAGAAGTCTGGAAATCCCTGCTTAGGAGCTAAAGGAGCAGCAAGCCCAGTGCAACTAATCCCACCAAACCAGATTATTGGTGAGAATTTTACCCAGACAGTTCCTTCCCAGAACATGCCTGCTTCCATGTGGGTCATTAGATCCACAGAATTCACAGAATTCACAGAATGACCAGGTTGGAAGAGACCTTAAAGATCATCAAGTCCAACCCAGCCCGAAC
>JAYDZK010000044.1:15343197-15357970 GCA_034509185.1 Euphonia xanthogaster | reverse complement strand
GGCCGCCGAGCTGGAGGCCGTGGGCATCCCGCACCTCGGGCCCGGGCCCGCCGCCCTGCCCGGCCCCGCGCCCGCCGACTGGGTGCAGGCGCCGCTGGAGCCCGCCGTGCGCGCCGTGCTCGTGGGCTTCGACGAGCACTTCAGCTACGCCAAGCTGTGCCAGGCGCTGCGGTACCTCCTGCGCGGCGGCCCCGAGTGCCTCCTGGTCGGCACCAACCGCGACCACCGGCTGCCGCTCGAGGGCGGCGCCGGCATCCCCGGTGCGCGGGGCCGGGGGGGGAGCGGGTGGTCCCGGGGCTGGGGGGTCTCCGTGCTCTGCTCTGCGGCTCGTCACGTCTCGGTGTTGTGTTGATAAAACACAAAAAGTTCCACCTCAGCCTCAGGAAGAGCCTTTTCCCCTGGGGAATGGCAGAGCCCTGGAGCAGCTGCCCAGGGAGGTCATGGAGTCTCTGTCTCTGGAGATGTTCCAAACTCGCCTTGGCACATTCCTGTGTCACCTAATCCAGGTGGCCCTGCCTTGTAGGGGGGTTGGACTGGATGATCTCCAGAGGTCCCGTCCAGCTATCCTGGGATTCTTTGAGGCAGCCTGGGTGTCCCGGACTCGGACCCTTTCCTCCACAGCAGCCCTGAAAGAGAGAGAATCCTTATTGATCCTTTACTTGCGAATAGAAGTTCCCTTTTGTCGCTGCGGGATGGAATTCCCACCTCATGGCAGGCTTTAAGCACCACCTCTCCTGGGACCCCCCCCATCCCTCTGCCTGTAAAGCTGAGGCATCCATTCCCAGTGTCCTGAGCGGATTTGTCCTGGCTCGTGTGGCGCCGAGAGCCTTTTCCCCCTAACCCCTGTGCCTATTCCCACAGGGATGGGCTGCCTGGTGAAGGCCGTGGACACTCTGTCTGTCCCTAACCCCTCTGTCTGTCCCTAACCCCTCTGCCTGTCCCTAACCCTGTCTGTCCCTAACCCCTCTGTCTGTCCCCACAGGGACGGGCTGCCTGGTGAAGGCCATGGACGCTCTGTCCCTAACCCCTCTGTCTGTCCCTAACCCCTCTGTCTGTCCCTAACCCCTCTGTCTGTCCCTAACACCCCTGTCTGTCCCTAACCCGTCTGTCTGTCCCTAACCCCTCTGTCTGTCCCCACAGGGACGGGCTGCCTGGTGAAGGCCGTGGAGACGGCGGCGCAGCGCGAGGCGTTCATCGTGGGCAAGCCCAACCGCTTCATGTTCGACTGCGTGGCCCAAGAGTTCCAGGTGGACCCTGCTCGCACCATCATGGTGGGCGACCGGCTGGACACGGACATCCTGATGGGCAACAGCTGCGGCCTGACCACGCTGCTCACCCTGACCGGGGTGACGGCGCTGGACGAGGTGCGGGGCCACCAGGAGAGCGGCTGTCCCGCCAGGCACAGCCTGGTCCCCGACTACTACGTCGACAGCATCGCCGACCTGCTGCCGGCTCTGGGGCAGTAACGGGCCCGGGGCAGCCCCGGGCAGCAGCCCCTGGCAGTAACGTATGCACTAGTTACTCCCCGGGGTTAGAACCCTTCGCTTGTCTCCTCTCTGTCCTCTCGGTTTGATTCTGTTTACATCTCAGTCTGAAATGCACTTTGAACAAAGGGGGCGTTACAGGGGCTGGGCTTGGGGCTGGGTTTAGTTATTGTGCATCGATCCAGTGCTGGTGGTGCTCCATGGCACAGCTCCTCTGGGCTGGGGAGCTGGAGCTGGTTGATCTGAGGGGAAGGATCATGTCCTGGCCAGGCTGGGCCATGGCTCAGCCTGGTCTGTTCAGGGAAACGACTCTTGGGATGTGCAGTAACTCTGGTTGTGGTTGGAAACACTTGTGGAGCTGGTGTTTGCCCTTGGGGTGACTTTGAGCACTGCGCATTGCACTTGTGATGCAGATTGGGATGATCCCACACAACTCCAGACCTTGCCTGCTGCACACAGTGCCTGTCCAAGGTCGAGAGTGTGTATAGCACATGTACACACAGGCACTCCCTGAGCATAAAGTTAAAATATATTTAAATTATAAATAGAGTCTATGATAATATATCTTGTTTCCCAGGAGGGAGGATGAGAGGAATGTACTTCACTGATTTAATTCTCCTAAACCCTTGCATTTGGTAATGCAGAGAGTCTGTAGCCACACAGGATTGTCCCTCATTCCTGCTGCTTCCCAGGAATCCCTGGATCGATGTGTACCGAGCTCCTGCACTTCCCTCAGCATCAACGAGCCACTTGCCTTGGCTTTAGCTGCACAATCCCAGTTCCTGCTCAGTCCATGGATGGATGTAGTGCCCAGGACAGCTGTCCACAGGGAGCCCTGTGGCTCTGGCTGTGTGCTCGTGCTTCCTTCCCATCCCCGAGGTTCAGATCTTCCGCGTGTGCCGGCGGGCGCCGGGCACGGTGGGTGGCGAGGAGTGCTGGCTTGCTCAGGGATGATTCTGTTTGATCTCCAGGTGGGATTGGGCGACGAGGGGCTCACCACAGGGTGGTTTTTGTGCTGCCTGAATCCCACAGTGAAAGCTTTTGCATTACAGAATTAATTGAAAATTATATATGCAAATAACTCGCTTTTATTGCATAGATTCCAGATCTACAGTTCAATTTAAGCACTGGTTTTCCTTCCTGTCCAGCTGAGGAGCTCGGGCAGTGCTGATGCCATTTCCTGCCTGGTAACTCGTCACCTTCTTTGCACAGCAATAACCCTGCAGTCCAGAGGGTCTGGGTGTTCCCAGAGCACTGGCTGAACCTCTGAAAGGCTGTTTGTTTGTAATGTGGAGTTGCAGAAGGAAGTGGGGATGATCTCCTTCTGCAAAGTCCCAGAGGCAGAACTTACCCTTGGTCTGGGTAACATGGAGATGGACATTACGGACTCACTGCAGGTCGTGTCTGATGTAGCAGTGTGGGTTTGGATTCAGTCTCTGTTTCTGGTGCTTTTTGTGTCGGGAAAAGGCCAGGAGGGAGTCCAGCATCCCGCAGGCAGCTCTATCCCTGCTGAGGGCTCTTGCTGGCAAGGGAGCCATTGCCTGGGCTCAGGGATGCTGGAATGTGCTGGTGGCAGTGTCAGTTGTGCTTCAAATCTCTGTTCTGACTTCCAAACTGTTCTTAATCCTCTACTTGAATTCCCATTAAACTCTCAAACCTGCTGTCCCCAGTGTTGTCTCACTGTGTGGTCTGGTCTCCTGAGCTGTGGTGCATTGGGAATCCTGGGGGTCAGGGATGGTTTGGGAAAGGACCTCAACGCCCATCCAGTGCCACCCCTGCCATGGCAGGGACACCTCCCACTGTCCCAGGCTGCTCCAAGCCCCCATGTCCAACCTGGCCTTGGGCACTGCCAGGGATCCATGGCAGCCCCAGCTGCTCTGGGCACCCTGTGCCAGGGCCTGCCCACCTTCCCAGGGAAGAGTTTCTTTCCAACACCTAATCTAACCCTCTGGCATTCCCCTTTGCCCTGCCCATGCCCTCGGCCAAAGTCCCTCTCCTTTTTTCTTGTGGGCTCCCTTCACCCAGTTTGTTAAGCCCTGGGCTGGAAATGTCCAAAGCCTGCATTTTCCCTGGATAGATATCCCATGAAGGAATTCTTGGCTTTTCCTTGCCTCCACACCTTGGTTGTGTCTGGCTCCCAGCTCTGGAACGTTCTGGCAGCTCCTGGACTGCTCAGGATCTGGGCACTCAGGTTCTCAGGGCACAGGTGACAGTGAGAGCAGTGCAGGCTGTGACTTTGTGGCACAGCCCTTTTCCCTTTTCCTCCGAGGGTGGCACAGGTGTGTCTGTGTGTCTGTGCAGCCCAGGGACAGCAGGATCAGCACCTGGCTCTGGCCCACGGAGCTCCCGTTGAAATGTGGGAATTGCCGCTGCCACAAGGGCAGGCTGCCGCCGTCCTCTGGGCATTTGATCTCTCCAAGAGCCTCACCTGGGCCCGTGCTGGGCCGTGCCAGCCCCGGGGCACACAAAGGCCCCGATTGTGGCTCCTGCCCATCCCGGGGCTGAGCAGGAAGAGCCGCGCCGGGCACTGACAGCAGCGCTCAGCTCCCGCTCCCGCCTCAGGTTTCCCTTCCCGAGGAGCCCCTGGCTGTGAGAACAGCTATTTATGGGGACAGGTATTTCTGGCCCACGGACACACGCTCAGGTTCCCCAGGTGTGCCTGGAGCCGGGACCATGCCCAGCCCGAGCGTGGGCAGGAGGCAGAGCGGCAGCAGCCGGGTCCTCGCCTGAAGCGGAGGATGGAAGGAGGGGACGGTGCCGGCCGGGCTGCCCCTGCAGTGAGTATTCCTGAGCATTCCCTGTTCCATCAGGGAGCATTCCCTGTCCTGCAGTGAGCATTCCCTGTCCTGCAGTGAGTATTCCTGAGCATTCCCTGTCCTGCAGTGAGAATTCCCTGCTCCTGCAGTGAGCATTCCCTGTCCTGCAGTGAGAATTCCCTGTTCCATCAGTGAGCATTCCCTGTCCTGCAGTGAGTATTCCTGAGCATTCCCTGTTCCTGCAGTGAGTATTCCTGAGCATTCCCTGTTCCATCAGGGAGCATTCCCTGTCCCTGCAGTGAGAATTCCTGAGCATTCCCTGTTCCTGCAGTGAGTATTCCCTGTCCTGCAGTGAGTATTCCTGAGTATTCCCTGTCCTGCAGTGAGAATTCCTGAGTATTCCCTGTTCCATCAGGGAGCATTCCCTGTCCTGCAGTGAGTATTTCCTGTCCCTGCAGTGAGAATTCCCTTTTCCTGCAGTGAGTATTCCTGAGTATTCCCTGTGCCTGCAGTGAGAATTCCCTTTTCCTGCAGTGAGTATTCCTGAGTATTCCCTGTTCCTGCAGTGACTATTCCTGAGTATTCCCTGCCCCTGCAGTGAGAATTCCTGAGTATACCCTGTCCCTGCAGTGAGAATTCCTGAGTATTCCCTGTTCCATCAGGGAGTATTCCCTGTTCCTGCAGTGAGAATTCCCTGTTCCATCAGTGAGCATTCCCTGTCCTGCAGTGAAAATTCCTGAGTATTCCCTGTTCCTGCAGTGAGAATTCCCTGTTCCATCAGCGAGCATTCCCTTTTCCAGCAGTGAGCATTCCCTGCCCCTGCAGTGCTGCTCTGTGCTTGCCTGATCCCCATCCGAGGGGGCAGAGTTCCTGCCGTTCCCATGGATCCTGGGAGGGTTCTGTTGATCCCCAGCACCCCCAGCCCAGCTCCTGCCAGGAGCTGCTGTCGCTTGGGTTGAGGTGCCTTGGAGATGCCTGGGCTTACCTGGGATGAACTGGTCAGGTTCCAGGGCAGAGGAGCCACGGCCAGGCGGCTTGGGATGGGGGTGAGCTGTGCCCTGCTGGGGGCTGGGAGCTGCTGGAGTTCTTTATCTGCACCTTTCCCATGAGGGAATTCCATTCCATTGGGAATTCCAATATTGAGAATCTGCCAGTCACTGCAGGGCTGGGGCTCTGCCCTGCTGGAATTGATAGGATTTCAAATAGGTGCAGTTTTAACTCATTGCTTTTCTCAGGAAATAATCTGGGAGTTCCCTGTTTCCAATAAAGATCCATAACTGTCCCAAGGCTGCATGAGCCCATCCTCGTGCAGCTGGAGCACATGTAATCCTGGGCATGGATTGAATTTCTCTGTCCTTCAGAGGATTGAGAAACAGGTTATTTTTTAAATGTGGGCTGTGTTTGAGATTATTGAAAGCACATTTTCTGCTTTGTAAAAATCCCATTATGTGCCATGAAGTTAAATTTAATTGCTTCTATATAAGAATTAAAGTAAATTAATAGAGCCAATAGAAATGTCACAGCGCTGCCAAGCTCTTTTCCTTGGTCTCATGGAGAACAATTTAACAAGAAAATCCAGCACAGCCCAGCACAGGGAGGGGGACAGAAGCAGAATCACTCCACACAGGGTCTGATTCCAAGGCTGACTGTCCTGCTGGGGATTTCTGCTGTAAACCACAATAATTTAATTTGTTATTCCCTGTGTCTGGAAAGCTGCTGCTCCAGCCTTGCCCTGGGGCTTTGCAGCTTTCCTGGCTGTGGCAGTGCTGGGTACCAGGACGCTGGATCTGGAATTCCAGCAGTGTGGGATTATTCCAGGTGCTGCAATGGTTTGGCAGCTCCACACTCCAACCAGTCTGTACAAGGGTTTGTGTCATGAGCTGCAAACTTGTTTGATGAAGAAGAATTGGCAGAAGGGTCAATTTTAACTCCTGTTCCTCCTTCTTTTGCCTGGCTCCCAGGACAGGAGGGCCACAGCACACTTCCCAGCTCCCTCCAGGACCTTCTGGATCATCTTGTCCATTGCCTTGTTGTTTTTTGCAGTTGTTGGTGTCAGTGTCGTGGGGGTTCTCAGCTTCTCCCCCAGCTCTGCCCAGGTAAGGGATCCTGATCTGGGCTGGCAGCCTGCAGCCCTGGGCTGGGTGGGCTGAGCTCTGGGCTGAGTCTGGCTGGATCAGTCCCTGGCCAGTGCAGGAAGGTGCAGGCAGGGCAGGGAGGTGCTGGCAGGCTGCAGGCAGGGCTGGGGGTCCCCTGGCCCTTTCCTACAGCAGCTGCTGCCTTTGGCACAAGGGGCACTGGTGGATCATCCCTCCCGTGGGTCAGAGCCTGCTCCTTTCCACTGAATCAGGGGCCAGGAACAGGGGCCAGCACAGGGCCAGCCAGGGGCGTTGGGGGGAGATGCTGCACACAGGCACAGGGCAGCTGGTGGTGGGTGCTGCCCTCCCACTCCTCGTGCCCAGGCCGGCTCCCAGCTCCTCCGAGTGACACTCCAGGGCCAGCAGGACCCGCTGAGGAACCAGACAGCCGTGGTGGACAAGGCCAGGAGCACTGTCACCTACTACATCACCTCGCAGAGCAACCTGAGCGCCGTGGTGCTGTACGACAGCAGGAACGTGAGTGCTGGGGCACCCCTGCCTCCTCAGCTCCTGTTTGCTGCCTCCCTCTGCACCTTTAGTCATGAACTCAGAGCAGGGGAAAGGAGAATGGCCACTTCAGGGCTTTCCTGGGACAGGGGTGGGTGCGTGCTGCCTGCTCCAAGGGGCACATCTGTCCACAGGGCTACGTGTGCTACAAGCCGCTGCAGCAGCGAGCCTGCTACCTGAGGAGGATGGAGCCCTGGGACCTGCAGACAGCTCTCAACACCTCTGAGCACAGCGTGAGCAGCTGCTGCAGCATTCCCGGGACAGCTGGGGGATGGATTGGGCTTTGCACAGGGTCACTGAGTGTTCTCCTTGTGTGGATTTGCAGGGGTGACTCTCCACAGCCAGGGAGCCAGGGCAGGGCTCTCCCAGCCCAGGGGAGCAGTGGCAGCCCCTGTTCTGGGGGATTCATTGCTCACAGGAGCAGAGCTGTGTCCCCAGGCTGGGCTCTCAGCCAGCTCTGAGCAGCAGCTCCTGGCTTCATCCATGCCCTGATTCCTGTGGGAAGCAGCCTGGGGCAGGGGGATGTGTCCCATGGAGGTGAATAGCAGGGCTCCTGCAGGACCCGCTCCCACTGGATTCTGTTACCTGCTCAAAAATCTGGGGAGGGGAAAAACAAAGGGGGTTTGTTACCAACTGCCAGGGAAGGGAGTTGGAGGCAATCATGTACAAGGACCCTCAGAACAAAGTGTCAGTGGATGCCTGGGAAGGGGCAGATTCCATTTCCAGAAGACAGAAAGCCCCATTTTTTTGTGCCCCTGCCATCTGCTATCCATTTCCCCAGTGGCTCCTGGGGGCTCCTCAGTCCTCACCTTACTCCCAGAGAAGTGTAGGAACACAGGCTCCCAAAAGGGATGCAGGGAGAGGAAAGCACCTGCCCAGCCCTGAGGCTCCTAAATGGAAGTAAAACTTGGTAGTGCTGGGATTGCCAGCAGCCCACAGACAGGGAATGAGAGCTGGCAGCCTCAGCTGGGAGCTGGGACTGGGCAGCTGGCAGGAGAAACCTGCTGGGGTACAGACACTGCTGGGGAGCCCTGGGAGCCAGAGCAGGGCGCTGGGGGACAAAGTGCCTTCCTTGGGAGGAACCAGCAGGGACGTTTCTTTCAGGCTGAGCAGCTGCTCCAGCCCAACAACCAGACCAAGTTCTACCGGGAGTTCCTGGGCATTGTGGCGGGGGAGCAGCTGGAGCCCAGGGGCCTGGGGGAGGCCGTGCAGAGCCTGTGTGAGCACACCTCCATCTTCTGGGTGCGCAGAGGCCACGGTAAGTGGGGCACTCCCCTCGGCAGGGCAAGCAGGAGCTTTTGCAGCACCTATAAGAGGATCAGGCTCTGCTGCACAGCAGCTGATGCAGCCCAGGACAGGCTGCCAAGGCCCAGGACAGGGACGGGTGACCTCTAGTGCAAAATCAGACCATTGTTCACCACCCCTGAGTGCTGGCTCGTACACACGCCCTGTCCTGAGCCGTGGCACTGGGATGGGCTCAGAGCTGCCCCAGCAGCACAGCACAGCCAGCACACAGAGCTGTCCCGAGACGTCACTGCTTAATCCCTGTCACCTTCATCCTCGGCCAAAGCAGCCTGCTGAGCTGTCAGCCTGCTCCATCTGACTACAGCTTGAATAAGAAAGGTCATTCCCTGAGGCTTTCCCCTTGCTCAGCTCCCCAGGGACTCAGTAGCTGCAAGACCAAAGCATCCCTGGGTTCTCTGCAGCTGCAGGACCAAAGCATCTCTGGGGACTCTGCAGCTGCAGGACCAAAGCATCCCTGGGGACTCTGCAGCTGCAGGACCAAAGCATCCCTGGGTTCTCTGCAGCTGCAGCACCAAAGCATCCCTGGGTTCTCTGCAGCTGCAGGACCACAGCATCCCTGGGGACTCTGCAGCTGCAGGACCACAGCATGGCTCTCACTGCTGTCCTTGCTCCTCGGCAGGGCCGGGGAGGCAGCGCCTCATCTACCTGTGCATTGACATCTGCTTCCCCAGCAACATCTGTGTCTCCATCTGCTTCTATTACCTGCCCGAGTAAGTGCTGCAGCCACGGCCGCCCTCTCTGCCCTCACACTTGAACTGGATTCCTCAACAGCCTCTGACTTCCACAAGGAAGGGAACACCTACAGCATCCCCAGAGCTTCTGCTGCTTCCGTACTGCAGGTCAGGAGAGTTTAGAGACACAGCATCAGGAGAGTTCAGAGAAGCAGGAGGTCTCTGCTCAGCACTGTCAGCACAGACTCTGCAGCTCTGCTCCAGGCTGTGCCTCATCCATAGGAATTAGGAGACCCAGGCCCAGAGGAATCCCGGGAAGCAGCTGGAGTGTTGGGGCTCCAGGCTCTGCTCAACACAAGGTGGTTGTTGTTACATCTGGGGGTGGTTGGCTTTAGGAGAGCAGCTCTCCAAGTCACTCTGTGAAACACTTTGAATAAAGGGATTGCAAACCAAGACAAGAGCTGCTTCTCCTCTTTGCTCAGCCTCTCCCATCACGGGCAAAGGCTGACTTTTATTTTTTTGCCCCTCTGGGGTACAGGAACATCCAGAGCTGTCAGCAGCTGATGGCCCAGGGACTCCTGCAGCTGAGCTGTACCCGTGTCCCTGCAGTGGGACCGTGCCTCCCTCTCCCACTCCCTCCCTCAGGGCCACACACGTTTCAGCAATGTCCTGCCTGGAGCTGAAGCCTGGTCTCAGCCCAGGCAGCTGCAGCTGCCCCCATCAGAGCCCCAGCCCTCTCCACACGGGAGGGGATGGGTGCAGAGCGTGTCCCAGGCTCTGGAGAGGGTCTGGCAAGGCAAGGGGAAACAAGCAGAGGTGCTGTCCTTGCCGCACGTGCCCGTTATCCCAGGACGCTGTCATTGAAGGCCAGGCAGACCACGGCTTTCTGGTGGCCACTGTACTCCCGCTTGATCTCCCCTGTCTCCACACACCACAGTCTGGCCAGGTTATCAGAGGAGGCTGGAACACAGAGGGAAAAGAAGAGTGGGATGTATATTACCTTTTAAGTTTCTTTTTTTTACTATTACTCTAAGAAATATTTTGCTCTTGCTTCATTCAGCCATCCTTAGGGCTGGTGATGACCAGCAAGGCAGAGCAGCTCAGTCCACTCCTCTGTATGTGGGGTTTAGCTCTTTTGGAGAGCAGTGAGTGTGGAAATTACCACAGGTGTGCTCAAGGGACTAACAGGCTGTGAGATGAACAGCACACTGGAGACCTCCTCTCCAGTTCCAGCAGCTGCCCCAGTGCAGCAGCACAAAATGCTCCAGTCAGCAGAACTGGCTGCTCCCAGCTCACAGCCCCTGTGCCCCAGGCTCTGGCCATGTCCCAGCCAGGGTAACTGGTCAGGCCTGGCTGCTGCAGGCCCTGGCACAGCCCAGGTGGAGCCTCACCTGTGACAATGTACTGGGAGTCCCCGGAGAAGGCGCAGTCCCACATCCAGCCCCGCGACGTCTCCCCAGGGTTGTTGCTCTTAATGCTCAGCTCTGTCATCAGAGAGAAGTTTGAAGTCCTCCAGATCTTGCACGTCTGATCTGCAGAACAGGTGGCCAAGAGCCTGCGGGAAGGAGACATCTGAGGGCAATCTCATCAGTCACTGTCCCCCTGTGGGCCTCTGGTTACACAGACCTGGGCCAGGGCCAGTGATGGCCTGGAGACCGGTCCCCATTGCAATCAGATCTCATTACACCTGCACTGTCTGATTGAGCAGATTCCAGTGAACAGACTCCGTGAAGGAGCTCACACTGCAGCAGCTGGATCCCAGCTGTGGAACAGCTCATGGCTGCAAACCTTGCTGAGCTCAGGGAGCACGAGTGGGACACCCCTGACAGCAACACCCTGGTGCCACATCCCCTGCCTCCTGTCCCGCTCCTCCCTGGGGACCTGAAGTGTGCAGCCAGCAGCAGGCACAGCTGGAGACACAGCTGGAGGCACAGCTGGCCCCTGCCTGCCCTGGGAGGGAGCTAAGGGCTCCACACTCACGTGGAGTCGGGGCTGAACTTGCACTGCAGGGCGTAGCGGTTGTGTGCCGGGATCTTGGTCTTGGGGATGAGCTGTGTCACCTCCTCGCCGATGCCGCCCGTCAGGTTCCACACGTAGCAGCTTCCCTGCAGCAGAGACACAGCGGGATCTGTGCCCAGGCTGTGCCCGGGCTGGGGGATGCCCACCCAAGCCCAGCCCAGCTGCCACCCCAGCAGAGCTCACCGAGCTGTTCACAGCTGCCATGTAACTGGCATCGGGGTCGATGTGCACCGAGTTCACCGACACCTCGGGCTCGGGGATCAGCTGCTCGTTGTGGTCGGTCTTCAGGTCCCAGATGTGGATGGCCCCGCTCTGGTCGCCCACGATCAGCTCTGCCTGCAGGGCACACGGCTGTGGCTCTGTGGGCACCGTGAGCTGCAGCCTGGAGCTGGCACCCACGCTGTGCCCCTGCAGCACGGCTCTGGGGTTACACAGCACCGTCCTGTCCTGCCCCTCTCTCCCCAGCTCAGGGCTGTCCCACAGCCTGGCTGTCCCAGCCGGGTACTGACTCCTGTGACACCCTGCAAAAGGCTGTTTCCCTCCCCAGAAGGGTTTGCTGATTTTCTAAACCCCAGAGCCAAGAGAGCTGTCCCAGTTCCAGGGCTGTGGCAGAGCCATGGCTCCAAAGGACAGCCACAGCAGCCAAGTGGTTTTCAGCACGTCTGAGAGGCAGCATTAAGGGGCAGGTTGGCCACTGAACAACTGAGGCACTCAAGGGTGCAGATACCAGAAAAACACAACCTGAAGTGGGTTTTTCTCTCTCTCTCTCCCCTTCTCAGGGGAAGGACAAGAGCCAAGGGCAGGAGTCCTGGCTCTGATCCCGTGCTCAGAGCAGAAGACAATGCTGGCATGTCTCCATTCAAACCAGGCCTTTATCGACAGCCCTGCGCTGTCCATAATTTTAGCAGAATCCCTAGAGGAGATCAGGTCATCAGGCACAGCTAATCCTGTCCCTGGGAGCAGAGACTGCTTCTGAGGAGACAAACACCACTCAATGCATTTATCTGGCTGCACAAAAGTCTCTTCTGGGCTCCTCAGCCCCCTCTCAGCTGTTGTAAATGCTGAGTCCAAAGCTTTCATGGCTTTACTCAGGCCGTGAGGAATCCCTGTGTAACTGGATCAGGATCTCTGCAGAGGGAACTGCAGAGCCACAGAACTGCCCAAACAAATGCTGCCACCTTTGGTCAAATTAACCACCTTCTGCTCACAAACCAACACTGCACCTCAGCAGCACCATGGATTATTTCACATCTAAGACCTATGTTCAGCAATATTCATTTAACGTAACACACTCTCACAGCACTGACGCTACAAGACAGTGGCTAGTCTACATGATTTGGACAGTCTGGTCCAAATAACTGATCTCAAATTTAGCCTGAAATTCCTGATTTGCAAAATTAAACCTTTGCCAGATGAAATGCAGGGGAACATTTCCGTTACTCAGGACTTTACAGAGGTTTGCACGGCCCTGTCTGCAGGCAAAACCACAGCCCTGCCATTAGCACTGATTGATCCCTATTGATTTCCCTGCTCCTGCTCCCTTCAGCCCCTTCAAGTGCCCCCACTCTCCCTCTGCTCAGCAACAGCTGCTGAACCCACTGGGCAACTCCAACCAAACCCCACCCAAAGGCCCCAGGATGCTCTTCCCTGGCACTGTTGTCACCCTCAAGCTCCCCAGCTGCCCCCACTCTTCCAGCTTTGCTCCCCATCCCATCCCCAGGGATGCTCGGGGGCAGAGCCCGCTCCAAGGGCGTGTTTGCTGCCATGGGATGAGCTGTGCAGCCCCCGTGCTGTCCCTCTGCAACAGCCACCAGGTCATCAGCACAAACACATCGTGTGAAGCCCCCAGGCCACTTCTCTGGTACCCCATCTTCTGCTGGAATACATCTCTGCAGCCCCTCAGAGAGGAGCCACAGGAACAGGGTGCCCAGGGTGCCCCTGCATCCCTGGCAGTGTCCAAAGCCAGGCTGGATGGGGCTTGGAGCACCCTGGGGCAGTGGAAGGTGTCCCTGCCATGGCAGGGGTGGAATGGGGTGGGCATTAAGCTGTTCCTCAGGATTCTGAGCTGGGAACCCCAGAGGAGGCAGCTTCCTCACCTGGTTGGGGTGCAGGCAGACACAGTTGATGGGAGCGTTCACCTGGAAAATGCGCTGGCACTGCAGGTTCCGGGACCTGTGACAGAGGAAGGGAGGGGTGCTCAGGGGGTATGGCACCTGTGACAGTGAGGGAGGGGTGCTCAGGGGCTGTGGCACCTGTGACAGTGAGGGAGGGGTGCTCAGGGGGTATGGCACCTGTGACAGTGAGGGAGGGAGAGGCACTCAGGGCTGTGAGCTCGGCCTGCAGCCCGGGGGTGCTGCGGGAGTGGGGAAGCCCCGGTGCCCACCTGAGGTCCCAGATGCGGGCCATGCAGTCCTCCCCGCCCGTGTACATCCAGCGCCCGTCCTCGTGGAACCCCACCGAGGTGATGTTCTTGCTCACACCGTCGTAGTTGATGACGGGGTTGGGGTTATTGGAGTTGAGGTCGTACATGCGGATGTGCTGGTACCCTGCGAGCACCGGCAGCGGCTCAGTACCGGGCAGAGGCTGAGTACCGGGCAGAGGCTCAGCACCGACAGCGGCCGAGCATCCTGCCCGGTGCCCGCCGTGCCCTGGGGGCAGGAGCGCTCACCTGCGGCTGCGATCATGCTCCGGTCCGGCGTTATCTCCAGGGCGTTCACCTGCTGCGGGCGCCGTTAAGGTCGGTACGGAGCATCAGCGGGCCCGAGCCGGGGCCCGACGGCGGGGCCGACCCCGAGCCGCGGGGGCGGCGGGGAAGGAAGGATACGGAGTCCTGGTGCTGCACCGTGCGGGTGCAGATGCCGCTGTGCGCCTGCCAGAACCGCACCGTGTGGTCGTAGCCGGCCGTGGCCAGGATGACCGGGTCGCTGCCCACCGTGCCCTGCGCCGCGTTCATGGTGCCGCCGCTCCCGGAGCCGCCGCGCTCGGGGGACTCCCTAAAGCCTGCAGGGTCTGTGTCACCCCGCGGGGTGTCGGCCCGGCCCGCGGGTCTCCGTCACCCCGCGTCCCCCCGGCCCCGCTCCCGGTCCCAATCCCGGTCCCAATCCCGGTCCCGCTCCCGGTGCCCGGCTCTGCGCGTGCGCGCAGCCGGCCCGGGCCGCGTCCGGCGGGAGCGCGCATGCGTGGGAGAGGGTGGGGATGGACCACAGCCGGGACGCGGGGGGGAGCAACGGGCGAGACCACGGAGCGCGGCGGGGGGAGGACGCGTGCCCAGCGTGCCGCCAGGGGGCGCAGTGCTGGAAACGGGACGGGGGGTATGGGATATGGGATTGGGATTGGGATATGGGATTGGGATATGGGATATGGGATATGGGATATGGGATATGGGATATGGGATTGGGATATGGGATATGGGATATGGGATATGGGATATGTGATATGGGATATGGGATATGGGATATGGGATTGGGACATTATGGGATATGGGATATAGGATATGGGACATGGAACACGCACTGGGCACAGGGCACACACCGGGCACCAAGTATGGGACACGAAACATGGGACATGCACCGGGCACACCCCAGGCACAGAACACGCAACATGGGACATGAAACATGGGACACTGGTCATGGAACACACACGAGACACGGGACACGCACGGGGCACACACCGGGCACAGGACCTGGGGCACAGGACACGCACCGGGCTCCAGGCACAGAGCACACACCGGGCATCGCTGAGCGGGGGCGGGCACTGGGCACACACCGAGCCCGAACGGGCACCGGGAACCGACACCGGGCACGCACCGGGCACCGCGGAGCCGCCCCAGGGCCGCCCCTCGTGCCGGGGTCAGGGCGGACGGCGGCTCCGCGCTCTGCCGGTGCTCCCCGCCGTGC
>JAYDZK010000044.1:15320966-15333528 GCA_034509185.1 Euphonia xanthogaster | reverse complement strand
CGCGGTCGGGCTCCGGCCGGGCTGCCCTTGCCCCGTACCCGGGAGCAACTCCGGACCCCCCGGGAGCCGGGCCCGGTGCTCCCGGGGGTTTGGGCAGGGTTTGCGGCCGGGCGCGTCTGCGTGTGCGTGCAGCGAGTGTGCCCGGCCCGCACGGGAGAGAGCCGGGGCTCGCTGCCCGCACACCTCTGCGTGTGTCCGCGCTGCCGCGGGTGCGTGTGCGGCTGTGTTTGGGTGCGTGGGGTGTTTGCGTGGCGGTGTGTACCCTGGCATCTGTGTGTTTGGCTGGGCTGTTGGTGTTTCTCGGTGAGGGGGTGTTTGGATGTCGCTCCGCGGGTATCTCCCGGTGCATCCCTGCGGCTGGCTGTGCTCGGCTCCGCGGGTGCGCCGCGGGTGCGTGGCCAGGTGTGAGTCTGCGGGGGCGTGCGTGTGGCTGTGCGTGTGCGTCTCCGGGTGTACGTGTGTGTAGCTCCATGAGTATCTACTCGCTGTAGGATGTAACTGCTCCGTCGAGGCGTTCCGCCCGGGACTGAATAATTCATGGTGCTGATGCAGCCGCAGGTTTCAGGCCTGGTGCCGGGGACGAGCTGGGCGGACGGGGACCGCCCCTGGGTACGGACAGGGACCGCGGGGAGCGCTCGTGTGGCTCTGGGTCACCGGGCACACGGTCCCTCCATTGCTGTGCCCACTGTCCCTCTCTGCAGGGCTGGCACTCCCCAAATGTGGGCACCCCTGGAGCTGTGCAGGGCTGGTGAGCTGTCCCCTGTCCCTGGTCATGGAGGGCTGTTTCTGCCCAAGCAGGGCCAGCGTGGTGCCCCATGTCCTGGTTCTGAGCAGGGTTGGCATGGCATTCCTCATGTCCCTGCTCTGGTGTTGCATCCACCGTGTTCACGGGGCCACATGAGGCCAACACGTGTCTCTTCGTGCCATGCAGGGCTGGCATGATGTCCCCATGTCCCAAGTGCCATTGTTGCTGTCACTGCTGAGGGACTCTGCAGGGCAAGAACCTCCAGCTCAGAACCCACTTCATCCCAACCCGCTCCAGACGCTGCTGCTGCCGTGGCCTCTTGGGGCAGTGTGTGAGTATGGGGACAACGCCTGGCCTGTGCCCAGCAGTGTCCCCATACACCCCTCTCCAGTCCCTGCTGGCCTGGGCACACAGCTGGCGTTGCTGTGGCAACAACCAGAGGTGCTTGAGTGCCACCACTTTCTCCTGCATCCCTGTCCTTCCCAGGGCTCGGCTGCATCTCCCACGGCTGAGCCCTCTGGACACCAGGCAGGATGGCCACAGGGGCCAGCAGTGCTCCCTGTGCCAGGGTCACAGGTTAGGCACACCCAGTGGGGCTGAGCCTGCTGTTGGGGTGGATGCTCACCCCATTCCCTTGCTGGGCTGCCCATCTCCAGCTCTGCTGGACCCACTGGTGCCAGTGCCGGGCTCTGCTGGACCCACTGGTGCCAGTCTGGGGCCATTTCCCCACCGGCCCCCGCTCTCCCCTGTGGCAGCGGGTGCCACGTGTGCGGTGGGTGCCATGCTCCCAGCCTGGGGTGCTCAAGTACCTCTGGCCACGGTAGTGGGGCTGGAGTGGTGCATGGAGCAGGAGAGCAGCGGGCAGGGCTGTCCCCACGCCGTGGTGTCCCCACGTCCCCTCCAGGTTCCGGTCCCACGCACGCCTGCGGCGCTCCCCGCGCTGCGCGGCACCGGCAAGATTTGTAACTTAGCTGTTATCTGGATAATATCCTATTCATGTGGGGTTTAATACACGAGATTTTAAAAATCCTTGCGTGAATTAGCGCGGGTTGCTATGGTGACAGGGGGCCCCGTTTGGTGCGAGTGTGGGTTCGGGCCCGGGCCGGCCACAGCGCACACCGCGCCTGCTTCCCGGCCATCCATAATTGATGAGGTTGTCTGAAAGTTGCGCAAATCAGATGCAGGGATTTGGCAGCAAACTGTTTCCCTCCCTGTCCCCTCCTTCTCGGTGCTACCTCGAAGAAATGTGGTGACTTGGCGTTTTCCCCTCGGCTCCAGTGCCGTGGGATGGGATGGGACCGTGGGGTGTCTCCAGGAGCACTGTGCCCACTGTGCCATCCCTGTCCTGGGCACCTGGGGCATTGGGCAGTGGGAGATGAGCTGTGCTGTGCCATGCAGAGGACCCACAGTTCCATGGCTGTGGAGGGTTGGAGTGAGCTGGCTCCTTCCCTGTGGGGCTGGTGCTGCCAGGGCTCATCCACGTTGGGAATGGCTCCTGCGCAGTGCTGCCGGTGCCAAGTGTGGGACCTCCAGCCAAAGGTTGGATCCTCTGCTCCAGTTTCCCCTCCAGCCAGGCTGGGGGGCTCTGTAAAGAACTTTCACACATGGCAGCTTCGGGTGCCCAAGCACGTGGCCCTGCAGCGCCAGGACAAGCACCCAGCATGGCTTGAACTGGCCATGTGGGTGGAATCCAGGGCTGTGTCCTGTGGGACTGGGCTGCCCACCCCCTGCCTGGTCCTCAGTGCCACCCTGGTCCCCCAGGTTGCCATCAGGACTCGTGTCCTGGTGTGCTGTTGGAGCTCTGGGGCCACCCAGGGCTGGGTTAGCCATGCTGCCTGGCTGGGATCAGAGCTGGGCACACAGCTCTGCATCCCCTGTGTCCTGCCACATCAGGGCAGCCCTGGGAAATCCAGCCCAGCCCGGCCCCACTGCCCAGGGTGCTGGTGCTGAGGCCTGGGCAGCTCTCAGTGTGCCCCCAGAGCCCTGCTCCTGCACTGCCACCTGGGCAGGGCTCTGCATCCTGCCCTGCGTGTCACTGGCAGCAGCTCTGGCATCTCAGGGCTTGTCCCATCAGTCCTGGCCCTGCTGCCATGTGCAGGGAGCAGGTCCTGCCCTGCCTAGGAAGGGACCTTGAAGCTCAGCGAGAACCCTCAGGGTCCTGCTGTCCCTGGGGAGCCATCCTGGGATGTCAGTGGAGCTGCACTGGCTGAGTGGGGATGTTACTTCGCCGGTGCTCCAGGATTTGGGGACAGTGGGAAGCCGAGCCAGAGCACCTGGGGACATGGACTCTGGGCAGGGCCTTGCCAGCTGCCTCCTGCCCTCTGGTGTGTCCTCCTGCACAGTGGCCAGTCAGTTCTGGGGTTTCTTGCCTGCAGTTGATTGCATTCATAATCTGCTCTGATAACAGTATTTAATAAAACCGGGCTAATATGGCGCAGTTAGGAAATGTCTTTGACATTTTACAATTCAATTTCCATGCAGTAAAAGGCAGGGCAGATGCAAATCCAATTGTGGTGCAGTGCCCAGGGCACACGTGGCCAGCAGCCGCCGGAGCTGCCCAGTTCCCCCGGCCCTCTGGGAGAGCAGGAGCCTTCCCTGGGAGGCAGCCACCCCGGATGGCCCCTGCTGCTGCTCCCTGGGCACTGGGCAAACCTCCCTGCTGACAGAGAAACCCAGGCAGAGATGAGCAGATGATGCTCACTGGAGTGCTGGAGGCCCTGGATGCTGCTGCCTCTGGAGCCATCCAGAGGTGCTGGGTAGGACATCTGGGCTGGGAGGAAGGGGCTGTGGGGCCAGATCCCGTGGCCAAAGAGGTGCTGGGCCCGTGCATCCCCCATGGCATGGCCAGGCACTGCTCCCACGCCTTCCCCCATGCCCTTGGCAGGGATGGAGGGGTGGAATGCCAAGGGGATGGGCTGGGGCACGCGGGTGGTGCCAGCAAGGGGGGATGCCGGTGCATCCCAGGCGTGGCCCAGGCACAGGCTGTGCTCTGAGCACTGCTGACAGGCAGAGTCCTGTCAGGCCCCAGCAGCTCTGGCTGCTGCCTGACTCCTCCACGTGTCAGCGGGTCCCTCACCAGCCTCCTGGGGTTCCCAGCCCGCGTGCGAAGCCTCGCTCCCAGCAGGACTTGGCAGGGAAGTGTGAGCTGGAGTGTGCCAAGTTTCCTTCCAGAGGGGCACGATTGCTCAGCCTGGGGTGACTTCTCATTATTTTACATTTCTTGCCTCTGTGGCTGGGCTGAGCTGTGCGTGCAAAGCCTCCCTGTCCCCCTGCCCCCAGCACAGCCCCCGTGTCCAGGCTGGCTGCAGGGTCCCCACCCAGCAGGGCTGCTCTGGGGACCAGGGACAATTGGCCACTGCCATCGAGGAGCAGCAGGGCCACGGGCCGGCGGCTCCGTTCCCAGCTCCCTCACTGGCCTGGATTTCCTCTCAGCAGTCCCAAATTCACCTGGCTGGACACCAAGCAGCCCTTTGGCAGCCCCTCGAGCGGGGCTCTCCCACGGCTGTTTGCTGCACGAGGACCTCGCTGCCCCTGTGCTGGGGGGTGGCACTGTGGGGGACAAGGCAGGACCTGCCTGCACCCAAGGGTGGCAGTGCTGGCACTGAGCAGGTCTGAGGGCTGCGGGTGCCCTGAGCTTCTCTCCACAGCCGTCCCAGTGGCTGCCAGCCCATGGTGGTTTCCAGTAGCCAGGCTGGCGTCTGGCTCCTCTCCTCCTCTCTGCACTCCGTTTAACCCTTCCTTCCCCTTCCCAGCTGCTGGGAATGGCTGTGATCAGTCCCCTGCCCATCTCGGTGTGCCCAGGTGCCCTCAGCCCCTTCTCCCTCCCCACGTGTCTGCAGTGGCTGCAGCAGCAGTGCCTGGGGATGGCAGCTCCGTGCTGCTGTGCCAGGGCCCAGGTGGGTCCCAAAGCAGTGCTGGGTGCTCAGGGAACACATTCCTGGGCTCATGGCAGGTGGGAGCTGTGGCAGTGCTGGTGGGGTGAGTGCTGGAGGGGAGGGCCCAACTCTTGGGTGATACCTGATGTTGTTTCCCACAGCACTGTCTGTCCTGGAGCTGGTGCTGGTGTGTGCTGGGAATGGTGCTCAGCTCTGTTGAGAGAATGTTGGAGAATAAATTTGCTGATATTTAATGACTGGTGCTGGTCCTGCTGGGCCAGGCTTCCCTTCCAGTGAGGGAGAGGCGCTGGGAAACGAAACTCAGGAGTGCCTGCACGGATACTGTTGTTCTGTCACTGTTTTGTGTCCTGTTCCTGGCCAAGTGTGCTGCAAGGGCGGGCCATGCCCAGCAGGTCACCAAGTCAGTGTGCAGCACTGATGTCACCTCTGCCCTGGCTCACCATCCTGTCCCACATCTGGGGCACGTGGGACTTGCCCTCCTGGTTCACCTCTTCCCAGAGGGATGGGGCCAGTGCAGCCCACCTGGCACAGCAGTGATGCCCCCCGCGGGCTGGCTCATCCTGCCGGGCTGAGAGGGATCTTTAAGCTCTAATGAAATGTTAATAGTATTTTCCAACTCAATACGGGAGTAGAAAATGAGGTGTTAAACGCTGGGCTCTGCAGCGACAGGAGCAATCAGCCTGAGAAATGGCAATCTGGGATGCAGAGCTGGCCTGGCCTCGGACCGACAGCCCCGTGCTGCCGGGACTGCTCCGGTGATGGATGGGTCCCGGTGCTGGCACCAGCCACCCGGCGGGGCAGCACCGTGCTGGGAGGGCACGGGAGAGCGGCTGGCCGGGAGTGCCAGCTCTGCCCGGCTCTCCTTGGGTGTCCCCACCAAGGACACTGCTGGTGCCTGGAGAGCGCCGAGCAGATGGAGGTGGCTGTGGGGCTGGGGTGCCCCGGGGTGCAGCGGCATGAGGGGACCCCAGTGCTGTGCCCTGCCACGGTCTGTGTCAGCTGGGGATGGACCAAAGTGGAGATGGTGCCCAAGGAGCCACCACAGGCTCTGCTCCTTGGCGCTCTGGTGGCTGGGTTCTCCTCCCGTGTGCCCACGTGTGCCCCTCTGCATCCCTGGGCATCCATCGCTGTGCACCTGTGTGTGCCCCAGCCCCTGTGCATCCTGTGCATGCCCCAGCCCCTGTGCATCCTGTGCATGCCCCAGCCCCTGTGCATCCATGTGCTGCGTGCCCCTGTGCATGCTGTGCATGCCCCAGCCCCTGTGCATCCTGTGTGTGCCCCTGTGCATGGTGTGAGTGCCCCAGCCCCTGTGCATCCTGTGCATGCCCCAGCCCCTGTGCATGCTGTGCGTGCCCCTGTGCATCCATGTGAACGCGTGTGCACGGTGTGCCCATGTGCCTCGGCCCCGTGTGCCCGTGGCCTCTCTGCTGCCCACACCGGCGCTGCCTCCCGTCCGGCCGGCCGCGGGGCCGGGCGCTGGGCACGGCCGGCTCGTGGCGGCGGCAGCAGCCGCTGATCCCTTCCAGATGTGGCTGCCGGAGCCCCGCGCCGCCTCCTCGAGAGGCCCCGCGGGTTCCCGGCCCGCGGCCGCGGGAGCCGCTGGAGCAGAGACAAAGCGGCGGCTGCCCGGCTCCTGCATTGCAGCTGGGCTGTTTACGGCAGCGCGCTCCTCGCAGCCCTGCGGCTCCGCAGCAGCACAGCCCCGCTCCCCGGCTGCGCTCAGCGGCTGCCTGAGCTTCGGTCCTGCTCGGCCCTGCCAGCCCCCTTCCTGTGCCCGCCGTGCTGGGGACACTGGGGATACTGGGGACCCTGGGACGGGTCCTGCCAGCCCTGTGCCTCCCCTGCAGCGCTGCCAGCCCGCCGGGAGCAGTGTGAGGCCTCTGGCCTCGCTCCCTGTGCTCCTGGACAGTGCACGGCGTGGCCTGGCTGCACATCCCCGCTGTCCACCCACCCCGGCGGTCACTGGCACACGGCTGAGCTGCCAGCCCTGCGCCTGCAGAGCTGCCCGTGCCTGTGCCCGTGCTGCCCCTCCATTCCTGCCAGGAACGCAGCCCTGAAGCAGAAGGTGGGCACGGGGCACCGGCCGTGGATGAGGACCAGCAGTGGCTCTGAAGGCATCACGTTTGTAACAGAACCCGGGGCCGGTTTTGCTGTGCGTGGCTGGGAGCTCAGAGACAGCGCTGCAGCAGCACCCGGAGCCTCTGATGGATCTGGGCCGCCTGCACACAGATGTGCACACGTGTGCACACACCCAGGGCATGCCAGGAGCTGGTCTGGGCTGCCTGCACACAGATGTGCACACGTGTGCACACGCTCAAGGCACACCAGGAGCTGCCCCCACTTCCCAGTACTGCTGCACCCTGCCGGGTTCATGGGAGGCCAGTGATCACCGTTGTGCTTTGGTTAATGATGCTTTAAAATGCACAGAGCTCCAGGTCCCGCGTGGACAGGGTCCATCCTCCCAGGGATCCCTGGCTCTGCAGAGGGGGTGAGGAGGGGGAGGAGCCGGGGAGGATGAGGATGAGGATGAGGATGGGGATGGGGCAGGATGGTCTCTGCCCGAGGGTGGAGGTGAGTAGTGTGTATCCACCTCTGTCTGCTCCCGTGTCCCAGGGAGGTGCAGTGCCAGCCGCGCTGGGATGGATGGATGGATGGATGGATGGATGGATGGATGGATGGATGGATGGATGGACGGGCAGACACAGGTGACAGTGGCCCTGAGCAGCCGCATCCCCACCCCTGCCATGCCAGCCTCGCTGTGCCAGCAGCGGCTCCTTCCAGCCAGGGTGATTACTGAAAATTACCTGTTTGCCACAGGCTGGCAATTAGGGCTCCCTGTAAGCGACACCAACATTTATTTCCACAGAGACGAGTGTGGGCGTGCGGCTGGCACCGGGCACAGCAGGCGCTGGCACCAGGCACGGCGGGCACCAGGCACGGCGGGCACCAGGCAGGCGGGCGGCTGCGATGCTCGATGCCGGTCCCACGGAGCTGGGCACGACCCCTCGTGTCCCACCCGTGGGGCACAGGCAGCACATCTCTGTGCTCTGCAAGCTCCTGCCCGTCCCTGCTGCCGCTTCCCGGCATTCCTGGGTGCCCTGGGCCGAGTCACCAGCGAGCCCCTGCTCAGCAGAGCCCCGTGTGGTACTCGGGGGGCTGGGGGGGCTGGCACTGCCCAAAGGGGCCCAGCGTGGCTTGGCCTGGCTGCATGGTACCACACGGCAAAGGTCAGGCGAGGATATGGCTTGGGAATACAGGGAGAGAGTGGGGATCTCCACAGGAGCTGCTGGCGGGTGCTGGGCCCCCGGACAGCTCCAGCCCTGGAGGGTCAGCTCTGCCCTGGGTACACCCGTGTCCCCTGTCCCCGCCTGCCCTGGCAGCCCACAGGCTCAGCCCCACGCCATCCCAAGGGACTGAAAAGTTTCCTTTTTGTAAAAATAAAAGCATCACAGTGGAGTCCCTGCTGCCTCTTGAAAGCTGCATTTAAGCTGCTTCCTGCAGCCCCAGGGGACAGTGCTGCACGGTGACTCAGGCTGCCAGAGCCCAGCCAGCCTCCAGTGCGGATTTCGCCCCTCCCTGGCAAAGGGTCTGCCAGGGATGGGCATCCAGAGCACCTGTACCTGTGCTGGCACATGGGCAGCATCCCCCAAAAGTGCCTTGGGATTTGGGGAATGGCTGGTGATGGGCAGCGGGGCACACAGCTGTGGGTGTGCTGCTGTGATGGGCAGCTGTTATCCAGCTGTGGTGGACACTGGGAGGTCCAGCTGTGGTGAGAGGTGTATGTCCAGCTGTGATGGACACCGGGGTGTCCAGCTGTGGTGAGAGATGTCTGTCCAGCTGTGGTGGGCAGCAGTTATCCAGCTGTGCCGAGTACTGCTCTGCAATGGCTCCATCCCATCCCAGCCACCTCTTAGCCCCAGGCAATCCCTTTCCCTGTACAACGAGCTTTCCGGTGCATTATTTATACAGTCCTGATCGATCGGAAGATGATAACGGCTTCATTAGCATCTGAGCATCGAGGCCCCAGCGCCTGACACGACCTTGGCTGCAGGAGTACAAGCTTTTCCCTGTCAGGACCAGCTCCCCGGTGTCACCGTCATCACCAGACCCAGCCAGGGCTGCTGTGGCTGCCTCAGTGGGGTCCCCACCATGGCACAGGCCACCGTGGTGACCCCATCCTGGCAGTGAGGAATAAGACACCCCCATGCCAGGGCTCCTCGTGCAGTGCCCGTTGTTTGCGTGGCGCTCGTTAGCAGGGATATAATTAAGAGCAGCTATTTTGGATGCTTCCTTTATCCGGCAGCTCCCAGTGATGCCGCTGCAGGATCCTCCCCCCTGTCTCTGAAATAGGCGCTTGCCTTGAATGTTTTCCCTCTGGATATTCACTGCTTGTGGGGTCCCGTTGTGTTTGTGGGGGGCACACGCAGGGGTCCGGTTGCCCACGTGAGCTGGCAAGGGGGGAAGCAGCAGGGATGGGGCTGGAGGGGAGCGGGGTCACTGCAGAGGGGTGAGGGAAGGGATGGAGAGGAGGATTTGGGGGGTTCTCCTGGCTGGATCCGCTGCCGCCATGCTGGGGAGGGGGCAGCAATGCTTTCCCCTCATTAAGTAGATGTTGATTTAGTGGAGGCTGGAGCCATCTGCTTGGAGCAGCCGCCTGCTGCCTGCCGGGGAGAGCGGGGTGAGGATGTGCTTCGTCAGCGGGGGCTTGGCCGGGAGCCCCCGCGCTCCGGCCGGGCATCGATCGCTGCTGGCGCTGCGCTGGCTGCAGACGCAGGGGCTGGCGCAGGAGCACGTGAGGGGGTGCTGGGAAGGGAGAGGAGCCCCCTGAGCAGTCCCACCATGTGGGGCCGTGGCCTTGGACACGTGTGCAGGGAAGAGACGGAGCAGCCAGGCATGGGGATTTCACTGCAACCTGCACTGGGGTGCCCAGAGCCGTGCTTGCCCACTGGGGTCCCACCATGGCATACACCGGCCACCTGGGCACAGGTGTCTCCATACAGCGTGTTCTGGGATACCTGGAGCAGTGACTGGGCACTGTGGTCTCCCTATGACATGTACTGGGATTCCTGCTTGGGCACGAGGGTCTCCTCATGGCCGTGCATTGCAGTGCCCAGAGCTGGGGTTGGGCACGGGGGTCTCCTCATGGCCGTGCATCGCTGTGCCCAGAGCTGGGGTTGGGCATGGGGGTCTCCTCATGGCTGTGCATCGCTGTGCCCAGAGCTGGGGTTGGGCACGGGGGTCTCCACATGGCCGTGCATCGCTGTGGCCAGAGCTGTGCTTGGGCACGGGGGTCTCCTCATGGCCGTGCATTGCAGTGCCCAGAGCTGTGCTTGGGCACGGGGGGTCTCCACATGGCTGTGCATCGCAGTGCCCAGAGCTGGGCTTGGGCACGGGGGGCTCCTCATGGCTGTGCATCGCAGTGCCCAGAGCTGGGGTTGGGCACGGGGGTCTCCACATGGCCGTGCATCGCAGTGCCCAGAGCTGGGGTTGGGCACGGGGGGTGTCCTCATGGCGTGCTCCAGGACACCCAAAGCTCCTGCCAGGCGCAGTGCCAGGAGCCACGGTGACGCGTGGCTGGAGCCTGGGGTGGGGCAGAGCGGGTTCCCGGGCACAGGCCCTGCACGTGCCAGCAGCTCGTGCGCCGCCCGCGCCGCGGTGCCCGTGGGGCCGGGGCTGCCGCGGGGCCGGCGAGGAGCGAGGAGCTCGCTGCACGCGGAGCGCCGGGCTCAACCCGAGCGTGATTTAGCTCCTGCAGTCCCTGTGCTCCAGTGAAGGCGTTTCTGGGAGCAGCGGCAGGCCGCTCCCGCCGCGGTGTTTACTCCGGCAGGCGCTGTTTATAGCCGGTGTCGGTGGCAGACGCTGAGCTCCCGCTGCACACCGCAGTGCCAGGGCCTGTGTGTGCCCCCCTCTCCCAGAGCCAGCATCGTGGCTCTGCCCCAGGGTGTTCGTGGGGTGCAAACTGCTCTGAGAGCCGTGGAGAGCTGGGCCATGAGACACCAGGGGAGCCCTGTGATCCCACACGGCACAACCATCACCTGGGCAGCCCATGGGAAGCCAAGAGGGGACATTGGGGTGTCCCAGGGATGGTGGTGGGGCTCAGGCTAAGCAAAGATGTGCCACCCCTGCAACAGCACCTTCCTGATGGCACCTGCACGGAGAGGGCAGGATGGTGACTGCAGGTGCTCGGTGGTCCCTGCCACCCCTCCAGTGACCCCAGCAGAGAGGACAGCCAGGGACACACTGGGGGCTCACGGGCAGCGTGAAGGAGCTCTGCTCTCCTCCCCACTGTGCCCATCTCCTTTTGTGGCCGATATTTTTAATTGGAAGCACTCAGCTCCCTTCTCTCTGCCTTGTTAGTGGAAGAATGTTCCTTGTCATTAATTCCCAGCCATTAATGAGCTCTCCTGGCTCTTGTTGCCCCCAGACAGGCTGCAAATCTCACTGTGGATCTGGTGACCAGGGCAGCCATCCTTCTCTCCTGCTCTGGGTTCTGGGGTTATTCTGAGACCCCAGCTGGGCTCCATGCTCCAGCTGCCTTCGGCATGCTGACGGCCACTTCCAGAGCTTTAAGGAAAGTCAAACCACTGCATGGCTGGAAGTCACTGACTAAGCACTTGGCACGGGCAGTGATGGAAGTGCTAAACAGAATTTGGCAGCCGCAGCCTCTCCTGCAGGTGCAGGGAGGAAAAATTTGCCACTACGCTGCGTTGGGGCGATGGTGGTTTGGTGATGCCGAGGGTGGCACGTGCCTGGGGATCACCAACGGCATCACCACTGCACCCTGATGCCCGGGCACTGCCCCATGCCAGCCCCTTGCTGGGATCAACCCGCTGGAAAGGCCAGGCAGTGCAGACCTGCTGAGAGTGTCCGTCCGTCCATCCGCGAGGACCCACCGGCCGGAGCGGGGCCTGTCTCGGGGCCAGGGGCTGGAGCCAGCGCCGGGCACGGTGCCGCTCCTGCGCCCACGGCTCCTTTTGTCTGCCGGCCCTTGGCATCCCTGGGGGCAGCTCGGCCCCTTCTCCTGGGAGCTGGTTCCTGGCGCAGGGCAGCAGCGGAAGCGGCTCTGGGCTCCTCTCCACCGGGGCTGAATGGCACCTTTGTTGGGGACGCTGGCGGCAGCACGGGGCTGCCGGGGACTGGGTCAGTCCCGGTGTCACGGAGGCTCTGCCCACCACTAATGTGCAGCTCTTCCCAGGGGAGCACGGGGATGATAGCAGGGATGGGATCCTGGGGCTTCTGTGGCATTCCTGTCCCTCCCCACACCCTGGGGACCCCATGGTGTCCCCGTCCCTCTCCAGGCACCCTGCAGTGCCCCTTCTCATCCCACATGAGGCACCTCATCTGGGAGGAGAGCCTGGGGGACCTGGTGGCTGGAGGGTGGTTGCTGTGGCTGATAGAACCCGTCCTCTGCAGCTGTCACCTGTCACACCGGGCTGTGTCAGTGGAATAAACAGGGCAGGAGATCTTTCTCCTTTCAATGCCTTTATTAAAAGTGAGCAGCTCAGGGTTCGGAGGCCCGACGGGTCCGCGGTTTCGCCGTCGTCGCTCCCTGGATTGGCTCGGAGGAGGAGGAAAGTGCAGCTCTGTCCCCGGGGAGGCAGAGCTGGGGATCCCCTCCTCACAGAAGCAATGGCTTATACCCCACGTTCTACTTTCGAGTTTGCTGTCCCGGATCCTGCCCCTAGCTGAAGTCCCGGTGCTTAGGGCGAGGGACAGCTAAAGTTCTCAGCATCGCTGCAGGCTCTGGGCTCTTGCCCCTGATGTCCAGACACTACTTTGATCTCATAATTCTATCTTGGCTCGTTGCTTTTGGGGTTTTTCTCGGTATGGGTGATGGGGGTCCTCTCCCGTGTCACCCTGGGTTGAGATCATTTGCATGGACCCCGCTGTCCCCTCCTTGCCCTGTCCCAGAAAAGGGCTC
>JAYDZK010000044.1:15276737-15306256 GCA_034509185.1 Euphonia xanthogaster | reverse complement strand
AGAAGCCCTTCAAGCCGCCGGTGTCCCCCAAGCCTGTGCTGACGCAGCCGCCTCACAAGATGCCCGGGCCGCCGGTGCCCGTCCCCAAAAAGGTGCCCATCCCAAGCCCCGGCAGCCCAGGTAGGTGCCCCGCCAGCCTCCTGGGACGGGCGCTCCGCGGGGCGGACGCCAGGGGTCCCAGCCGGCCCCGCCGCCCTCCTGCCCCTCTCCCTTCTCTCCGCAGAGGTGAAGCGGGTCCATGGCACGCCGCCCCCGGTGTCCCCCAAGCCCACGCCGCCCCCCACGGCGCCCAAGCCCCCCAAGCCCCACGCCGCCATCCAGTCGGTGAGCGCCAGCTCCACGCCGGCCCCGTCGCCAGCCCGGCAGCTGAGCCCCGCGGCCAAGCCCTCCAGCACGCCGCCCTCGCTCTGCTCCAGCCCCGCCAAGCCCCTGTCCCCCGGCGCGCAGCCCCAGCAGGTGCCGGTGAAGCCGCCCCGCTCCACCATCGCCAGCCCGTCCGTGGACAGCGGCGGCCCCGAGCTGGCGCAGCAGAAGCTGGAGGAGACGAGCGCGTCCCTGGCTGCCGCGCTGCAGGCGGTGGAGGAGAAAATCAAGCAGGAGGACAGTCAGGCGGCAGAGTAAGGGGGTGCAGGGGTGGGTGGCGGGTCCCCGGGAGGGTGCGAGGCCACTCGGTGCCACCGAGCACAGGAAGCCATAAGGAGCATGCACAGGCGCCAGGCTGTGACACCGCGGTGGAGTGGGATGGTGCTGGGGGACCCTGGTGGAGGACCAGGGGACACTGGCTGGAACCGTCCTGGGGAGGTGACGCTGAAGGACATCCTGCTGGAGCAGCATGGGCAGGGGGACCTAGGCACGTGGGTACCCTGGGGCCTGTCTTGGAGAGGGGACACGGAGCCAGAACACTGCGCCATGGCACTGGGAACACAGTGCTGGGCACCACAGCACAAAGGGGCAGGAGGGCCGTGCCAGGGGACCCAGGGGGCTGTGCCGTGTCCACATTCCATGCCCTGTCCTGACCCGTCTCTGTCGCTCCCCAGCTCGGCCGTGGAGTCGAAGAGCACCGTGAGCATCCTGGACGACATTGGCAGCATGTTCGACGACCTGGCGGACCAGCTGGATGCCATGCTGGAGTGAGGGGCGCCAGGGCCCCGAGAACCTCAGGGCTTACGTGGGCACAAGGGCACAACGATCCACGACCCCCCGGCCCCGCCGCCCTCCCCCCGTCCCCTTTGTACAGCCGTCCCCTCCCGGACATCCCGTCCCTCGGGGTTTGCACAAAGAAGAAGATACCTCAGGATTGTGCTCACGGACTCGGCGCCGGCTCCGGCAGGACTCCCTTTTGCAGAAGCAAAAAAAAACAAAAACAAAAACAAAACCCACAGAAATAAAACCCAACAGAAGAAACAAAGCAACACAAAGCTCCGGACCGAGCCGCGGCCGGGGCTCTGGGGGCTCCCGCCTGACCCTGCCAGCCGCGGGTCACCGCCGCCCGAATGTAGCACAAGCCCTGCCCGGCGCGGTGGCTCCGCCAGCCGCGTGTCACCCATGGCGTCTGCAGGTGGCGGGGCCGGGCGGGCAAATGCACTTGGGTTTCTTTGCTCCGTTTTTAGTTTTGATTTTTAAACTTTGTTTTCTTTCTCGGTCGGCGTTGGCGGGGGCGGGCAAGGCTGGCGGTGGCTCTGGGGGCAGCGGGACGTGCCCCTGCCCGGCCCCTCCCCGCCTGGGGACAGGACGGTGATAAGCTATAAAAAAAAAGTATTAATTTATTGGAGGGGAAAAAAAAAAAAGATATAAAGCAGATTTCCCCCAACCCCAAAATAATAAAAAAGAAATAAACTTTAACAAATATATATTTAAAAGATTTAAAAATATTAGCAATTATATATAAAGCAGTTTAAAAGAAATCAAGAGAAAACTGGATTTTAGCTTGAGAAAAACTATTAGATTATACTAAGCTGTGTGTCTTGTGGCAAACTCATTCTAAGAGTAGCACAATATTTACCTTTTCTCTGGGTGGAAGGTACGTGCGAGCGGTTCTGGTCGGGTTTTCCGTTGGGATTCAGTGTCGCGTCTTTCTTTTCCCACCGTTACGAACTCAAAGGATGTGCCTTGTTTTATGGAGGTTTTTGTTAATTCTTACGCTGGAGGTGTTTCATTTTTCTTTTGGAGTGTCTTCGGGGTTTGGTTTGGTTTCTTTTCTTGCTTTTGTTGTCGGTCTGTGTCTGGGTGCGTGTGGGTGTGCGTGGGTGTGCACGCGGGGTGCGTGTGCCCGGTGTGTCCCGCGGGATGCACCGCTGTATATTCCTGTACAAACTGGAGTTGGAGTCTGGTTCAGTCGCTTGAGTCCTGATGAATGCATTTTTTGCTTGTGGTTTCCAAACAAAAGTGTTGCTGTTCCTTTCTTTCTCTCGAGATGTGGAGTGGTCTCTCCCTCCTTCCCTCTCCCTACCTGCCCTGTCTTCCCCGTCTCTCCTGTTGTGGTCGCTGATCCAGATGTGTTTGGCACAACTTTGAAATTTCTTTTGAAAAAAACAAAAACCAACAAAACACAAAAAAAAAAAAGACTTTAAAAATAATTTAAAAAAATAAATAAATCACCCGCCTGAAAATATCTGTTGAAAAGAAAAAAAAATATGTATCTAAAAAAAAAAAATCCATAAAGTTCTACATGATGGATATATACATATATATATTTTTTATGATTAAGTTATGGACTCTGTATCGTATCCCATCTGTCCAGCTCTGCATCTTGGTGCTGCTCCCTGCTCTTCTGTGCTTAGATTTCACCTCTACTCGTCTTTATTCTTCCTATTCTGAATTGTAGATGGCTCGTGGTGCTGTGAAGACGTTTGCTCCTATACCAAGTCTGGCAACAAATATTTAAACAAAAATAAAAAAAATAAAACCCCTGCCGGGCTGCCACCACTGTTTGTGTCCCCAAGCCCTCCCGAGTCCTCGTGGCGTGCTGGGTGTTTGTGCTGCACAGTCTGAGGGCACCCCTGGGTGCCTCTGTGGGGTGCTGGGGCCTGGCTGGGACCTGTCCCCTGTCGAGTGCAGGGCCCAGGCACTTCAATTTTCACCCCACAGGGCCAGTGCTGGCTGCTGGCTCCCTGCAATAACTCACACCAGGCAGGAACAACTCTTTCTGCTTTTATTGTCAATGAAGAAATAATCAAATCTATATTACAATCTTAAAAACAGTAGAAAATGTGAGTAAAAATGCAACGGAGGCTTTTTGTCTTTAATGTGGAGACCATTATTACAGGGTGGTGTACAATGGGCTTGTGGAACTTGATTTGAGAACTAGCTGTGGCATAAAAATCGTACCTGGCTACTCAAGGAAACACCTCTTCCCAGCTGGATCGGCCTGGCGCCTTGGCAGTAAAATTAAATACTGGAGACAGAGAGGGGTCGGGTGCCCACCCAGGGTATGGCCTCAAGCTCAGTCCTGCCACGGACAGGGGCCCAGCCTGTCCCCACCAGGACACACGGATCTGTCCAGTGCTGGCACTGGCCAAGTGCTCACCTGGCCCTGAGCCCCGAGGCCCAGTGTCACCCCAGCCCCAGCCTGGGGGTGTCCCCAGCTGGGCAGACACAGGCAGAGGAGGGCACTGGGACAGCCTCCTCTTTTCCAGTCATCTGGGGCAGATCTGGGGGAACACCTGGAGTGTCTGTGGGGCAGAGCCGTCCGGAGAGCCACCGGCCGAGGGGCAGCAGCAGCAGGCAGTGGTTGGTGCAGGAGGAGCTGCAGCAGTCGTTTCAGTGGTGTGGTCACCCACAGGCCGATGGAGGGGAGAGTTTTTGGTCTTTCAGTGTGCAGGACTCGTGTGATGCTCTCGTTAGCACGTCCAGACCTGTGGACAGACGATGGCATTGCAGGCAGTGACTCCTGACCAGCCCTGTGGGCTTCTCCTCATCCCCCACAGAGCTTCCCTCTGCACTGCCAGCATCCACAACACTGTCAGGAGGGAAACCTCCCGCCCGTGGACCATCCCCTTGTTTCAAAGAATCCCAGAATCATTAAGGTTGGAAATTACCTCCAAGATCATAAAATTCAACCTGTGACTGATCCCTACCTTGTCACCCAGCCCAGAGCACTGAGTGCCACATCCAGTCACTTCCTGGACACCCCCAGGATGAGGACTCGACCACCTCCCTGGACAGCCCTTCCTTAGCAGCCCTTTCCATGAAGAAATTCTTCCTGATGTCCAGCCTGAACCTGGCCCAGCTTGAGGTTACATCCTCTTGTCTTGTCACTTGTTCCTTGGGAGCAGAGCTCAACACTCACCTGCCTCCACCCTCCTGTCACTTTGACTCCTAACTCATTTCATGCCCTAACTCCAGCTCTGGACGAGCCCAAGCCATGCAGGAGAAGCCTGAGCAGACCCACCAGCAGACCCACCTTTACAGTGCTGTCCACGGCGCCGGAGAAGAGGCGGCCGCGGGACACGGCCAGGGCGGTGACACTGCCCTGGTGGCGCAGCAGGGTCTGGGTGCAGATCATGTTGTCCATGCTCCACACCTGTGGGGACACGGGGACATGGGGACACGGGGACACGGGGACATGGGGACATGGGGACACGGGGACATGGGGACATGGGGACACGGGGACATGGGGACACGGGGAGCGTGAGCCCAGCACAGCCCGGAGCACCGCTGGGGAGGGACGGGGGGCAGGCTGCACGTCACGGGTGACACGGGTGGCACATGGAGGCCCCTGGGGTTCCCCCCACCCTTCCCTTGGGGCCCCTGGGCTGTCCCAGGCTCCGGGTCCGGCCCCACACACGCACCCTGAGCGAGCGGTCGTAGGACGCGCTGAAGACTTTGGTTTGATCGGGCGTGGAGATGACGGCCAGGGCGTAGACTGTGCCCACGTGCCCGGTCAGCGTGCGCACCTGCTCCTTGGTCTCGATGTCCCACACCTGTGGGGACAGCTGGGCTTGGGGATCACACCGAGCTGAGGCCACCCAGCTCCCCTCTGAGAGCTGTTCCTGCCTCCGCACGGTGTCAGGGGCGTGCTGTGCCCGAGGGGATGGGCAGAGCCAGGTGCTGTGCCCAAGGGGACGGGCAGAGCCAGGTGCTGTGCCTGAGGGACAGCCAGAGCCAGGTGCTGTGCCCAAGGGGACGGGCAGAGCCAGGTGCTGTGCCTGAGGGGACGGGCAGAGCCAGGTGCCCATCCCCAAGCCCCTGTGCCCATGCCATACGTGGATGAGGTTCTCCTGTGCCCACCCCCAAGCCCCTGTGCCCATCCCCAAGCCCCTGAGCCATGCCATACGTGGATGAGGTTCTCGTAGGTGCCGCACACGATGTGGTGGTTGGTGACGGCGATGGAGTACACGCTGCCTCCCGACGTCTGCAGCACGTGCACACACTCCAGGTTCCGGATGTCCCAGATCTGAGAGAGATGGAGCAGAGGCAGGATGAGACCCTTCTCCCCAGGGGAGATCCCCTGCAGCCATTGTGCCACGCACAGAGTCAGCCTGGGTCCCTGTGTGCCCAGACCACCCTTTAGGGACAAACCTATCCAGCTGGGAATGTTCAGCACTGAAGAGCAAATCCCTCTATCTTATTTAGCTGCCCAACTTTAAATATCCAGGCTGGAAAGGTTGTGTGGAGACTTCACACCCTTTGTGTGTGACTGCACACATGTGCACACACAGCCCAGTCCTTGACAGCACTAAAACCCAACGCAGACAAATTAACAGAGATTCATTAACACTGAGAAGGGCAACTTCCAATTTTCCTGTGTCCCCCAGACAGTTCACCCCTGAGAGGTGACCTATTCATCAGAACCTGAGCCAGCACGGAGGAGGGAGGGCACTGGGAACCCTCACAGGGATTTATGGTAGCTCTGCAGCCAGGCAGTGACCTTCCCCTGTTATCAGCAGGAGTGTCAGTGCAGATAAGGCTGCAGCAGCCTCGAGGCGCCACGGCTGAGGCCCAGTTTGTCCCAGTGAGCTTCCCCAGCAGCTCCCGAGGCCCAGCCTGCAGAGATGCAATCAGCACAGGAAAACCCCACGTGCCAGCAGTGCCCTCACACCCCAGCAGCTGCCTCTGGTGCTGCTGCCCCAGCACAGAGCCCAGGGAGGAACAGGGAGAGGGGGCTGAGGCTGTCACCAGTGCCCAGTCCCACCTTGATGGTCTGGTAAGATCCACTGTACAGATAGTTCTGGGAAGCCACCAGCGCTCGAACCCAGTGGTTGAGACCTGTCAGCTCCTTCTTCAGCTTGAGCTCAGTTCCCACAATATCCCACACCTGTGGAAAGCAGGGACACACACGGGGAGGAATCTCAGTGGGGCTGGGCAGGATACAGTGGTGCCCACCCTCCCTGCCCACCCTGCCCGAGGCCCTCACAGCTCTTGTGGAGATCCTCGTGCCAGCTCTCCTGCCTGATGGAAACTGCCTGATCCCACTGACTTGCTGATAAAACCCAGAAGCTGCTGAGCAAGCACATTCCCTGAGGGAGCCAGCCTGGAGCCTGCATTATTATTATCAGCCTGGCAGAGACCCTTCCCTAGCAGAGCCACGGGCTGCAAAGCCTAAACCACAGCTGCAGCAAGGAACTGCCCTGCACTTCCACACCCACAAAGCTCCCCTCCCACCCCTGGCACGCAGGGACTGGCAGATCTCACTCCCCCCACGCCGAGCCTGCCTGGCTCATTGGCAGGAAGTGGCCAGGGATGACAAACCCAAAAGGCCCCAGATTCTCCTTGTGCTGTGTGGCTGCCCCAGCCTTGAGCTGTCTCCAGAGCTGAACCACTCCAGGCCCCAGATAAAGAAAAGAGCACAGTCCTCTTACAGATGGACGGGCCCATAAGCTGTCTCACCAGGAGCTGGAAGCACAACCACAGGAATCTAGCCAAGGCTTTAAAGGGCAGCCTGAAAAGCTGTTCCTGATTTCTGCATGTTTTAGGTAGGGAATGCAGACTCAAGATCCTTTGGAGGTGGCTGCAAAACAGACAGCCTGAATCTCCAGCCAGTTCTGGAGCCCAGACACAATTCCCAATGGTCTGGGCAGGTCTGTTGGGGGCCTGAGGACACACACGCTCAGGAACTGCCAGGACACTGCAGCTGCAGCCTCAGGTTTAGAGCTGGAAGCAATACAGTGAACAGCTTTCCCTTGAGCACGGAGCATGGGCTAAACCTCTGCAGTGCTGGCTGCTCCGTGCCTCAGGAGACCTTAGCAACAAGGTCACCTACGGGTCAAAATGCCACTTCCTTCCTCTTTGGACACTTCTGCCTTCGAGTTTGTACCCCTGGTCCCCAAGGAGCCCCAGAGGAGCCCTGGAGCTGCACCTTGATGGCTTTGAGGGAGCCACTGAAGAGCATGTTGTGTGAGGAGACCAAAGTGCAAACAGGATTGTCGTGTGCTCGGATCGTGTTCACCTTCTGCAGGTTTTGAATATCCCAGACCTGCAAACAAGAATCATGGAATGGTTTAGGTGGGAAAAGCCCTCCAAGATCAAGTCCAGCACTGTCAAGCCCACCAAAGCAGAGCCCATGAGGGGCTGGGCAGGCCACCCTGCCCCAGCCCAGAGCACCAGCCCCTTGCTCTCAGGGAGGAGCTGGGAGTGGGAAATCCACCCTGCAGGACAGCCCCAAGCCCACCCCAGGGGTGGATCCAGCACAGGAGGGTCACCAGTCCCCCCGGGCAGAGGAGGGGCAGTCCCTGCTGTGGTGGGTGCCCTGTACTCACGATGATGGTGCAGTCAGCAGAGCCACTGTACAGCTTGTTCCTGCAATGGCACAAAGCAGGGTCACCCAGGCACAGTGCCATGGCACACGCAGGACAGGGGATGGGGATTGTGAGGCCATGCTCAGGGGTCCCAGGGCTGTCCCCACTCTCCCCAGGGACAGGTGCCCCTCCTCACTCACCCCTGGATGCAGAGAGCCAGCACAATTCCATCGTGACCCTCCAGGGTCTTTTGGCACTTGTACGTGGTACAGGTATCCCACACCTAGCAGAGAGCACAAGGCAGAGGCTGGAGCCTGGGCAGGATGGCAGCACCCAGAGGAGGAAACAGCCTGGCTGGCACCTGGGCCCTGCCTCCAGCCCTGGGCCTGCAGCCTTGGCTAGCAAAGGGTCAGGCTGAAGCTAACAAGAGCCAGGCCAGCAGCTGCTCCAGCTCTGCTCCCTCAGCCCAGGCCAACACCACACTCTGAGACAAAGGAGCAGCTCTCAGGCTCCTGCTTTAGCACTTCCCACCCATCCCAGGGCTCCAGTGGCACAGCACAGCTTCCTCTGCCACTGCAGGGGCTTTTCCCATGAGCACATAGGGCTCTCTCAAGAGGAACGTGGGAATGTGGTGCCCAGAACAGCCAGGACAGGGGAGGAATCTGCTTTCCTTCCCTAATGTACAGCAATATCCATTTCCTTCCTTCCTTCCACGTGGCCCTACAACCAAGGAAGCTAAAGCAAAGCTTGCTCCTGGCAGGGCTAGCTGTGGCAGCCCCTGGGGTCCCCAGCCTGGCCAGCAGCCACCAGCAGCCACCAGAGTGACACTGGGAAGGGCTGCTGAGGCTGCACTGGGGCAGTGCTGTCAGTCTGAGTTACTGAAAACAGGACAAAGAAAAACAAACATGCCATAAAATAGGGAAAGGACACATTGGATCAGGGACAAATGTTTTGTTCTAAGATGACTTTTTATAACAAAGGAACATAAAATCAGAAGCTGAAATAGTCCTGAATACTCTAAATGCCACATAAAGCAAAGCCAGCAGCTGCAGGAATGAGATTCTAATCGGGGCTAATCAGATTCTAAAGATCTGTGTTTGTCTCTCCATTTCACTAGCACATAATGTTTCCTTGCAGAGAATTTTGTCCAACTGTAATCATAAATAATCATTTGATTCTTTGGAGGAAACTTTAGGAAGCAACATCCACCCACCCCACAAATGAACTCAGCTTCTGTTCCACGTGCAAATGCAGAAGGTGCATGGAAGAGGGAAGCTCTTACCTTAATGGTTTTGTCTGAGGAGCCACTGAAGAGCAAGTCTCCTATGGAGTACACACACAAACACCACACGGGGCCCTGGTGGCCCACAAAGGTCCCTTTGCACTTGAAGATCTGCTGAGGATCATAGGCTGCAGAAAGGAGAGCCAGGTGAGGGAGGGAGAGCAGTGCTGCTGCTCTGCACAGCTGTGAGAGCAGCCAGGAGGGCTCCCTGGGCCCCCCACACCCAGCCCCAGGCCTTGGGGACACTCACATCCAAGGATGCCCATGTTGAGCCGAGCATTGATGTGGGAGAGCTCATCCTGAAAAACACAACAAGCTGTGTGAGCTGCGGAGCCATCCAGGCCAGCCTGCCCTGGACATGGCTTTAGGACTGTCCCCTCCACTGCTCCAACCCCTCTTGTGCTCTTGACTCCCACAGGGCCCTTCCTGAGTGGCCAACTCATCCTCTGACCAGAGGTCTGTGCTCTATTCTGTGACTGCCACATCCCTCCAGAGAGCACAGGGCCCTGACAGCACCCCAGAGCTGCACTAAACTCTCAGTACTCAGAGAGGCCCAGAAATACCTCTCAGAAAATACCGTGCTCGCTCTGCAGTTCACCAGACTGCTCGGATCTGCCAATCTCCCTGCTTTCTGCAGGCAGGGAGGAGGGGACAATGCCCCTGTAAAAGGCATTGGAGCAGAAGGCTCTCCCCAAAGCCTCCCCCCACTGCAGGAGAAGTCCAGCCAGGGGCAGAGGCAGGAACTCCAGAGGCCCAGGGTCCATCCTCACGTTCAGCATGGAGGCGTCCCTGCGGAATTCCATCAGGTCCTCGCTCAGCTTGCTCTGGTTCTCATCCAGCACATCTGTGAGAGAGGGACAGGCCCACAGTCACTGCAGAGCCACTGCTGGCATCCCAGGGAACAGGCAGAGAGCACCCGCTGCCACCCAACCTCGGAACACACTGCTGCCATCAGCAGGGATGCACCACCAAAGAGCTGCCCCATCCCTGCAGCCCTGACCACGGAGCTCGGCTGGTGCACACTCACCAAACTTCAGCTCCAGGTTCTTCTCCAGCTGGTCGATTTTCTCAGAGAGCTTCCCCAGCATGGAGCGCAGGAAGGCGATCTCCTGGTCCTTCTGGGCCATGGCCACCTGCATCTCGTGGAAGCGATCGTCCGTCTGCTGCAGGAACTCCTTCAGCCCCTCGAACTTGCACGTCTCCAGGTGGGTCTCGTAGGTGTCCTGGTTTCCTATGAATGCACACCTGAGGGGAAGGCAGATGCTGGCTGGAGCAGGGCTCTCCTGCAGACTCCTTGCTCAGCTGTCTCCTCAGGGGAGCTCCAACTCCCCCAGCTGTCCTGCTCCTCCTGCAGGGATTCTGTGATTCGTGATCCTTCAAAGGGTGGACTTGATCATTGTGGAGGCCCTTTCCAATTTGAATGATTCTATGATCCTGCTGGGAGAGGCAACTGCAGGACAAGAGAGGTCAAGCAGCTCCCATTCTTCCAGCCAGGGCACTGGCCCCAAACTGCACTGTCTGTCTGGGAAGTTCAAGGAAAAGCAGATCTTGGGCAGGAGACAAATGGTGGTGTCAGTTTGTTGGGCTCACCAGGAGCCATCAAAACCAGTGGAAAAAACTGCAGCCGGCCCCAGCAGATGCTGACTTGGGCCTGCAGCATGGCACAGAGTCAGGGCTGCTCTGCCAGGACTTGCCTTGCTCTGCCTCTGCCAAGACATGGCTTAGGATCATGGAATCATAGAATTGTTGAGGTTGGAAAAGGCCTCTAAGACCATCAAGTCCACTCATTCCCCCAAGGCCACCACTAACCCATGTCCCCAAGTGCCACATCTAGATGGCATTTAAATCCCTTGGGGATGGGCACTCCACCACTGCCCTGTGCCAGTGATGGAAGAACTTTCTGTGAACCCTCTTCCTGCAACAGTAAACCCAAGCAGGGGCTGCCCTGGGGCTCGGGTGACAGGGAACCCTCTGAGGTGGATCAGCACTCCCCTTGCCTGGGACAAGGCCTGGTTGGCAAGATACAGCCATGGTGCTCAAATTACTCTTGTCCTCATCCCCTTCTCTTCATGCTCTGACTCTCCTCCAGCTCTTCTGCCTGTGCACTCACCCTCCTCCTCACCATGACCAGCCTGTTCCCACCCAGAGGCTCCAGGGCTGCCTCCTGCAACCCCTGTAACCCCCAGCTCAGCCTCAGGGCAATGCACAGCACTGGGGAGAGCTGCTCAGAGCCTCGGGGCCACCCCAAGGCTGCAGCAGCCAAAAAGCAGCTCAGTCGTGAGCTCAGTGCAGTTCCCCAGCCCAAAGCATCAGCTCCTTACCCGTATTTGGAGTGGGGACACTTGATGTGCTCACACTCCTTCAGGTGAGCCTCCAGGTTCATCTTGAGGAGGGGAGGGCAGCTGGGGTTGTTGGGGCAGCGCACGGGCCTGTAATCACAGCTGCTCTCATGATCCCTGTCCACGGAGAGAAGCAAAGGCAGGGAAAATCAGCAACAAGCAAAAATTATTGGGAACAACACAGATCCTCAGGAGAGGAGCAAACCAGCCCTGTGAGGCTGCCAGATGATCCAAAACCTCCTGCTCTGAGACTGCAATTCCAGCTTTAAATTCTCATTTGGCCAGAAAATTGAGAGTAATAATAGGCCACATTTTCACAGGGCACATCTACTTCTGCAGCTGATGGGCTGAGCCTTCAGGCAGACATCAACAACAGGCAATGGACAGGGAAAACAGGGATGGGGAGGGAGAAAGTTTTCAAATTCATAGGATATAACGAAGATAATTCCTCTTACAAAAAGAATCCCAAGTTCTCTACTTGACCTTGGCCATGGAGTTTCATCCCAGATGTGAGGTGGCCGCTCTCGATGCACCCCCTGTCCCAGTGCTGGCACTCAGGGAGCAGAAAACAGCATCCTCCCCCTGACACCAGCCCTGAGCTGTCCCCTGAAGCCACCCTGCTTGTCCCCCTGGCACAGCCAAACAGAGCAGCGCTGGCAGGAACCGCACAGCCCTGGAGCCGCAGGGCAGCTCGGGCAAGCCGGGCCCTTTCCCTGGAGAGGATCCCTGGAAGGAGCACTCACTTCCTGGCACTGAGCTTGATGGTGAAGGGGCAGCCACGGGGGTCCACCTCGAAGGCGGTGGGCTTGCTGCTGGCGGCGGGCCGGCAGCCGTACTTGCAGTGGATGAACAGCTCCCCGATCTGCTCGGCCACCGCGATGTTGTTCACCACCACCGTCAGCTTGGCGTTGTCCACGGGGCACTTCTCTGCCAGGGAGGGAAGGATGGCACGCTCAGGGAGGGCTGAGACAGGGCACTGGCATCTCCCAGAGCCCCTGCGTGGAAGCTGAGGTTTGGTGCCTTCCCTGGTTGGGTCAGCCAACTCCCAGGTGAGCGGCCATGGAAAGAGCCAGGAATATTCACCCAAGGTCTGCACGCCATCATCTTTGGTTTGTCTTGGGGTGTGGAAAAGTTACAGTTTATGTTAATCCATAATGATTGAGGGAGCTGCCAGTGAAAGAAGCCCATGCTGATTCAGACTGCCTTGTGCTGGCTGAAGGGTGAGTGCTCACAGGCAGTGAGCACCAATCACCAGGTGCCCCAGTCATAACCTGCTCCTCACCCAAACCCGGGCTCAGCTCCTGCTGCCAGCAACCACTGAAACCCAGAATCCTACAGGCTGGAAAACACCTCCAAGATCATCGAGATCACCAACTCGCCAACTGAACTCTGCCACATCCAGCTGTTTATGGAACACTCCAGGCATGAGGATTGCAATTGCAAAGCCTTTTGCCACAGATCTGTGGGTTGGGGTTGATATAGCAGAGAACAGAGGGGATTAACATGCAAAGCAGAGGGACCTCTTGCATGTGGAACACAAAAATCTTAGGGCAGAAAGAGCTGTTGCTTTGCAGGACTCCCCAGGGAGCCTCCTCAGGGCTCGCTGTTCTGGTAATGCCAATGGCTTGGCTCTGTGCTGAACAACAGCTTGCCAAGAGGGGCACAGGCTCGTGCCAAAAAAAGTCTTTCTTTTGCAGCCAGAGCCCAACCCAAGCGGGAGCTGGTTAGCCCAGGCCAGCAGCCAGGGGCTTGGGCTCTCCCAGGGCTCTGGAAGAGCTGGGTGAGCTAAAGCAGCTCAGTGGGGCTCAGCCAGGGGCCAGAGCTCTGGCACTGAGGGGATGGGAGAGAAGGGGTTGATGCCAAACGTGGCCCCTGCTTCTTTATCCAGGCAGCCACAGAAAGCTTTCAGTTTGAAATCAGTGGGTCAGCTCTGGGCGAGACATGTATTATCCTGGGATTATCCACTGCATTTTCCAGGATCTGAGAACATCCTGTGCCCAGCCCTCTCTGCAGTGCCCATGCTCCAGAGTGCACCATTGGCCCCCAGCCCCAGCCCCTCACTGCTGCAGTGCCACGCCTGACTGACAGCTTGTTTTAAGCCCTTTGGACGTTTTTTCTGCAGGTTTCTCTTTGGGTGAAAGCAAATCAACCAGGAAATAACAGTGTTCTGGCTGCATCACACAAGAACAGCCCTGTACTCACCAGATGTTAAGGCACATCTCCTGCAAAACGTGTGCTGTGGAGACAGAGAGGAACAGCAGCGTCAGCGTAAAACGAGAGCAGGCAAATGATTCCCTGTGGCTACCCATGGGAAAGGTGGGACACACCAAGGCCTGGGGCTCAGGAGCCTCAGCAGCTGTTCTGCCTGTTTGAGCTCAGCACCACAGGGCAAACCCCAGCTGCTTGCTCCGGGTGAAGCACAGGTCCTGAACACACAGGTTGGAGCTTTGACCTTCTCCCCGTTCAGGATCAGGCCACGATCGTGGTGCAAGCCAAAGCCAGGGGCATGTTCTGCCACACTCAGATATTCATGGGATCACAGAATCCTGGAATGGTTTGGGTTGGAAGGGATCTTAGCGATCATCAAGTTCCAATTCCCTGCCATGGGCAAGGACACCTTCCACCAGAGCAGGGCTCAGAGCTCCATCCACAGCCTGCTCTTGAACACATCCAAGTCTTTCCTACTCTCCACATCTACATAGGGTTTCTCTACTTCACCCTCCACTGCAGCCCATGTCATCCCTCTCACTCCCCTGAGAAGCCCTTGGGGGAAGCCTGGCCTCTCCCTGTCCTTGCCCAGTCAGCCCACCACATCCATCCCTCTGGAGCTCTCTCAAGGCAGCAGAAGCAGCCCTGTCCTGCTGCCAGGCAGATGGAACAGCTGGTTTGCAAGCCCACTAAATGCTCTGTAAATTTGAGCACTTTAAATAGCTCCCCTCTCTGTCCTGACAGTTTAACTTGACAAAGCAGCAAACACAGTCTAACACACTAATGAACACAAAGGCTGCAGCATTTCACTGGTCCTGATCCTGCCCTCTGCATTCCCTGGAGCCTCCTCAGCCACGTTCCCTGGCCAGGGAGCCAGCTCTTGGCAGGGCTGTGAGTCCCCCTCTGGAGCTGTTATCTGCTGCCCTGCTCCCATGGCCTTTTCCTGCCCGGCACAGCTGCACCGAGCTCCCTCCAGAGCTGCCAGAGCAGGACTGCAGATGAAGCCAGGCTGCTTCCTGCAGTGGGCTTTTTTCCACATTAACCAGTAAATCTCAGTGTCTCTGTGCAGAGCTGCTCACTGGAATGGTGCAGCCAAACTGCAGCAGCTTCCAGCACTTTTGGGGAATAGCACTCTCACTGCCATAAACAATCCTGAGCTCTGCTGCTGTTGCTACAGCCCCATCCTGGTGATCAGATCACGTCAGAAGCATTAGAGCCATCTCAAAGCCATCTTTCTTCACAAGGAGCACAGGAATAATATACAGCTTCTATTAAATCCCAGTAAAATGGAATCCAGAAGAATATTCATAACACCCCGTGCCTTTCATTTGAGGATCTCAAATCCCTTTGCAAGCATTAACTAAATGAAGCTTCAAGCCATTCTTGTTTTATAAGCAACACTTCCCTCACAACTGAAGCACAGCCTTTCCTGGGGTGCCCAGGAGCTCCTGCAGAGCCCTTCAGGAGGAGTTTTTGACCTCATGGAAGCCACAGCAAGGAGACTGAACATGGCTGGCATGGGGTGGCTGACAGCACAGCTCTCCTGGGAAAAGCATCCCACCTTAACCAAGCCCTAGTTTTGCTTGACAGTCCCCAGGGAGAGACAGAGGGGACAGCCCAGGTTTGAGTGTGGCTCACCCAGGACATTTGGGACAGCCATGCCTTACCCCACAGGTTGTGATGACGGGATCCTTAAAGACACTGCAGCACAGCTGGCAGCACAGCTTCACGGAGGGCTGCTCTGCAAACACCAGGGGCTCCTGCAGGGCACACACAGGGACACACACAGCGTGGATTAGTCCAAACCAAGAGCCTGCAGCTCTGCAGAAGGAATGACACAGTCCCTCAGTGCTGAGCCTCGGGGAGCCTGGGGCACACTGAGGGTTTTTCATGGTCTCAACATAAAATTCTGTCTGGATCGCCTGAGTTCCAGTAGGGGAAGAATGAACTTGGGAATGGCTGGAGACCCTCACTCAGCTCATCACAAACTGGGGGCCACCAGCATCTGGCAGGATCAGCTCCTGACAGCAAACTGCACAGACCAACTCCTTTGCCAGTGATTCAGTCACCAGAACTGCATGAGCTGCACTGGCTGGGACCTTCTCCTTGGTTGGCCTGATCATAGAGTTGTCAAAATTGTACAAAGCCTGAGCTTAAGAGCAATTTTAAAGCAGTCTGCACTCTTGTGTTTTTGAAGCATTCTGAAGGAAGGGCTCCTTCACTCCTCAGGAAGCAGAAACAGCATTGTTTCTGCTGCAATGGGCCCATCTCTCCAGTTTTGTTTACCAACTAGGACAGCCAGCACAGGGCTCCAAGCACGTCCTCCCGGAGCACCACGGCTCTCCATGCTCACATTTCAGAGCATTTCCAATCAATCTCTGCATTCCCTCTGTCTTTTCATCCTGTGCTGCTCTCAGAAATGCAAACACAGCCCCCTGGGTTCCCAAATATGAAATAAACTCTTATCTTTGATCAGTGGCAGAACGCCGCTTGACCTTTTATTCATCCATTTTGGGGTTGGTTACTGGGTCACAAGCTAAGCTCAGTTTAAAAGTATCCTCCCCCAGCATGTAGACAATTCCTTGCACCCTCCTGGGGCTTACAATGAAGTCTGTGGGGTGCCACACAGCCCTGAATGGGGATGGGGCTCCAAATCCATGGGGAATTGTATTTTTTTGCTGCCTGGGGCCAGACCACCAGCCTGAGCCTTGCAACCCACCCTTCTCTGCTACAGGGCCAGGGAGTCAAGCAGGACTTTGCACAGACTTACAGTTTTTCTGGGAAGCAGAAAAGGCTCCCCATTGTCCTCGTTTTCCAGGCAGGGAAATGGCACCCGAGGAAGCAAAGTCAGTGGTGGAAACAAAGTGAAAAGCAAGAGCCTGAGCCAGGCACTGCATAAAATCTGCCCCTGAGAGCTCTGCGTACTCACAACAGTCCACTAAGTTACTCTTTTGACACTGAGCTTCCTAATCCTGCTCCTTCAGACAATCCCAAATACCTACTGGCTCCTCCTCTTCCTCATGGAGTGAGAACGTGGAGCGCAAGGACATGTTGGACTCGGAGTGCAAGGAGCGGACGGAGATGGCGGAGTCGGAGCGGCGCGGGGTGCTGATGGGAGGCTGCGGACACAGAGCAGCTCTGGTCAGTGCAAAATCATTCCCAAACTCCAGGCAGAGCCTTCAGGTTCAGTTCTCCCCCTTCACAACACCCAGCTGCTCCACTGCCAGCTGCACTGAGTGGCCCTGCTGCTGTGTGCCCTTCCCTGCACCGTGCCAGGGACAGGAATCACCTGGGTTTAGCTCCCTAAGCCAGGCTGACATGGACATTCCAAGCACATCACCTTCTCCAAGGCGCACTCCCTGCACACTTACCGTGCACGCCCGCAAAGCAACGGCCTGGAAGAATTAATCCTTCATGGAAAGCTCCGTAAATCTCCCCCAGAGACCGCTCCAGCTCCTGCAATGTCTCTAATCTCTGCAGCAGCACTTGTTGTTGCACTCACTATCTAACTTCTGCCAAATTTCTTTGCGTAAGTGCGGAGACTTCCTTCTATTGAATTCTCTGTGAGCCCGGCTCTGCCGCTTCCTGCTCGGGAGGGGAGAGCAGAGCACACACCGTGCACCAATCCAGAGAGATCCTCTGCCACGGCAGCCTTGGGATTGGCTTTGAGGGGGTGCTGCTGCTGGAATATTAACCAGCAGCACGTCTCCCAGGGTGGAATGCCAACCACCAGCACGTAGCCAAGGTGCCATTCCGTGTCAAAGCACCACTGGAGGCTGCAGACCGTGGGGAGCCTGGATCTGAGGATCCAGTGCAACTGGGAGTGCAGCCACTGAGGGGTTACTCTCGGAGAGATGCCGCTGGTGGAGTGGAAAAGGTGCAGAGAGGAGGAATAAAGGTCTTCAATGAACAGAATGCATGCTTGGGCAAAGAAATGGAAGAATGAAGCCAGCAGCTTCAGACACTTCAGACGAGGCATGATGGATGAGCATCTGCACGTGTCACACTCTCCAAGGCTTGGCTGTAGCCTCTGTCAGTCCCTAGCCCTGAGGAGTGTTGGCTCTGAAGATCCCTGGCTGCCCACTGGAAAAGGGACTCTCCCTGGCCCTGGCCCAGGCCAGGCCTGGCACTGCCCAGGGAACAGGGAAAGCTGCAGGGACCAGACTCTGCTGAGCTCCTGTCCTGCACCTTGTGGGAAAAACGCTTTTCCCCGTGTTCCATGTGAGCCTCGGGGGCTGCACTCTGTGTGCCTGCTCTGGGTGAAAGTGGGTGACATCAGAGCCAGGGCCAGACAAAGGCAATGCAGGAGGGCAGAGGGGCCAGCAGGAAATTCAGCAATGAAAGCTGCAAGATGAGGTTCAGGGGCTGCTGCCCTGCCCAGAGACAAAGCACGCTGCAGTCCCAGTGCAGCCTGGCCGGGCTGCAGGAGAGCAGCAGACCAGGATCCTGCTGCTTCCTCACACTGCTCTGCTGCCTCATTTTTATCATCCTGGGCTCCAAGGAACTCAGAAATGCTGCATCTGCTGAGAAGCCAAAGCATAAATGTCTTTCCCTTAAAGACAGCATATTTATTGACTAAATACATAAACCTTAAGGAGGAATGGTTATAATGAGGTAAATCCATTTTATGTGTAGCCATTCATTTTATTATTTTCCTCCACTAGTAGCAGAAATTATTAAAATAACCAGAATGACTGTGCACAGTTCCCACTCTGGAGGTGACAGGGGGTGAGGGCAGCAAAGACAGGCTCTGCAGGGAGGCAGGTTTGTCACCAGCAGCATCCAGAGAGGATCACCAACAGAGAAGGGGACTGCAGCATTCCAGGAGACAGGGTATGAGACACAGAAGGTTTGTGTAGGACTCTGGGCTCAGCCCCGTGTCCTCGTTTGGATAATGCTGGTGTTAACTGCACAGCAGAGAAGGGGATTCATTCCTCCCAGGCTGGGGGGAAAACACAGAATGGCAGAGGGTGTGCTGGCAGTTCCAGACCCTCGGGGTATCTGCAGCCTTGGCTTTGCCAAGCAAACAAGGACAAAACTCCAGAGACCTCATTTCTGCACTAAACATCAGGCACACCTTCAAACAGCCTAAGGATGGAGCACCCAAACAACTGATGGAAGATGGAGAGTTCTCACCTCTGGCTCAGAGGTGAAGCTCCCTGTAAACAACAGACTTTGGACAGGCAGGCAGCCTCCATCCATGGTATCCAATGCTCCAATATTCAGCTGCAATCTTTGGCTGCAGTTCCCACCACCTCAGTGACAGGAGCAGCCTCCAGGTGGAAGCTCCAGCACAGCCCTGGTTCCAGCTCCATGCAGGCACAGCAAGGTGGGAACCTGTGGCACTGGGTCCAGGCAGGATGACAGCAGCCACTCAGCAATCCCTGCCCTACACACAGAGCACCCTGCTCTGCTTCTGTTTCATTAACAGCAGCTTTACAGGGCAAGAAAAAGGGGCAGTGGAGGTCACAGCAGGGCTCTGACTCCTCTCCAGCTGTCTCTCTGATGGCTGAGAAGCCCTTGGCAGCTTCTGGAGGAGGGAAAACTCGGTGATGAGGAAGGGAAATCCCAGATTATTTCTTGACAAAGCAAATGAAGCTTCCTAAGAGGGTTAGTGAGTCTGCCTGGAGCAGCAGGCAGAGCAGGACCGAGGCGGTTCTGGTTTGTCAGCACCTCACGCTGCTTCCTCAACCACTCATTAATCCTCTGACTATCTTTGCTAAAGAATATTTAACACTCCAGGGAAAGTGGGCAGAGACTGTCCAAGAGGATTGAAGCTGGCTCCCAGCAGAGATCTCCCCCATTCTTGGCTGCACACCCCAGTTTGTGCCAGTGGGGTTTTCAAATGAGTCAGGGAGTTTCTTCATCAGACCTGGCTAAATGAAATATTCACAACATCCTCTCCTCTGGAAAAAATCCTCCCCTCTGCCCTGTGAGAACTGCCCAGCTTGTGAAAAGGGCACTGTGAGCCCAGCACTCAGCCCAGAGGGTCTGTGCTGACAGCCAGGGGGGGCTGAACCCTGGCCCAGCTTGTGGGGTCAGTGGTGGGCTGGAGAGCTGCACTTGCCAAGGACACCAGGCACATTTTCAAAGGACTTGTTAGAAAAAAGACCAACAACAAACAAAACCCCCACGGGCTCACATAAAACACAGCAAGATCTCTGAGCAACAGAAGGAACTTTATAGGATGCTGACAATAAAATTCTTTGCAATCTGGTGTCAAATTTATTTTAAGAAGTGCTGCAGCTCCACACTGTTGCTGACCCCAGTCTCTAACTCCAGCAGCAATGATCCATTTATGCCTGGCTTGGAAATTGGGTCTTGTAACCTGACTAAGTCTACAAATACTTAATTTGAAGTTTGTTACTAACATGTTTAGGTCTGAACAGAGCTTGTGGTTGTGGCAGGAGCACCAGGGACAAGAGAAGGTCCAGCCTCGGACCATCCTTTCATCAAGGTTTGCTTTGCTGTTGCTGTTCTTGATTTAATTGATTTAGCTAATTTAATTTCTCTCCAAGCAGCTAACCCTGAAAACTGTTGAATCACTAAATTCCCCAAAAAGAACTTACTCAGAAGTGAGTGAGAAAACTGGATACAAAATTGGGAACTGCTTTACACCAAGATACTGGGAGGCAAGGGAATGGCTTGTGTGGGAAGCCCAGCAGAGCCCTTAGTGTCCAACATCCCAATCTGCAGGTTTCAAACCTTCTCCCTGTGGTCAGAGGCCCCATCTGGAGGTAGGAATAGGAATGGATTCTATGGCCATAACTGCAGAGCCAGCTGGGATCCATCCAACACGGAGAGTGCCTGGCCCCAGGCACAGCCCAGACATCCTGGCAGGGGCTGCTTCCTCCCGAGCCCCCTGCTCTCCCAGGAGCAAGGTACTCCCTCACAAGGAGGCTCTGGGATTTGTAGTTCCCAGCCTTTGGACCCACATAACAATCTCAAGCAGTGTGAAAAGCAGCAGCAGCAGCAGCAGCTCCAGCCTAAAGCCCCAGGTGAGAATGAGCTGCTTCCCCAGGGCACCAGCAATGCTGAGGCTGGTCCTGCCTCTGGGGCACACGTCACACAGAGAATGATGAGGGAGGCAGAGGAGTCCAGAGGAGCTCCAGCCACCTCTCCTTTCCCTTCTGATCAGCTAAGGCAGTCAGGAGGGTCCTGACAACACCTACCATGCCATCGTCCTCGTCCCGTGGGGAGTAGGTGAGGGTGCTGGAGGAGGACGGGGTCCGACGGTGCTGCTTGAAGGTGTTGGTCCCGTCAGCTTTACAGGGAATTAAAAAAGAAAAACAAGCATTTAGGCTCCTCAGAAACTTTGCCAAGCTATGGGACAGCCTCTGTAGCTGTGTTCCTTAGAAAAGGAAAAGACTAGGGATTCTGCAATGCTGGTTCATGACTGGACGTATTAAGAACAGGCAGAACAACCCTGATCTCTCAGAGCTTGCCCAGCAAAGAGCACAGGTAATATCCTTAAAAATACTATTAAAAGGAAACTTTATACTCCCACATAACTCAGTCATCAGTAAAAATTGCCCGGATCCAGGGAGGTCTGGATATCCCTGAGGCACAGGGAAGCCATGCTAAATTAAATAGGAAATATTTGTATAGAGATCATGTAACTGACTCTGATACGTATAAAAGTCTGAGTGTAAATATCTGGGAGTCCAAAACCATCCAGAGTCCTTGACAAATGTAATCCAAACATTTTTCTCGGGCAGATGTTCATCTCCTTATTGAAATCAGTGTCAAGTCTTTTTGTTTCTATTAAAGGAAGGATATTTGTATCCCAAAATGAAACCAGGCCTCTTCCTACATTTCCCCACGTGCCAGGCTCCCCTCACCTGCTGAGCTTTGAGGAACAAGGCACAGGAATTGTAAATGAGCAGGGACACTTGCATCCCCTCCTGTCTGAGCTAAAAGTGGCCATGGGGTTTTACCACAGCTCCAGAGTGACTCACACTCAGGCACAGAGGGAAGATGGAAATTTTCAGCATTGGTGGTGATTGTCACAGGGATCAATAAGATTTGGTGCTGAGCTCAGCATCAAGCCCTGTTGTACTACTCTGTTTTCAGCAAAGGCTTCCCAGTGGTACTGCTCAGTCTGCTTGAGGAGAGAAAATTCCTGTGCCTGCTCATTTCCATCCCATCAGGACACTTGGGCTGCATAACACCAAACCCAGCCCCTCAACACCTGGTTAGTGACCAGAGAGATTCTCCCAACGGCTTTATGATCTGTAAAAGGACAACAACCACGCTGGGATCACACACAGCACATGAAACACCCACCCTTTGTGATGGTGGTCACGGCAGAGAAGGCTGGTCCAAAAGTTGTTTCCATTCTTGTCTGAAATATTGAAAAAATGAATGTCAGGGCATTTAAAGCTTTCAGGCTTTGCCTGAGCTGGCGAAGCCCTGCACATGCATTCCCAGCTTTTCACTGTCAATAGTGAGATTTCAAGTGGCAGGAAAAGAGCCTGTTTCAAAAGCAAGGATGAGAGCACAGGAAGCAGCCCTGTGCTGCTGTGCCATGGCCTTACCCCGTTAGTGTTCTCAGCAGTAGTGATGTTTGTTGTGCCACTGGAGAAACGATTGTAGCGAGCGCTCTTGTTTGAGCTCATAATCTAGGCCAGCATCTGTTAGTCATGGGAAGCGTGCTCTGTGGGAGAAGGGGGACACAAAGGGAGTTAGGCTCCTTGTGGGTATTTCCCTGAGCTCAGAGAACACTCTCCTGCAGCACAAAGCCCAATGTTTACCTAAAGTCATTAAAACCTGGATTTTCAGAAGCAAGAGGTAAGGACAAAGTCAGATTCCTTCAAATCGTTCCTGGGTGAGTGTTCAGCATCTTTAAAATAGATTATCTTTTAATAAGAGCCTCATTTCTCTCCCTCCACCAGTTCATTAGGCTCAAGTTTGCAGAGTCAAGAATTCCACAACAGTAATCTGCAGAAACACATGGAATGTGCTTTCTTTAACCTCTGCTGAAACCTGATACTGCTTCAGGGCACAATTATGCTGCTGTCCCAGCAAATCTGACAAGATGCTCTCAGTCTCCTTCAGAGCCAGGACAGCCTCAGGAAGGAGCTGCAGCTCCTCTGCCATCACACAGGGGTGCTCCTGGCTCAGGCAGGAGTTTCCCTCAGAGAGGACAGAGCTCAGCCTGGCACTGGGGGTGTGAAGTGTCTCAGGTGTTTCTAGCAATTGGTTTTCTCTTACCTGGGAGTGACAAGTCCTAAATCTCCAAGCTCTTTTATAAAAACACCACTGGAATTTCTCCACTTTACAGGAAGGGAAACTGAGGCTCACAGAGAGACAGGATCCCAGCACAGCTGTGAGCTGGGATTCGTGCAGGGATTCCCACTTCCCTGAGAGCCCTGGCACACAGGGCTGGGCACACTCTGCACACACATTTTGAACACTGCAAGGGTGACTCTGGGGCTGTCCTCGGCCACGGCTCTGCTTGGGGCCTGACACAGCACTGCCAGTGCTCCTGCAGCTCTGGATCCAACAGCTGGCAGGCAGCCAGGAACAGCAGAATCCTGAGCAGGGGACTGCTGCTCAGGTCTAAACTCTCAGACACAACTATGGTCAAAAATTATAAAAATTCCAAAATTCCAAAGAAAAACCAAACAAACGGAAACCCTGAAACCAAACCCAAAGCCATCTGAAAACCAAGGGTCTGGATAATGTTTTCCACACACGTGACAGCACTGTCCTGGCTGCTTGCAAATGCCAGATCCCTGAGGAGATGCTGAGCACAGAGTCTGGAGTTGTCTCAAAAGCAGCAGGAATGAGCAGAGTTGTGCTGCAGCATCAGGGAGACCTGCAGGGTACAAAGCTGGGCTCCAGCAAGCCACAGGTTGGGCTTGGGCCACTGGATCCTTTTATTCCTGTCTGTGCTCCAGAGGGCACAGGGAGCAGAGGGAGCCCAGAGGGTGGGAGGTGGAAGAGGGCAGACAAAGGGTTTGGGCCACTGGCCCCAGGAGATCTGAGCCCCACTGACTCAGCCTCTCTCCCTCTGGCAGCCCTGGATGAGCCACTGGAGCCCTCGGCTTCCTCCCAGCAAAGGCACAAGCCTGAAGATTCCCCTCTCCAACTACAAAGGCTGAGGATGAGAGGTCTCCAGATGATGCAGTGCTCATAAATTAAGCAAAGCAAGTACTTCCACAAGCAATGGCATGAACTGCTGCATTTCCTGGGATCTCCTGTCTCAAGGCTGCATTATCTCATGTCTAGTAACATGTATTACCCTAAAATCTAGGTTCCCTACACCTAGCAGTACAGCTGGGCTCACCACTCTTCTCTGGAAAAGGGATTCAGCACTCTGCTCCTCCCATAACTGGCTGGAAATAGAGAAATATTCAAATTTCCAGGGATACGAATCCATGCAACACCTACCCACACCCCCTTTATGCTGCCCTGCTCAAAGGCAGGAGCAGGGATTTGCTCCCACTTCATCAGCCATGGCAGTGAAGGTTAAGGGAACCTGGCATATCAGATATTCCTCGTGGGGTTTAGGGCAAACAGTCATTCCCAGATGGAAAGAGAGGAAAGCCACCCTGATGGAGGATCAGGGCTGTCTGGAGACTCAGGCACAGCTTCATTCCCTCTCATTTTCAGGGTATGTATCACCTTCAGATGAACAGATGGAGACTCAAGCAATGGGAAACACTCAGAGGCAGGGAAAACAAAAATGGAGATAAACTGGCAGTGTGAGGAGTTCTGTGATATCACCAAAGGTTGGATCAGACGTGCCACAAACAGTGACTGCAGCCACTCGAGCCACTGCAATGATCCTTCAATCCCTGCCTGGAACTCCAATAAACCCAAAGCAGGGAAGGGAATGTGGAATACAGGGGTTTCCCCTCACTGCCCATAAGCTTGGCCTGTGCCTGCAGCTTGGCTGAGCGAGGTACCTGCAGCAGCAGCAGCAGCAGTAGGGAGCCTGCTGGTGTCTGCTCCAAGCAGAGACCAGAGGAATGTGAGCAATGGAAAAAATGTCCAGCAGAAGATCAGCCAGGCTGCACAACCCCAGCAAGACCTGACTGCAGCCCAGACCTCTGCACCCACCACAGACAGCAGCATTTCAGCAGAGCAGATGCCTCTCCAGAGCATTGTCTGACAAGCTCCTCACACCTTCCTTTCCATCCGAGAACCTTTTCCAACTGATAGCAAAGAATTTAAAAGGAGGCAGAAAAGAGCTGATGGGGTCAACATTAATACCAACTTCCTACAGCACTTGCAAAGATCTCTGCCAGATCTCTGCACCTTTGCTTGGCATCTGAACCCTGCCAGCTCCACTGTCCTGTGCTCCCAGGCCCGAGTGTCCCTCTTGGGTGGCTGCTGCTGGGAACCCAGCCTGTGATCCACATTCTCCTTGCCTGGACTTTTTTTAACATGCAACATCAGTGGTTTTTACAGTAAACAAAGAGGGGGGGGGGAATCTTCCCTGGGAAAAGGAAGCTGTGGGGACCAAATATTCACTAAATCCCACAGCTGATCATAAACCAGATGTGAGGGGGGGGCAGGGATAGGTTTCAGCATTTGCACATCACAGGGATCAACTCGAGGCTTTTGAGACTCAATGAGAAGAAAAGCCTTAAAATCCTACTTTAGTAATTCAGGCAAGAAAAACCCCAAGCAGCAGCAGCTGCAGAGGCAGCTGCAGAGGGAAGCAGTGCTCCCTCTGCCCACTGCTGAGGGGAGATCCAACAGGATCAGCCACAGATCACCCCGTGACTGCACCTCAGAGCTGGGAGGAGAATCAGCACCAGTGGCCTGGCTAATTCCCCCTCCCTGCTCACTGAAGCTCTCTCTGAGGTTATTCACCCCCAAGGAAACTGCTGGGCTGGCAAATTGTCCCAGAGCAGGGTGCCTGGCAGTGGGAAAGGCAGGCAGGGGTTATCCTGCTCTGACTGAACCTCCTTATCTCACTGCTCGGGTATTTATGGCGTAAGAGTTCCTGTTCCTCTTACAACACTGCACTCACAACAGAAGGGTTACACATCCTTGAGACTGCTGGCACATCCCCAGGGAAATACTCCCACAAAAGCACACGCAGGTGCCAAGGGCACAGGGTGATTGTGGGGTAATTAACTACTCTGGGGTAATGAACTACTCTGTACCCATCAGCACCTCAGGGTGATGAGGGCTATCAGCATCTGGTCTGACCTGTGCAGCACGGGGTGTGAGAATGCAGAGCTACAGCAGATCCTGAGAGAGGCACCTCTCAGAGGACACCTCTCCATCCATGGACACCTCTCCATCCACGGACACCTCTCCACCCACGGACACCAGACCAGAGGCAGGCAGCAGAGCCCACTGGTCACTCCTCAGCCCAGGAAACACCTGGCCAGGGCTCCCAGCAGCACAGCTGAGCCAGGCTGGCCCAGCCCCCAGGTGCAGATGGGCAATAAAAGCCAGCAGTGAAATCACCACGGCTGCAGGTGACAGCTCTGCCCAGCAGTCAATGCCAGCTGGTGGTGAAGGGCTCATGAAAAACCCCACAAAACTAAGGAGACAAAGAGGTTGCAGACGAGCTAAAATCTAAAACACCTGACCCAGCAGGACATTTCTTACACTCTTTAGATGTCAGTCAGTGCAGGAAGGACATAAAACATGAACAGAAGCTCAGCCTTGCTGACAGGACGGGGCACGTCCACCTGCTGAATCTGTGGAATGGTCTTTTTACTGTTTGTAAGTTTTTCTTCTAAGTCACACCAGCTTTTCTGAGTGTCTTACAGTGAGACCATAATTGTACTGAGCTGTCACCAATAAAAATAAAAGGGATATTTTTAATTGCTGCTACTTTTACCAGCGCTTGCACTGACTGCAGGACTGAGAGAGAACATTCAACAGCTGTTTGAACACTGCCATGCCTTTGAACAAACAGAGTTCAGAAAGGAAAAGCATTTCATATGGTGCTTTTCCTAAAGGATAATGAAGCCTTGGGATAGAAGAATATTTGCAATACTTCATGTTAAAACCTGAAGCTTTCAAATGTTCCCACAGCTGGATCAAAAGTGATTGCTCTGGTGAAATGAAGCACCTCAATTTTCCCAGAAAAATAAAATTAAATTAGAAGCTAGAACAGAGGCCAATATTCAGTGCTGTTCCATGACACAAAAGCTACATTTGAAGTTTTATTTCCATTTCAGGTAACCTGGGAGGATCCACCTACAACACCATTTCTGTTATGCAGCCCAGCTCTGACCCTGCAACCGAAATTGTCCCGTGTGGGCTCAGCAGCTCCTCAGCCACTGCTGGGCAGGAACAGGCACATCCACAGCTCTGCCACACAAGGACCTTAATCAAAAGGTGCTTTAAAAGTTGCCCCTGTCACTGCACAGCTGCGTGCTGTGCCTCTCACAGCTTGTGCTCTTCCACATCCTTCCTCAAAGAACAGACCCCTCCCGAGAACATCACATTGCTAAATTGTGGATTTGGTGAAGGAAAAAGAATAAAACTCCAGCCAAGCCCTGAAACCAACAACATCCTCCCCCTGCAAGGCAAAAATCTCAGTGCTGCTGCAGGTCCTTGGGAGGGAATGGCCAACTCTGTGCAAGATCCTGATGGAAGATATCACACTTGAGAAGCTGAGAACAGTCACCCTCACCACTCACACCACAGCTGGTGCTCCTCAGACCTGTCTGACAGAGAACAAGTGGCTGCCAAGACCCCACGGGGTCCTGTGGGCTGGCTCAGCTCTGCTCTTGGTGTTCCTGCTGCAAATCTGTCAGAGAGAGGGGCTTGCAGCTCAACTGCAAACCCCTGAAGACATGGCAGGGCAGCAGCAAAGACTGGGGCATGGAGAGATTTGGTCTCTATTCTTCCAAGGAAGCCAGAGCAAGGAATCCAGAATCACCTGGATTCTGCTCTCCTGGAATCCAAAGCAATCAAAGCTCCTCTCTCCTTTATTCCCCAATTCCTGTGCCATGGCTGAGGCCTTTTCCAGCTGCTTTGCCTTATGGTTGGCTGCACTGCATCCTCTGCAAAGCTGTGAGCACCCCAGCACAGCATGGGATTCTTCCAGATCAAAGTCATAGCAAACCTGAGCCCATAGCCATGACTCAAAAAGCACAAAGTAGCACTTCCACCCCCTGCTCCCCCCAACATCCTCCAAAGCTTTGACACCTCGTGACACACACTCTTCTCTGCCCTCTGGATGCAACTAGAACACTTCAAAGATCCAGCTGAAATGCATCATCTCCTTCAGGGAAAAAAAAAAAATCCAGCAAATTCCAGTCACCTGCTCATCTTTTTTACAGCTCCTTTGGGCTTTGCCACTGAGAACAAGCAGGAGGCACCTGTAGACACCAACACTCATCAATCAAACTTGTGATCCTGGGAGAAACAGCACCAAATCCTTGATTCCAAAAGAAACCAGGGGATGTGGACACTTCCACCATGGCAAATCTACTGACAGCTTTGAGACAGAAGCACCACTCAGTGTCCCACAACCCCAAACACCACGGATTAAACTCTGCCCCAGGGTGACTGAGAATTCCAGGGGACACGGCCTCTCCTCTAACTGGGCTTCTGTGCTCACAACTCTGCCCAAGGAATAGCGAGGATTTCCCACTTCTGGAACACCAGACCAACCTCAGGACACACTTGCTGGGTTGCTGCAATCAAGCACTCCATGCCCTTGCAAAGGTCTCTCTGAAGGATCATAAAACCAGCCCAACCCAGCTGCAGCTGCTGGATGGGCCACAGGTACCCCCTGCCCAACTGCTGCAGGGCTCCAGGTACCTCCTGGAGGGATGAAAACAGTTCCTCCCTCACTGCCCAACTGCTGCAGGGCTCCAGGTACCTCCTGGAGGGATGAAAAGAGCTCCTTCCTCACTGCTGCAGGGCAGCAGCTTCCCGGGAATGCTGCCTGACACCCGGAGCAAACACTTCTCCTTGGAGCAGACTCACCCCTGGCCATCCCGGAGCAGCAGAGCCTGGCAAGATGCCATCATCATGCCCAGCTCCTGAGCTGGGGACAGGCTTCTCCTCAGCCAAAGAGATGCCACCACCATGCCCAGCTCCTGAGCTGGGGACAGGCTTCTCCTCGGCCCAAGTGCCTCTTCGGCTACGCGTGTGGATCGCTCCCCAGTGATGTAAACACAAAGGCATGCGGAGCAGTGGGCGATATGTAAATCCAGCTGGAAAATCCCACAGCTCAGCCAATCTCCACGCTGCCTCCCAGCTTTGCCCCGGCTGCTCCGGGTTCAGTTTAGTGCAGGAAAAACAACCCTGTCCCAGCACATACGGATTTATTCCCCTGATCGGGGACAGGAAAGTCCTTCGCTTCCTTTAAGGGGAGTTTGAGTTTCTCACCCTCTTTCATCGTTCCCAAACTATTCACAATTCTGCCTAACAAACAGCAACACGCTCTCTGCCTGGAGAGGCAATCCAGGGAAACCCAGTTACCCAACAACAGCCACACAAAGGCAGAGCTGGGGAGCAGGACTCTGCTGAAACACAGACACTGCTGCTGGTGGGGACTTGCAGTGCCAGCACAGCCCTCCAGAGCTGAGGCTGTCCCAGGAGCAGGCACTGCCCTGCTCCAGCCCCAGGACACCTCGTTCAGAGGTGGCTCTGAAGCTCCAAGACTGTGCTCAAAGCAGAGCAGGAGCAGCCTGAATGGGTAATTTGGGTGCTGCTGCCAAAGGCTCCTGGGGGACGTGCTGAGCTCAAAGAGGGGTGACAGGTACCCCTGTGAGCAACCAGCTGCCTCCCTCCTGGTCCCAGCTGTCCCTACACCCCCTGATCCAACCCATAGGCACAGGGACGTGCTGGTGTGTGCCTCACCCTGCCCAAGGCAAAGGGAATGAAAACCAGGAGGGAAGAGCTCCAGCAGACTGAACACAGCCATGTAATCTGAGTATGGAACCAGGAAGGATTTTCTCTCCAGTGCACTCCTCCTGGCACACCTGGGATGGGATGGGATGGGATAAGGGAAGGGAAGGGAAGGGAAGGGAAGGGAAGGGAAGGGAAGGGAAGGGAAGGGAAGGGAAGGGAAGGGAAGGG
>JAYDZK010000044.1:15260664-15274757 GCA_034509185.1 Euphonia xanthogaster | reverse complement strand
GCGCCCGGGCCTGCTGCCCCCCGCCGCCCGGCCCGGAAGAGCCGCGCCCAGCGCTCCTCGGGACTTGTAGTCCCGTGCGCCGCTTCCTGCCCGCGCCGCCGAGCCGCTTGGACTACAACTTCCAGCACCCACCGCAGACAGTCACTCCATGCTACAACCACTTCTGCTACTGGTTCTGCCCGGCCTCCAGCAGTGACCAATCAGAAGGCGGCAACTGCCGCCTCGGGCCACGCTGCGCTGCGCGTCGCCATTGGCAGGGAGGAAAACAGCGACCAATCAGCGCTGGGGGAGGTGGAGCGGCGGTCACGCCAACCGCTGGCGATTGGCTACCCCCACAGCCGCCTGACCAATAGCGGCGTCGCCGTGGCCATAAAATATGTAGCGAGGGACGCGTGCGTTCTTTCTAGCCAGAGGTGCGGGACGGGGCGGCGGTCCGGGGCGGCGGGCGGGCGGGAGCGGGCGCGGTAACGGGGCTATTACCGGGTGCGGGCCCGTGATGATTCACATTTACCTTTCTGACACCTCGTCTGAGGGCGGCGGGCGGCCGCAGCCCCTGCTGAGCAGCCATGGCTGAGGCCCGCGGTCCCCGCGGCCCGGCAGGGCGGGCGGGCGGGCGCGCTCCTCTCCCTCACACGCTGCCTTCTCCCCTCAGGGCTCGGCGGTGGCGGCGTCCCGAGCCCCCGTGCTCGATCCACGGCGGTCCCCGGCGCTGTGGGCCGGTAAAAGGCGGTGTTCCCTGTTCGGTGTTTGCGGTAAGTGAGGCTGAGCCCCCTGGGGAAATGCTTCTGCTCCGCAACGAGGCGGCTCTTGAAGCACAAAGAAGCAGCTGCGGAATGAACTGGAGGAAAGAATTCACCGCCTTTTGCACTCCCTCGTGGGTTAGTTCAAGGTGAATATCCTGGCCGGGTGATGGGTGCAGCAGTGTGAGTAACTAAAGGGATTTACATTCTCTATTCTAGTGCTGCAGTATGTAGATGGAGAATTAAAATATTTTTTCTGTTAAGCTCCGTGGAAGATAATAAGCTACTCCTGTAATGTTTTTCCACTTTCAAGACCAGCCTTAATTGTGAATGCTTTACTGTTACACTTCTACTTCAGCTTCTATATGAAGCAAATTTTGTAGCTTACAGGTGAATAAAGTTTTGAAAAGCCTGGGTTTTGCTTCTGTTTATCGCAGTTTCCATGGGAGATGTGTACCTCCACAGACTGACAGGAAATGTTGTGTAGGTGCCCAGTGGAACTGGAGTGCCTTGAAATTTAAAGCATTTTTCTCAGCCCCACTCCCTTCATTGGAATCTTGGAGTCACTTCGGTTGGATGGGAACTATAACACTTCCCCTGGCAGCTGTGCCAGGGCTGGACAGCCCTTTTTGGGGGAGAAATCCCAATATCCAGTTTAAACTATATCATACCCTGGTTCTGCTGTGTGGATCCAGATGGTTTCAAGGCTGAGCTGAAATATTTAAAGGACTTAACTGGGCTGTGTGTTTAGACAATCAAAACGGTGCCGTAGCCATGGAGATTATTAAAAAATTTTATTAACAGGAATGAACCGAAAGCTGTAAACAAGAGCCAGCAGAAATGGGATGTTGCAGGTGAGGCCGAGTCCTCGCACGTGGCTGGGTGCTCTGAGCAATTAGCTGGAATAATTAACGCTGCGCTGAGCAATTCCGCGTGGTGGCAGCAAAGGCCCGTGGAAAATCCCAAATGGCCCTGAGGAGCACTGGGAAACCAGTCCCACACTGGGAACTGCCGACCGGGAGAGGGGCTGAGCCTGCTCGAAGTTTAGGTCTAAACCACAACCAGGCTATGGGAAGTCTGTTCCCCACAGGCAGCTGGAAGTGCTCCAAAGGGAAACATTTACATCTTCCTCATTTTAAGGGGCTTTAATTGGTTTTAGACCCACACTGAGCAAGAAGTGAGCAGCTGTCAGCTTTGTAACCCAGACAGATGCCAGTCTGAGGGAGAGGGAAGGTAGCAACCTGACATTAGGAATCCTAATCCATTGGGAATCCTAAATTTTGCCTTTAGGCAGACTCCCTGTCACCTCAGGATGGGGCTGCTGCTGCTCCAAGGGCAGGATGAGGAAACAGCCATGGAGCTGCCAGGCTGGTCCTGCCCCACCCAAAACCAAATTACTGGGGTGAGGGGGCCCTGACAGCCCCACCATGAGAGAGCTCACCTGGCTGCTCCTGCAGGACTGGCAGCGGGGATTGCCAGGAATGCAAACGTTCCTGCGCAAATGGGTTTTCCACAGGTGGTTTTGAAATTCAAATCAGACAATTTTAAGCCTTGTCTCTCCCCTAAAGTACTATTTAGGGAAGAAAGTTTGTTCATTTTAAGATCCTTTTTCACCCTGTGAAGCTTTAGCTGCTCGTGTTGCTGTAGCTCCCTGAGGAGTGGAGCTCGGAGCACATGGGAGCTGCAGAGGCTCCTTGTGCCCAACAGGAAGGTGCTGGAGCCAAAATCCCAGGAAAAATGAGGGGCAGGGGCGTCTGAGTCAGCAGCTGGGGGGGCTGGTGCTGGCTGGAGGGCAAAGGATGGGTTATTGTGTTCCATTTGGAGGAGCCACCGAGGCTCGGCGCAGCGGGCACCTGCTGATGCGTGCGTGGAGTTTTCAAAGGGAAAAATCGCCGAAGGCCAAACACTTCATCCAGATTCAAATTTGTACTGAGAAGTGCAGCTTGACAAAAAAACAGCCAAAAGCCTGACACAGACCAAAGGGGTGAGGAGGCCCTTGAAGAGAGCTGGCAGGAGTCTGCAGCCTGTAACATCACTGCCTGCAGCTTCCCCCCAGCTCTGCGGTGAAAAGAAAGAGCTGCCCAAGAGAACTTTGAAGATATCAAAGCGTTGTTGCAGTCTGAAAACACCATCACACTTACAGGAAGGTATTTAGGATAAGCTGCAATACATTAGGTTTCTTCTCAAAGTACTAGAAAGGGCGGAAGGAGGAGAAGCAGAGCCTTTCCCAAAGGGATGAACATTCAGAAATCTCTGTACACAGCCAGGTGTGCAGGAGGTCACTCGGACAGCCAAGCTCTGCCTTTGCAGGGAACAGGAGAATCCCTCACTGTGGAAACGTGTCCCACCTCACAGGGATGGACAGACAGGAGAAAGCACCTACAAGCATGGCTGCCTTCAAACACATCCTTCCTGCACACCCCAGGCCAGGGCTCTCAGCTGAATTCCAGGTGCACATGGAAAGAAAAGGGAATTCAGGACCTTCTCCTACCCAGAAAAAAATCAGGACTTCTTTCCTCCTAGGTGGGGAGAAGGTGTTGGTTCCCCTGCATCACACCCTGGCTCTCACAAAGGTTACAGCAGCCTCACAGAGCAGGCACAGAAGGAGACCCCAGCCCTTTCCCAAACACCCTCCTCCCACCTGTGAGCAGGGCAGGAATGCTGGCGAGGGGAGCTGGAGCCGATGGATGCGACGGGGCTGCAGAATCCGAGAGAGCTTTTCCTGCTGCTCCTGTGCCCTGGTCTCAGCTGGCCTTGGGGGCAGACACAGACACAACAGACAGACATGCACACACTGCCCGTGGGCCTGAGTCTCTGTACAAACACACGTTAGGACCTGCAGCAGCCCGAGCCTCGCACTTCCTTCTTCACGTAGTCGTGGAGCTTGAATTTGGGCTCGTTGGGCAGCTTCATGGACCTGTGCTTCAGCTCCCTGGGAAAGGGGAGAGACGCTGCTCTTACACTGCTGCTTCTGGCAGGGACAGGATTTTGTCTGAAGGAGCCAGAGAGCAAGTTTGGACAAGGGTGTGGAGTAACAGGACACAGGGAATGGCTTTTCCCTGACAGGGCAGGGGTAGATGGGATGTTGGGAAGGAATTCTTCCCTGTGAGGGTGGTGAGGCCCTGGCACAGGTTGCTCAGAGAAGCTGTGGCTGTCCCTGGATCCCTGGAAGTGTCCAAAGTCAGACTTGACAGGGCTTGGAGCAATCCGGTATGGTGGAAGGTGTCCCTGCCATGGCAGGGGACGGAACTGAATGGGATTTAAGGTCCCTTCCAACCCAAACCACCCCAAGATTCCAAGCTGCCTCGCCCAGCTCAGTTGATCTCAGCATGGCTTGCACACTGCTAAAGCTCCTGTGGAGGACAAGGCCACTGCTCTGCTCACTTACTTGGCAATGGCTGTGAATGCTAATTCCACGTTGAGGCCGCTCTTGGCGCTGGTCTCCATGAAGGGCACTCCGTACTCCTGTGGGATGAGATGCAGCCCTGTCAGGAGTGCCACCAAGGGTCTTCCCAGGGCTCTCGGGGAGTCATTTTTGAGGACAAAAGAGGTGTTAGTAGAAACTTAAAGGAAGAACATGAGGAGAAAGGGGAGAGAATGACAAGGGGAAAAAAGCCAAGTGTTCCCAGGTGTATTTTGTGTCAGACTGGTCTCCAGGTGACCATTTCCTGTGCACATCCTCAGGGACATCCTCAGGTACCTCACCTACCTTGGCAAGCTTCTCTCCATCTTCCCTTTTCACCACTCTGTCCTGGGCTGAATCCACCTGCAAGAGGAATGGCAAAGAGCAGTTTGTGGTGATTTGGAAGGTCACCAGCATGTACCTCCCGGTCCCCTCAGGCCCAGCCAGATTCCCCTGCCCGTGGCTCCAGCGTGGGAGGAACAGGAGGCTCTGGCAAAGCCCTGGGGCAGGCTCACCTTGTTTCCCAGTAACATGAGGACCACATCCTGCTGTGCGTATTCATGGATCTCTGTCAGCCAGGCCTGGAGGGACACAGCCAAAGAGAGGGGTTGGCAATGGCCCCAAGAGGAGGAGGGGAATGGGAGTGATGGGGAGCTGCCCCAGTCCTGCCATGGACACCCTCAGCAGGCAATGCTGCCATCCCAAGCAATGCCAGGGATGTTCCATGGGTGATCCCTGTCAACAAGGGGGTAACCTGGGGTTCCCCCGAGCCCTGGAGGACCCACTTGGCCCAGCAAGACCAGCACCCCACTTAGGCTGCTACCAGATCCCCATTTCCCAGGGTAACATCAGCCTTCTGCCCCCAGGATGTGCCCCACGCCCGTGTCCTGCATGTGCTGCCCCCGTGCCAGGCACACTGCTCCCAGCAGGCACCTGAACCTGCCTCCCTGAGCCGTGGGGTGGCTTCCCTGCCCTCTAATCCAGCCTAATCCAATCAAACCTGCTCTAATTCCCTGTAATCCCTGACCCGTGGTGTGAGCAGCCGCCTGCTGTCTCCAGTGCTGGAGCAGTGAATCCATCACCCTTTATGTGCTGTGAAAGGGAACACCTTCTCTGCCTGTCCCCTGCCTGTCCTTGCAGGTGCTCAGCAGTAGCCAGAGCCCTGCTGCAAGTGCCCACAGCTCCCACCAGCAGCACACAGCTCCTGAAGGGACCCACAGCCACAACCCCGCCAGTCACGCGTGGGGGACAGCAGGAGGGGCTGGGGCTGCTGCTGCTGTACCTGGATGTTGTCAAAGGATGCTTTGTTGGTGACATCATAGAGCAGGAGCAGGGCTGTGGAGAGAGGGACAGCCCGTTAGTGCCTGTGCCAAACTGAGCCCACGGCTCAGAGCACACGGCCCCTGTGGCTGGTCACACCTGGGGCTGTGAGGTCCCTGTGAGACACACAACACTCTGAAATCCAGCTCAGCAACACCTCGTGCTGCTCCTGGTGTTGGCAGAGCCTCCTCCATCCACGGCAGCTGATTCCCATGGCACACACTGCAGTGATTCCTGGCTCACCTGGCCTGCAGTGGCAGCTCAGGGCTCCCCAGGAGCAGAGGTGGCCGTGCTTACCGTGGGCATCCCGGTAGTAGGCGTGGGTGACGCTGCGGAAGCGCTCCTGCCCGGCCGTGTCCCAGATCTGGAAGGCAGACAGGAGCAGAGGGATCAGACCTGAGCAGAACCCACCCAAACCAGCCCAAACAGAATGGTGCAACCCCAGGAAGCTTCTCCAGCTTTTGCTCCCGGGGACATCAATAGGAAAAATGACCAGAGCAATAAATACAGAAGCAGCGCCTTCCTGCTCCTCGGTGTGGGAACACAGCGTGGCCAAGGACTCCCAACACGGCCATTAATTGGAAAATCCATGGAGCAGATGGATGCATGGGGATCTGCTAATGTGATTTCTCAGTCCTTAATGCAGCAGGAGGTTTGCAGAGTGCACGCTGCTGCCTGGGGGATCTGTGTTACCCAGCTGCGGGCAAAGGGCTTGGAGACACTGTTGGGTCTAAGGGGGCTGGAGCAGCTCTGGCTGCAGGGTTGGGATGGGGATCACTGTGGCCAGAACAGCCCCCAGCTCTGTGCAGGCCCCTGCCAAGGGGACAGAGCAGCCAGAAGGGTCTGTAAGGCTGTCCCAGGGCAGGAGGTACGAGCACAAAGGATAGAGGTGGGGCCCCATTCTGGCGGTGCTCCTCTGCTTTGTCCTCAGAGGGGCTTTGGCCATCTCTGAGCACCCAGGGCAGCAAGGGAGATGCTTCCAGGGACATGGGGACATACCTGCAGCTTGACCTTCACCCCATCCACCGTCAGCACCTTATTCTGAAAGAGAATGGAAAAGGTGGTGAGGGGTGAGCACAGCTGCACGATGCCAAGGGAGACACAGCCAGCCCCCATCCCAGTCAGTGTTTCCCCCAAACCCTGGGGGAATCCCAGGGCTGATCCCCTCTCCTGCTTCTTAAACTCCCATCCATTGGTCCCAGCACCTGCAGAGCCATTTTCACCATGGCCCAGCCAGAGGATCTCTCCCTGTATCAGCAAAAGTTGCATCTATTTGGGTACCTAAACCCTGGCAATGCCACACCCAGCTGAGGCTGGAGACCTTTGTCCATAAATTAATGAGCACCAGCATCCCACCTTAACAGCCTTCAAAAGACAGAGACAACCACTTCACATGCAGCCAGCAAATTAAAAATAATTCCTGCTCCTGCCTCTTGGACCTGTTTTTCTCCTGGCTTCTCTCTTAGTATGTTTCCTCCCCATGTTTAGCTTGGTTTTAGGAAAGGTGGAACCGAGGAGGAGAGGGGGAAGTGTCCCTCCACAATGGGTTTTCCCCAAAGCCAACAGGATATTTTGTGTGGAAGGATGCCCTGGCAGAGCTGGGAGCTGCGTGGGAGCCCCTCAGTGCCCCTCAGGGTGGCTGTGCCAGACAGGGAGGGCAGGAGTTGGATCCTGACCGTGTCCCAGAGCAACCACCATGCCAGCAATCTGCACCAGCCTCTCCAAACATTAAAAGAATGCAAGCCTACAGACCAGGGGTCCCAGGGGAAGGAGCAAAGAGATTAATTTGCTTGCCAGATCCATAGAAATTAGCACAGTAATCAGTGGGACGTGGTGGAAACACGGCCAGGGAACAGCACACCAGTGGGACGAGGCAGCTGGTGGCTGCTCTGGTGATCATTTAAATCCCATTTCCTCCAATTGCTCTGGAGCTGGTTTGGGGTGCTCCCATCTCCCATGTCACATGGCATGGGATGGCCAAGGCTGCCATGACCCCAGCTGGGCTCTGCTGGCTCAGACACACCCTGGCACTGGACACGCCACCAACCACTCCAGTGCCACCAAACCCCCAGGGATCCATGCCAAGATCTATCCCTGCACATCCCACACCCCTTCAGGTGCTGGCGGGGCTCTTCATTGATAGTTTTAAGGAGGGCAGAGGGAGCATCTCATCTCCTGCACATCTACACAAGGATCTGGTGAGGAGGAGAGGGCAGGAGGAGCCGGAGCGCTGAATCCTCCGTCTGCTCAGGCAGGCGCAGGGAGACGGCCCAGGGTTATAAATACCTTCAAAGGCAGCGACTGAGACGGGGGAGAGAAGTGATTCACAGCCCGGGAGCTGCAAAAATAGGCACCAGGGACTGGGGTGGGGGAGCAGGCAAGTACTCAGGGAAAAGCTGGGGCTCGGGGAGCCAGCCGCGGGCTTAGGGCTCCCACATGTGGAGCTGAGCCTCTCCCAGGATGTGACACCAGGGCTCCTGAAGGCTTGAAGTGACTAAAACCCAGCATTCCCACTGCCACAAGTGCTCCCTGGACCTTGGTGCCTCTGCCCAGGGCTCCCAGGTGAGCAGGGACAGAGCCATCCCCAGGGCAGAGCCACAGCCACAGCAAACGGTGCTGAGCTGCACCTCCACCTTGTCCCAGAGGCTGGGGAACAGCCCTGTCCTACCCTGAGCCACAGGTGAGACAGGGCAGGTTTATGCTCTGCAGGAGATCCACTCTCTGAGCTCACCTTGCTCTCCAAAATCCTACGTGTGCAGGAGCCTCATCCCTCAGGCTCATCCTGCAGGTTCATCCCACAGGTTCATCCCGCAGGCTCTGCACCAGCACAGTGCCATTCCAAACACCATTCCCAGCTGCTGGCAGCCAGCTGCCAATAGCACCTGCCAGGGATCATGCCAGGGACTGCAGAGGATGGCAAAGGCTCTGTGTTTCACCATCAGCCCAAGCTCTTGGCACGAGGGGTTGAGGACACTTGGTGTGATGGGTGGTGACAAGGACACAATGAGTGTCACGTTAAAACCAGCACCAAAAGGTGCCCTGTCCCATGGCCATGCTCAGAGCAGAGTGTGGCTGTGCCCAGGGACGTGGCCATGTCCCCAGCGTGGCCGTGCTCCGAGGCTGACAGAGCACCGTGGGTGGCAGGGACAGAGAGCACGGCCCCAGCCCTGAGCACGGATCATCCAGGCCACAGCAACCTTGAAGCATCTGGTGAGCAGCCAAAAAGGCTGAAGCTCCCGAGGTGCCCCACATGCACTGACCTCCACTTCAGGAGTTAATTAACACAGAGCCAGCAGCAACAGGACTCACACTAATTACGACTGACCTATATTGCAGGGACGTAAATGCTTAGACCTAATTAAAGTCTGCACAGGGATCCAGGTGCTGCTGGACCAGCCTGGGGAAAAAAAAATTGATTTTCTGAGGATTGGGTGTGGAAGAGAGCAGGGTTCCACGGTGAGAAGCTGCAGAAGTGCTCCTGCAGGCAGGAGACAACCAGAGAGAGCCAGAGCATCACTCGGGCTGGCATCCCTGCCTGCATCCCAAAGAAGTTTGCCCAGAGCAGCTGTGGCTGCCCCATCCCTGGAAGTGTCCAAGATGTTCAGATGAACCAGATGCCCAATCTCCCCCACACCACAGCTAAGTGACTTCCCAGCCTCCATTTTTTTTTCTTTTTTTTAAGGAGATGCCTCAATTCCCTCCTGTCAGCCCTTCCAAGGCACGGCTGGGGGCTGAGCTCCTAATAAGCATCCAAAGACAAAAGATGTCGTGTGTCAAGGCACTGAGATGTGCAATGTGCTGCCAGCCCTGCTGGTGAGGGAGGGGCTGTGCTGCTCAGGGCTCCCTGCTCATCTCACCGTTTGTTAGAGCAGAGCTGATGCTCCCAGCAGCCTCCTGCCACAACTCAGGCAGCAAAACCATCCCTGCACCACAGCTCTGCTGCTGCCCTCCCCAATTGCAGTTTTTGTGTCCTTTTTCCTGGGGCAGTGCAAAGGTTACTGAAATCTCATCTAGCAGGGGCCTCAGTGGAATGCCTGCAGTGCCCAGGGTGGACAAACACGATGCTCCCAAGTTAAACAATCGTCAGGACATCAGCTAAACAAAGTTGGAACCCGGCAGATGCAGGAAAAATTAAATTACCAAGTGCAGATGGTCCTCAATTAAGAGCAGCATTATCACACACCAGGGCCCCGCTGGCTGCAGCCCTGGCACGATCCCACAGCCACGAGTGCCCAGAGCAGCAGAAGGGAGGGAGGGGAAGGCGATGGGGTGAAACCACACCAGTGCTGAGACGTGCACAGACAGTGCTCCCACACAGAGCCAGCAGTGCCAGCCCACCCTGCCCCCAGAGCAGCTGCAGGATGGGCAAATGCCACAGCCTGCATCCCCACAGTGCCCACAGGATGGGCAGATGCCACAGCCTGGATCACAGGGTCCCCACAGTGCCCACAGGATGGCAGATGCCACAGCCTGGATCACAGGGTCCCCACAGTGCCCACAGGATGGCAAATGCCACAGCCTGCATCCCCACAATGCCCACAGGATGGGCAGATGCCACAGCCTGGATCACAGGGTCCCCACAGTGCCCACAGGATGGCAAATGCCACAGCCCGCATCCCCACAGTGCCCACAGGATGGGCAAATGCCACAGCCTGGATCACAGGGTCCCCACAGTGCCCATGAATCCCACCAGGAGCAGCTGGCAGGTCCCCGGGTGCCTGAGCCCACGGCACCAGAGCTGCAGCCCCCAGGTCAGCATCATCAACAGCCCGGCCTCTCCCAGCTCTTACATGCATGAGCTCATTAATTAAAGCCTTTAAAGTTAAATTGGATACATGGATCAATTTGCTTCGCAATTAACTGGACAAATGGGAAGCTGCCCAGTGGCACCATTCAGGCTCCAAGCAGGGGACCCCCACCCTGGCTCCCTGGAGCCTGTGACTGGCGCTGGCTCCAGTGGTGCTGCCCAGGGGTGCCCACCCAAGCACCCCCCTGCACGGAGGCTCCACTTTTACCACAGAAAAGAAGCCCCTCAAATGTCATTATTGGGCCTTGGAGGCATCTCCTGCAGCTGAGGGGGGGCAAATTTCTGTCAAAATGGGGACAAATGGCGTTAGTGACTAGAGATCAAAGCGGGCGCAGGCGCCGGGGCAGCACAGAGTTAATTAGTGCCAGAAATGAGCTGTGGCACTGACAGCACAGCCACCCAGAAATGCCATTAGGCTGTGGTGTCACCGGGCCAGGCCAGCTGGGAGCGAGGGATAGATTGGGATATCTTTTATTGCAGGAAGCCAGGAGACACCCGCAGTGCAGGGCTGGCTGAAGGGATGCTGCAGCACCCCAGCCCCACACCAAGGCCAGACCAGGAGCCAAATTCCCACCTGGCAGAGCCCAGGGAGCCCCTGTGAGCACAAACACTCGTGTGCCAGGAGGAAATGGGACGAGTTGTGATACAGCAGACACACAAATAACCACCTCCAACGGCGGCTGCAAAAACAGATCAAGGATCAATATGGAAATCTGCCCCAAACAGCAGGACATGCATGAAATTTGCTCATTAAAACCCTGAGGTTGGTTTTCCCCGACATGCGCAGCCAGGGCGCTGCTCCTGGGGGCTCAGCATCTCCCCAGCCCCTGGCTCAGGGACATCCCAGCCCACTGCCAAGGCCAGGATCCAGGAGCAGCCCCGCTCTGCCCTCCCAGAGCTCCAAAAACCTGATCCCTCTCAATCCAAGCAGTGCCTGATCCAGCACAGCCCAGCCATGGAGAACACAGCCAGCCCACCAGTGCAGCCTGGGGAAACCCTGCCAGGAGCAGAGTCCCTGCAGGAGAGGTGAGGGCACAGCCTGACGCTGTGCTGGAACCCTCTGGAAGCCTCTGGGATGGGGAGAGCAGGGCAGGGATGTGGCTGCAGGCAGGGCTGGACGTGCTCCTTCTCCAGCTGTGCTGTGTGGGGCTGGAGGATGTTCCAGGAACTGGGGATCTCATTCAGTGATCCTCTTCCTCCTCCTCAGCTGTGCCACCACCAGGGACACTCATCAATGGCTGAAACAGCCCAGCACGATGATTCCCTCGACCCCTGCCATAGATCTTCCCTTCAGAGAAAAATCCCAACCATCCATCTCCCCGGGCAGGTGATGAATTCCTCAGCAGCTCTGTGCATTTGCACTGTGCAGCTAAAAATAGAAACTTCTGCCTTGGGATGTTTTCCTCCCCAGGCCTGCAGCCGCTGCAGCGCCGGCGCCAAGATCCTTTCAGAGCCCACGGCGTGCTCTGGCTGCTCAGCTCCTGCTCAGCTCCTCGGCAGAACCTGGGAAATGCAGATTAACACCACGGCCCCTCTGAGCAGGCAGCACCTCCAGCCTGCCCTGGTGCCAGAGCCACCCCACAGCCCCTTGGAGGGGTCACCCCATCCCGTCCCCTCTGCCACGTCCAGCCTGGAGGAGCCACAAGCCTGGCCCTACATAGATGCCCCCCAGGCCTGGTGCCCAGCTGGCTGCCCCCAGCACCCAGCGAGGGATGTCAGCAGCACCAGCTTTGTGCAGAGCCTGTTCAGTCCATTAAATCCCAATTAACATCTCCCTGGCTGCCAGCCCTGCCCAGATAAGAGCCCAGGCCATTGTTCCAGCAGATACACTGAAGATTTACTGACTTATCATCTTCTAGTCACATCAGTCTGCAAATAAAAGGGTTTTCTGGCAAGAAGAGAATCCTGTCTTAGGGACAGATTAGAGGTAAGAGGATCTGCTTGGGATCAGGCATTTTAAATTCAGCCCTGCTCTGCATCGCCCGCAGCACTCGCAGTCCTGGGTGGGGAACGTGTTCCCTCCCAGCCTGGCTGCTCCACGGGAGCAGCAGAGTCCTGGGATGGTCCACGGGAAGGTTCCTTGAGGGAGGCTCAGGCAGATGAGACTTGGGGCTCTCAAGCCCAGCGGGGCTGCTCAGGCTCATCCCAGCAGGATGGAGATGGGGCCGTGCGAGGCTTTGAGTGGGGGTGAGCCTGAGCCCCAATCCCACAGGCAGCCAGAGAAACCCATCCCCAGAAGTCCTCAGGGCAGGATTTGCTACAACCATGCTGGAGACCAGAGCCATCAGAAAGCAGCAGCCCATCCCTGCAGCTCCAAGACACGGATGGGATCCTCCCCACCCCGGGATGGTCTGCACAGCTCCCCCACCACCCTGGCCTGCATTACTCACCCCTCCCAGCTCTTTTTCCCATACTTTATAAAAGAAGGGATATTTTTAAAAATATCTCTGCTTACTTCTAAACTAGGAAGCCTTGGAAACAAAGGGGGCAGAGATGGCTCACGCAGATCTGTGCCAACACTGGGAATAAGTAATGTGGGACTTGACATATTTATCTTCATTTTCCTCATCAAGGCCATGGCACGCTGCAAAGCTGAACAGGGATCTCCACGGAGCATTTATTGCTCTATCATTTCTCATCTGTAGCAAACACGGCCCCGCCAGTGCCACAGAGATGAAAAATGGCTCATCAGGTCCTGTTAGGCAGGGAGTCGTTTATCTGGAGAGAAATAAAGCCTAGCAGCACTTGTCTGACCTTAAAGGTCTCTTCCAACCTAAATGATTCCAGGATTTGCCTCAGCAACTGCAGCCAGCCCTGGGCTGAAAACTTGCCTGAAGTTTCTGAGAAGACTCTACAATCCAATTAAAGAAAAATCAGGGCTGAACATCCAGCAGCAAACATTCTGTCAGCACCCAGCAGCAACACAGCAGACAGCACTGCAAACAGCATTATTAAAGAGCACTTCTCATCCCTGAAGAAAATGAAATCCCCAAAGACCCTACAAAGGAATCTGTAGCTTTTCATCCCAAACACTCCCATCCCTCACCCACAGCCAAGGCAGACAGCTCCCAAAAACTGCTGTGCAGCAAACCTGAGCCCAGGTTCTTCGAAGGACTCAAGGAAAAGAGAGTGACTGAGGAGCCGTGGTGAGATTTCCTGACGGCTGCAGGAGGGCAGTCAGCCCCCAGGACTGGCACCCACCAGGTCCCAGTGCCCCTGGCACTGCAGAGGCAGCAGGGCTGAACTGCAGCAGGTCCCAGCCCCCTCGGCAGGGCACGACCCTCCTCACCCAGCTCCTGCTCCCCAGAGTCCAGAGCAGCTCTGAGGTTTCACCTCCTCCTCACTGACCACAGTGGCCTCACTTTGCCAAGGGTGGCAATGCCACCATGGTGCTGCCTGGCCACGTGCCCCCTGTGCAAGGACAATCCTGAAATGGCCCTTGGACAGAGCTGGGGACAGGGAGACAGAGCTGGGGACAGGGGGACAGAGCTGGGGACAGGGGGGCAGAGCTGGGGACACAGGGGGGCAGAGCTGGGGACACAGGGCTGAGCTGGGGTCACAGAGCTGGGGACAGGGAGACAGAGATGGGGACACAGAGCTGAGCTGGGGACACAGGGACAGAGCTGGGGACACAGGGCTGAGCTGGGGACAGGGAGACAGAGCTGGGGACAGGGAGACAGAGCTGGGGACACAGGGGGGCAGAGCTGGGGACACAAGGACAGAGCTGGGGACACAGGGCTGAGCTGGGGACACAAGGACAGAGCTGGGGACAGGGAGACAGAGCTGGGGACACAGGGGGGCAGAGCTGGGGTCACAGGGGGGC
>JAYDZK010000044.1:15247064-15260564 GCA_034509185.1 Euphonia xanthogaster | reverse complement strand
GGGACAGAGCTGGGGACACGGGGACAGAGCTGGGGACACAGGGACAGAGCTGGGGACACAGGGCTGAGCTGGGGTCACAGAGCTGGGGACAGGGAGACAGAGATGGGGACACAGGGCTGAGCTGGGGACACAGGGACAGAGCTGGGGACACAGGGCTGAGCTGGGGACAGGGGGACAGAGCTGGGGACAGGGGGACAGAGCTGGGGACACAGAGCTGAGCTGGGGACACAGGGGCTGAGCGGGCAGAGCCCTGCCCATCACTCCTGTGCCAGTGCCAGGGTGGCCACTCAGGTGCCCCACAGGTGGCTCAGGGCAGAAGCCACAGCACAGGAGCAGGCACCATGCACTCAAAGCTTTGATCTTTGCAAAGCTTTTCCTTCCCCCTGGCAGCAGTCCCAGCTCTCCCATTTTCTGCTCTACTGGAGCAGGCTCTTCCCCAGGTTTGGGCACCACTGAAAGCCCCAGGAGATGCAGAGGTGCTGAGGAATTGCAGCACACTCAGCACATCCCTTCCATACCAAAACCACCCCAGTCAGTCAAACCAGTTTGGCCAATCCAGCTCCACACTTGCTCTCCCTGTGTGGGGCTCTGGAGCAGAGCTGCAAGCCAGGACTGTGCTGGGAAATCACCCCAGGGAGGCAAAGCACCCCAGATCCTTCACTGTGGGCGCTGGAGGTCTGGGCAGCAGTGCAGACCACGCTCCTGGGAAGCTGTTCCAGGACACTGCCAACCCTTTTACAAACAAAACTGAACCAAAACCCACACACCATCACACTGGTTTTATTTTTTTCTTGCACATTTGGGAAGCCCAGCCTCAGCCAAGAGCTCCAGCTGGAGCAGCCAGGTCCTCAGGAGAGGATTTCCAGCTCTGCACTGGGCTGTGGGGCTGATCCCTGGAGAATCAGCCCTCGCAGAGCTGCTGTGCCCCCACTGCTCCCCCCAGCACACCCGGCTGTCAGGAACACTCTGACCTCACGTGTGTTATTCAGGAGGGAAAAACACATCACATCTGCCAGGCATTAACGCTTGCTCGGGAACAAAGTTATTTTGGGCACTGTTGAGCACTTCTCCCATTAATTCATGCACATTGATAAGTGCAGCTCATGAATGGCTTGGAGGAAGGCAGGCTGAGCCCCAGAGCCACTTGCCAGAGGCCACCTGGAGGTGTCACCCCGATGCAAAGGGGTCTGGGGAGCAGCCCCACAGAGCAGGACCCCCTCTCCAAGCCCAGCTCCTCAGCACTGACTGAACAGTGCTCTGGGCAGGGAGGGCACCCCTGCCACGCTGCTGCCATGGGCAGGTGCAGGGAGCAGGGCACGGGGGGCTCACCCCCCACCAGCCTGGCACAGCCCTTCACCAGGGCTGGGGCTGTGGGGGCTGCCCAGCACCGCTGCCAAATCCAGGCTCAGCTCTAAAAACTGGCACCAGGAGCAGCAACAATCCCCCAGCTCTTCCTCTGAGGAAAGCAGGGTGATGGAGAGCCCAGGGGTCACAGCTTGGCTGCCTCCCCACAGCTCCCAGAGCCCAGCGTGCTCAACTCCAGGGAGCAAAGAGGAACGGATGAAAGCCTGGCCATGGGGCTCCCCGAGCTGCAGGAAGGGCTCTGGACTCACCCTGCCCTGCAGGAAGGGCTCCCCAGGAAGGGCTCTGGACTCACCCTGCCCTGCAGGAAGGGCTCTGGACTGACCCTGCCCTGCAGGAAGGGCTCCCCAGGAAGGGCTCTGGACTCACCCTGCCCTGCCCGGGGCACTGTGGGTGGATGCTCACCCCGGGACTGTTCCCCTCCAAGGGAGGTCCCTGGACAGGGTCTGTTGTGACCCCCCAGCAGTGAGGCTGGGCTGCATTATTCATCCACACGTGCAGCTGTGTTTTTCTTAATCATCAGCTCCAGGGAAGCAGCAAGACACGGAGACACCAGTGGGACTGGCTGCTGGTGAGCGGCACGAGAAGAAAATCCAGCAATTTCCACCAAATTCAGCATCCAACACAGGGCAAAGTCCTCAGCAGGGGGGTCTACACTCCCCAGACAGGCTGGAGCTGCCTTCAGCAGCCTCCTGCACTTGGTTTTTCAGGGGAAAAAGATCAGGAAGAGGGAGTTGTTCCAAGGCTGGGAACACAGGACCCACAGCCAGCTCTCCTGGGGGGATGTGCCAGGCACTGGGGCCAGTCCGGGCTCGGTCCTGGTGAGGAGGAGCAGCAGCCCCGGCGCGGGGCAGGACCCGCAGCTCCCCCTCCGCGCGGCGCTCATCACACACGGAGCCTCGCCGGGATCGTTGCCGTGGTGATGCTGCGCAGGCAAAGCTGGAAAAGCCAAAGCCTCCATTTCCCCAGTGTGTCACCGAGCCTGGGAACATCGAGCCTTGGCAGGCGGGAGGAAAACGTCCCGAGACCCAGGCAGATGGCCCGAGGGCTGGCGAGGTGGGTGCCGTGGCTCCGCGGCATCTGACCCAAGCGGCTGGGCACGGCTCCCGGCACTCCCCTCCTTGCCATAAATTAAATGGAAAATCCCCACGCAAAATGGAACAAAACCTGTCCAGGTGTTCACACCAGGACCAGTCACATCCTCAGAGATGTGCTGATGGTTTTGTGGCCCCTAGAAGATGACCCTTCCTGCCTGCCGACCTCCTGCAGGCAGAAGTGACTCAGCCCTGCCACACCATCATCTTCCTCAGGCTCAGAATCATCACTGAGACCCCCAAAGCACCCATTAAACTCCTCCTCACCCTGAGACAGCCACAGCCCAGGGCAATGGACATCACCCTCTCAAGCTGAAGCACCACGAGCTCCCAACTCCTTAGCTGTGATCAGGGAGAAGCACTTTTCCCCAGTGGAGGCATAAAGATGAAATATTTGCTGCTGCTTCCGAGAGATTCACCAGTGCCTCAGGGCAATGACTCGGTGCTGAGCCACCACTAAAAACGCTCAATGTCCTTGGTAGACAAACAAAGCTCTGTGAGCTCCAGGGCTCCTCTGAGACCCTGAGCCAGGGCAGCTCCAGCACCCTGGGGTGGAGCCAGGAGCTGCTGGGCAGTGCCAGCTCTGCTCTTGGTGACAATAACAAAATATTTTGCTTCCAAAGGCTCTGCAGGTAAAGCCCTCAGTCCCCCATTGCCACAGGAGCTGAGTGTGCCCCATCACCATCCAAGGACAGGGACACACCACACGGCAGCTGCCTCCACCCCAGAGACAGCTCTGACCTGCATGAATTGGGCTGGGTTTTCCCAGTTTTTTTTCCCAGTTTTTTTCCCAGTTTTTTTCCCAGTTTTTTCCCAGTTTTTCCCCAAGGAGGGTGACCTGCTGGTGCTCACAGTTCCAGGCTTTGGCATGTTTGATTGCTGCCCTGGCTTTGACCACAGTGATGCTCAGTGCCACCATCCCAGGGTCCAGCAGAGCCCATGGATGGGAAGTGGCTCTTTGGGGAAAGGGGAAAAGGGAAAGGTGTTTTTCAGGGAAGAACTACACACAGGGAGCAGCTGGTGAGCTCAGCCAGAGTCAGCTCCTTCCACTGCAGCAGTGCCAAACCCAGGACTGGCACCTCACCCTTGCCCACAGAGATCATCAACATCCACCCCGGGAATAACCCAACGCCTGCTGGGAGCAATAATTAATTAACAAAACAAGGAGCAGCTCAGCAGAGAGGCAGCAAGGGCTCAGGGGACCACAGGAGCTGAGCAAGGCAGAGCCACAGGGCAGGGATGCCCCAAATGCCCATCCCAGGGGCAGAGGGGGGGTCAGAGACACCCAAGCCCCACCTGTGCCCCCTTTCCTGGGCGCCTTCCCTCTGCTTTCAAAGAACAACCCAGTTCTGCACAGCTGAGTTCAATATTTTATCACAAATAAAAGATGAAAGTGAAATTAAGCCAAATGTATTCCATTAAATATTGAAACCATTTAGGCTTACTCTGGCCCCATTTAAATGTTTTACTGAGTATAAAGCTGAGTATAAAACTCAGGCCCTGGCACCGGGAGCGGATCCAGCCCGGCTCGGATCCATGGCACTGGATGCTCCAGTGCCCAAATTGGCCTCTCCAGAGCCAATTTCCCACCTGGCAGCAGCCAGACAGGAGCCAACACAGCACAGCCCTGTGCCCACAGCCCTCCCCAGCCCGAGCTGCTGCTCGCCCTGCTCCTTCACAGGGATCCTGCTGGGCTGGAGCAGGGATCTGACCCACACCCCAGACACACTGTGCAGGGCTGGGAATTGCACTTCCCAGCTGAGTTCCCCCTGGTTCCCATCCTCTGTAGGGGTTTTGGGCTCCCACACAGCCCTAACCAGGAGGATACAGAGGCAGGTTATGCTGAGCACCTTTACAAGCTCCCTCCTTGCACCAGCAGCTCCCAAGTTTGTGTTTTCCTTGCCTGTGTCCTGGCACTGCAGCTCCTGAGCAGCCCAGGCCCTCTGCTCTCCCCCTGAGCTAATGGAATCCATAATTCCAACCAGCCCAGGCCAGGACAGACCCAGGGGACACCAGCTATCAACAGGCACCAGCAGGGCTGCAGGAGCCTGGAGACACTGGTGCCCTTCCAGAAGCATCTTGCAAGCCCCACAATCCCCAGCGCTGTCATGGATAAAAAATTCCACATCCAAACTATTCTGGGTGGAATTTCCGACACCAAGGAGGTGGAGAAGGCACCTTCCCACCATCCTGCAAAGAGGATTGAGCTGGTTAAGAGTTTTCCTAAGCAGGCTCTGGGGCTGCCTGCCACTCCAGCTGCTCAAGCACTTCTTTGCTTTGAAGACACTCATCTCCTTTCTGTGCCTTCCCCGAGGCAGGAATGGGGTCCCTCATCCGCTGGGATCACCGCCCGCACACGGGGCTCTGCATCTTCCTGCTGGGCTGCAGAGCTGGGGGTTTTATTTCCCCAGAGCAACAGGCACAGGAGGGTGGATAAACCCCGGGAGCCACGGGCACCAGCAGCATCTCTTGGCAACTGAGCCCCTGCATGCAAAGGGCAGGCACCCACTGCAGAGCTCGGAGTGCCCCTCTGCCAGGCAGCAGCAGCCCTGCAGGAAAAGCAGGGCTTGGCTTCCCAGGGAAAATGGGCATTCACTGCCCTGAGAGCCCATCCCGGGAGCAGGGAACGGGCACCAGCAGCTGTGGGGGAGCAGCACCCTCAGAGCCACACACGGGCACAAGGGGCACGATGCCAGCTGAGCAGTGCTGCCCTCCCTGGGCAAAACTGCCAGGATCTGCCTCCTCGTGCTGGGTTTGGGCACAGCTGGTCCCTAAGCACCGGTGACAGCACCGTGTCAATACCCTGGAAGCAGGCAGAGGGGGGGAGCATGGCAGGAGCCATCAGAGGCTCCTGGAATGGTTTGGGTTGGAAGGGATCTCAAAGAGCACCTTCCACCAGACCAGGCTGCTCCAAACCCCATCCAACTTGTCCTTGAACACTTGCAGGGATGAAAATCTGCTCTGGGCAAATTGAGCCCAGCTCTCCATGCAGTGAGAAATGCAAAAATATGAAATCAGCTACTGGCTGCTATTAAAATTCATCCAGCAATGGGAGCTGCAGAGCAAACTGATTTTCAGACAAAGAGCTGCTGGAAACACACAGAAACATGGAACAGTTTGGGTTGGAAGGGACCTTAAAGGTCATCCAGTCCCAAGCATTTGCCACGGGCACACTCAAGGTGGGAGCACAAGCAACCCCTGCCTGCTCCTGCCCCACCTTCCCCATCCTGACTGCACCTCTGCTGCCACTGGCATGGCCCCATGAGGAGGAATTTGGTCCAAGCAACTTGGCAGCACCAAGATGTTTCTCCCAGGAAAAGGCCACTTCCCTCCAGAGCTCCAGCCCTGGAGACCAACCTAAACCCACCCCCTGCAGCAAACCCCATCCTGACCCCACACAGCAAAGGAGAGACTAAACACTCTGCCCAGTTCCTTCCCTCTAACATCCGGGGCTAATTTTGCACAGAAAGACACTGAAATTAATTTATTTCCTTTTCTTTCTTCTGGCCTAAGCAGCTCCCCTCCCACTTTTTCCAGATTGATCCATCAGAAAATGAGCCCTGCTAATGCTCTGTGCCAACCGCTGAGATAAAAGCCAGCCCTGGCTTTCAGGAGGCTCCAGGTTGCTCCAGCCCTTCAAAGGGAGGCACCAGGCAAGGGCTGTGAGGGCAGGGAGGTGGGCAGGGAGGTGGGCAGGGAGGAGGGCAGGGAGGTGGGCAGGGAGGAGGGCAGGGAGGTGGGCAGGGAGGAGGGCAGGGAGCTGGCATCTGCTGGGGAGCAGAGCACGGCCCCAAGGGCAGGGATTTGGGTGCCCACTGGGGACCAGCAGATGCTCAGGGCACCCCCAGGAGCAGCCTGGGTGAATCCAAGCCACGGTCACTGCTCCTCTGCAGGGCTGGAGCAAAGGTTCCCATCCTCCTGCAAAGCTCAGCTCGCTGCAGGAGCCAGGGGGCAGCCCGTGGAAGGGGCACACACAAACACAACACAAAACAGAGATGCCACAAACCTCCCATGTAAAAAAAAACCACATGACAGACTGCTGATTCCAGGGCTGAGTGTAATCAGGAGTCCTTAGAGCTCAGGGCCACCGGGGACAGGTTTTATTTACAGCACGTCCCACATTAAGCACGGCACAGCCAAGGCTGGGGCAGAGCACGGAGCCTCCCGAGGGGGCTGGGGAGCAGCTGAACCCCCCCAGCCCTGCGAACCTGTGCACATCAAAGCTGAGCCTTCAAAGGAAATGTCCCCAGCGCCACTGCCTGCCCTGGCAGCCCGGGGCTGTGCCGAGCTCCGGGGCTGGCTCCTCCTGAGCAAGGCGCCAGGACGATGCAGCTCCGCTCCCTGTCCTCGGGGCAGCAGCAGAGCAGTGACACCGCTGCACACCTGGGACAGCACCAAGAGAAGCCACCCCGCCCTGAACTCCACCAAAAAGCTTCCCAGTGGTTTCATCCCCCGATGAAACAGGAACCATCACCCCTGCTAACGCAAAGAAGCTCATTAGCACCTCTTCCCAGGGAGAAAAGCCTCGTCCTTAATTTCTTTCTTTTATGTTCTTCTCCTTTCAGGTCCAATTAGCACAAAAATCTTCCCTTGCCCAGCCCTGCAAAGCTCAGGGCTGTGAGGACGGGGCTGGGCAGCCCCACAGAGCCCAGGTGCCACTGGGGACAGGGACACGGGGGGTTCACGTGGCCCTTTGGCTCCTTGCTTTGGCGAGACTCCCATCACTCAGCTGTCACGACAGGACACAAGTGCCCCTGGCTGCACAGCTTGAGTTTCTGTCGAGGTTTCGGAAGCGTTGCCAAAATTACAGGAAGAGGCAGCTCCTGCCGTGGCACTGAGAAAATCGGGATTGGCACCCCTGAGCACCAAACCTGCTCTTTTCCAGGAGCCCCTTCTCCCTGGAACCCGAATGTGTGAAGCCAGGAAAGGACCCTCAGCCTGCCCAGAGCTGCTCTGCCCTCACCAGTGGGGATCTGTGGGGAGAGACCCCCAGGCAGAGGCACCTGCCAGGATTCCCCTCGTGCCATGGCACAGCTCATGCAGGGCAGTAATTATTCCCCTCATGATCTAGCAGTGACACCTTGAAGGTGACACCTGTGATCCAGACGCTGAAGGCAGAGAGAGGTTTGTCCCCCAGCCTGGGGGGACAGCTCAGGAGCTCAGGCAGAGGTTTCTGCTCAGGCAAAGCTCTGCCAGGAGCAGGACCCCTCGCCCAGGGCTCTCCCTCCATGGCAACCACCCATCACTGCACCCCCAGCCAGCCAAACCCTCAGCCTGAGGACACCTGGCCCTGTCCCAGCTCAGCTGGGAAGGCTGGAATCATCCCCAGGAGCTAAAGATGCTCCCCCAGCAAAGCACATGTTCCCGGGATGGAGCGCTGAGGAGCCAGCACCTCCAAAGCTCAAAGCCAACAGGTGCCATCTTGATGCCTTTTTTAATATCACAATCATCTTTATTTCCACAGCATCAGTGGTTTGTTTTCCAAACACATTCAGATCAACATCCTTCTTTGTTTAAGAGACGATAATAAACAAACACGTCGCGGGAGGTTCTCCCTCACATAAAACAGTAGGAGGGAACAAACCTCAGGGGCCATTAGGAATAGCAATGCCAGATTAATTTTAAATGGTTTCTATTCATTTACATTCGCTCTGGCCTGTGTGAGCCATTAGCCACAGCCTCGGGTGCATCTGAGGGTTTGCCATCCTTGAACGTGACCCTGGAGCCCCCTGGGACCAGAGGATGGGCTGGGAGAGGAGGAAGCTGGGCTGGCCTGGGGGCTGCCCCAGGGCCACAGCAGGGACCCGATGGTGTCAGGGAGAGTGGAGGTGGTGCCCAGGACAGTGTGTGGAGCTGGGCAGCTCCGTGCCCGTGGTGTCCTGAGCCAGGATGGCCCCAGGAGCCGGCGGGTCCCAAGCAAGGCTGGGTGTGCACAGGAGCGCAGCTGGCACACGCACTGGCCTTGGGGAGCTCCCTGCAGCCCCTGGAGCCAGCCAGGCTTGGAGAGTGCCACGAACCCTGCCAAAGCCCCCAAATAACCCCCCTGTGCTCGCCCAGCACCCGTCACAGCGGGCCAGGAGAACACAGAGAACCCCAGCGATGCCTTCCCACCGCCTCGGCTGCCTCAGCCAGCAAACCCCCTGCCAAAGGCCCGGGCTGCAGGAGGAAGGAGCTGTGATGTGACAGCTCCGTGAGTAAAAAGACACAAATTAAAAGCAGCAGAAGCCTCCAGTGTTGGCACCCCAGAGCGTCATCGGCATCACGGCGCCCACGGCGAGAGGGACAATTACCAAACAGGATTATCCTGGTGGGAATGCAGAGGCACATCAAAAAACTATCTCCACCTCCCCCCAAAATTACGAATGCCTTACAAGGATGATAATAATGAGTTTTAGGGCATACACACGATCTCCCCCACTGTATAATCTGCCCATTTCAGAGACATGGAGCTCTAGCAGCTCTATTAGAGAAGTAAATTAACTCTAATTTGATTGCTTCTCAGTAACAACCATTTCAGCACTCTAATCAATAAGTCACAGGGTTTTATGGCTGCCCTCTGTATCAATCACTCCAATCAGTAATAAAATGCTTTTATTTGAAGAACACCTGAACACCATGTAATTACCTTTGTATACAGTTACAGACCCCAATTTACCCATTTCACCTGCAGCAGCCCCCAGCCTCGCTAGGCATGGATAATCCCTTCCTTCCTCAGGGCTTTCTGAGCTGCCCTTCACCCTTCCCACTGTCACTGCACCAGAGGGTTATTACTCACACCCCAGCCAAGCAGCAGGTTACAAGAGACACTCATCTCCCAGAAATCCTCCAAGAAAAGTCAGGATCCGAGACCCTGCTGGGAAAAGGCAGTTGGGAAGACACAACACTGGTGTGTGGCATCACCAGCAGCTCTTCACAGCACCCAGCAGAGCCCCTGAATGGAGCCAAACCCATCGCAGAGAGACAGCACAGCCAGGAGCAGGGCAGGGACAGCAGCACTGCCCAGACACCCCGGGAGGTGACAAGCTCACACTCTGGAGGGAGCAGATGGTTGGGGGCCTGGTGAGGGACAGGGAGCAGCTGATCCTGGCAAGCCAGGCGTGCTGCTGGCTGCTCTTTGGTGCCAAAACTGCCTTGTGCCTCTCCTGCACAGCTGCTGGAAAGGCTCTTCGGTGCCACCTCTGTAAAGTCACCATTCCTGTGGCTCTGCTGTCCCACCCCACGGGTGGGGATCCCCTTGGACAGGGCCTGAGGGAACCACAGAGACCCCAGGCAGCCCCCCTAGCACGGGACTGACAGAGAAACACGGCCAAGGGAAGGTTACAAGGGCCTGGGTCCATACTCAGATGTTCCTGCCTGGCAAAGGATGCCCTGGGCACACTGGGGCACTGCAGGGTGTGATGTGATCCCCTTCCTTCCCCCAGTCCACCTGTGTGGAGTGATTCCCACTGTCCTCACTGGAGCTGCACGGCTCCAACCAATGCCCCCACCACTCTCCTGGCATCAGGATGCTCCCATTGCTCCCAACCAAACAGAGACTTCAGAGATCCCTCAGCACATGACAGCAGCACCCCAAAGCTGTGCTCAGGAGTCTTCCAGGGCATTCTGGTTTCTATCAGTTTTGGTTTTGCTGTTTCAAGGAAAAAAACACACAAATCTCAAAAACCACTGAAACTGCCTTAGGGAAGTATTTTCATGGGCAGATGTCAGGCCTCAGTTGTTACAGGAATTATCCCCAGGATCCTGAGCAGAGGACAGGCTGCCCCATCCCTGTGCAAAGCTGTAACAAAGATCCTGCTGCTGCTGCTGCTGCTGCTGCTGTCACACCCCGAGTGCCCCGGCTGGAGCTGCCACAGCTGCAGAGCTTCAAGTCCTTGGAGCAATGTTTAGTTTCCTCTCTGCAAAACCCATCACTCACCTGCCAGACCCCAGAAGGGCCTTGGCCCAGGCACTCACCCTGAAGTCGATTCCCACCGTGGAGATGAAGCTGCCGGCCAGGAAGGCGCCGTCCTTGAAGCGCACCAGCAGGCAGGTCTTGCCAACCCCCGAGTCCCCCACCAGCATCACCTGCAGGGAGGGAGGGAGGCAGGGGAGTCAGGCTCCAGGCTTGGGAAGGCAGCCCCACTGCAGCCATCACCCTGCTCCATCACAGCAGCGCGTGCCTGGGGGCAAGAAGCACATCCAGGAGCGATGTCCTGGGAGCCAGGGGAGGGTGGGGACGACCCACAATGGGATTATTCAGACCCTGCACCATGGCACCAAAGTGGAGACACCTTCCCCTGACAGGCACTTAACAGGTCCTTCGTGAAAACCAAGAGTGACACGAGCTGCCCGTGTTGTCCCCACAAAACAGCCCAGCACGTGAGGGGCTTTCCAGGAGGGTGACACTGCTCGTGGGGGTCCCCAGCCACGAGTGCCAGCTCTAGGGGTGCCCTCTGCCCTCACCTTCAGTGGGACTCACACATGCCCATGGCCACCCTCCCAGTCCTCCATGGATGCCAGGGGAGCAGCTCCCAGTGCCACCTGCCTCAGTTTCCCCAGCCAGCAGCCACCCTGGGCACAGACAGGGCAGGCAGCTCCTTGCCACAAAGCAACCACGGCAGAGCTGAGGCTCTCAAATGCAGCCCCCCAAAACCTCTGCCCACACCAGCAGCCCTGCTGCCCCCCAGGGCACTGACCCTGCTCCCCTTGGTGGGATGACACCGAGAAATCTGGGACAGGGAGTGGGGCTGTGCCAGCTCCTTCCACAGCTGCCGTGCCAGGCTCCTTCTCTCAGCCATCAGCCTTCCACGAGCCCTTAACTCGTGACAGGATTTAAATGGCTTTATGGCAGGGACTGCCCTGGGTCACACTGAACCCTCCCAGGAGCTGCCAGAAGTGGCAAATGCCACCAGCCCTCTGCAGCCCAGCCCTGAGAGGCAGCAGCAGCCCCAGCTGCAGGCACAGCTCGTTTTGGCACTGCCAAGGAGGGCAGGATGTGCCCACGGTGCCCCACAGCCCCAGCAGAGCCCCACACTGGTGTCCCACAGGAGCACCAGGCACTGAGCCCTAGCACAGTGGGGTGAGGGCAGCCAGAGCCCACAGGAGTACCAGTGTGAAGCCAAGGGAGGGGAGGAAAAAGTAATTTTAGTAGAAAATACTGATTTTTAAAAAATTTTCCAGGCATCTTTTTGGAATAGGTGACCCTCAACAGCAGCTTCTCCCCACTCAGCAGCACCAAAGCCTCACCCAGGCACGGAGAGCTCCCAGGGCCAGGAGCCAGCCCTGTGCCCAGGACTTGGCCACTGATCAGGCACAGATCGGGAGCCTCAGGAGAGGGGAAGGGAAGGAGAAAGTTTGATAAACCAGGCTTTTACTGGACACAAAGCAATTTCTGCCTGCCACTGGGTCAAAACCAGCCAGACCATTGGCAGATGCTTTCTCTACCCGGTGTGTTTGGGCTTATCTGAGACAGTTTTGGCTCACCCTTGTGCCATGGGAACCATCCCTAGGGAAAGCCTCAGCCTGGGCAGGCACAGGTGAGCTCCAGGAGCCAAGGACCAGTGCAAACACAGAGGTGGCTCCATTTTAGGGAAGCTGTTGAACCATTAATGCAGCTGTATCAGGACCAACCACCTATCAAAGCAACCAAGCACATTTCTGGAACGTCTCTCTTCAACCTCCACACCTCCTACCCCACATCCCAAACCTCCACACCACAACGCCACAGGCACCAAGCTCTCCCCACCACACACAGGCAGGACCTGCCTCAGCAAAGCCATCCTCTCCAGGCGGGATGTCCCGGGCTCGGCACTGAGATCCGTGCCACAAGCACACAGGGGCTTCACTGAGTCGTGCCCCCAGCTGAAATCACTACATGAGCCCCAAAATCGCTATGTGAGCCCCAAAATCATCAGCTGAGCTCCGAGCTGGGCTTGCATCAGGTCGCAGGACGAAGTGGAGAGGAAGCAGATACATTTGCGCTGTGACTCGCTCGCCGGGGTCTGAGCAGCGAGGAGAAGCCACGGGAGCCCAGCAGGCTGGGGACATCTCAGCAGCAGCCGGAGCACATTCGGCGCCCCTCGAGGGGTGCATCACCCTGCTCACAGCCCCGCTTTCCTGTCGGTTCACAGCATCCGGGGGCTTACAGCAGCTCCCCGGAGCAGCCTTTGGCCGTCACTTGCACAAGTCCCGCAGCCCCAGCCCCGCTGCCGGCGGCTCTGCGGGAGCAGCCCCCGCCGAGCGAGACCCCGACCTGTTGGCTGCGGAGGGGAGCGATGCTGGGGCTGGGAGAGAGGGAAGCGGGGATCCAGGCAAGCAGGGACGAAGGTATGCAGGGATGAAGGGACGAAGGGATGCAGGGACGAAGGGATGCAGGGATGAAGGGACGAAGGGATGCAGGGACGAAGGGATGCAGGGACGAAGGGATGCAGGGATTAAGAGATTAAGGGATGCAGGGATGCCCGCCCGGTCCTGGCCCCCGGGAACTTCGGCGACGCTACCCCCGGCCCCGCACCCGCCTGACCCCGCACTCCCGCAGCCCTCCCCGCTGCCCTCTCCGGTCCCGTACCTTGAAGGCGAGGTCGTAGAACTCCCCGCTGCTGCTCAGCGAGGGCCGCCCGGCCGCCGCCGCGCCGCCGTCGCGGGACCCATCCAGCGGGAGAGAGAGGCTGGCGGCGGCCCCGCAGGACGGCGCCCACCCGCTCGGCAGCACCATGAAGGCGGCGGAGGAAGGTAACGGGCGGCGCTGCGGGGGGCGGAGGGCGGGCGGGCGGCGGTGTCCCCCGGTGTTTCCCCGCGGCGGCCCTGAGGCTCGCCGGCGGCCGCTTGCCAATAGGTGTCTCTTTCGCCTCGCACGGCGCCGCCGCGGCCGCCGCTGCTCCCGGCCGCTTCCCGCCGGACCTGGGCCCGGGCCCGCTCCCGGAGGGGCTATGAGGGCGCCTGGAATCCTGTCAGGGGCGGACGCTCGGGGATTCCCTCTCCATCCCGGGGTTTGATTTGGGGGAGGTCAGTATACAGCCCATCTTTGCAGCCAACTCACGTTCCCGGGAAAAGGAAGGAGTCCCGG